>OZ010586.1:30318296-30345796 GCA_963932145.1 Acanthosepion lycidas
GATTTTTTCTTTTTCTTTTCTTCATTGTTTGTTTCTTTTCATTTCTCTATATTGCACCTTTTTCTTTCTTTGTTTCTTTGTTTCTTTCTTTGTTTCTTTTCTTTCTTTTACTTTCATCATTCTACATTTTCTCTTCTTTATTTTAACATTTGTATTAAGTTTTACCTTCTTCTTGTTCTGATCCCACATTTTTTTATTGCATTCTTTTCCTCCATTGGCTTTCTTTTCTTTTTAAATTATTGCCTTTTCCTTGCTTTCTCGCCATTTTATCTCGCCATTTTTTTTTTACTTCTCTTCCATATTAAACCTACTCTCTTTTTTCTCTTCTCTTGTCTCTATTATCTTCTGCTTTTATTTTTCTCGTTCGATTTTCTTTTCCTTCCATTTCTTCCTCCTAATCTTTTTAAATCGTTCACGTTTTCTTTTCTACATCTCATAAAACTATTTTTATTTCTTTTTATTGTTACAATTTACTTCTTTTCTTCTATGCTCGAATATTTCCCCCCTCGCCATAATTTATTCTCGTGTCTAAACACTTTTTCTCTTACACGATATCCACCCTTTTTATTTTTATTTTACTAGACGAATTCTTCTTCCATTCTTTCTGATTCACTTTCAGTTTCAGCCTCCATCACATCCTCCTCATGACAACAATTTATTTACCACTTGTATCTAAATGCAAAGCGTCCATTTCTTTTCTTTTCCCTTCCTTCAGCCACAAATTCTCGTTCGTAATCTCGTACTTCGCTGATAGTCAAATATACTTTATTATGGCTTGTATTTTTTCTGAAACCGCCAGCAAGAGTTGAACAATCTTGGTGACGTCAGTGAAAGTAGGACAACTTAAAAACACAGGTATTTGATTATGCGAGAATATACATTTATCTATCTAGGATTTATATTTATCGATTTACAATATACCTTTATCTATCTAGAATCCGGAAATAAGATCTCCGTATTTGATTTTATTGTGGAAATGGTATATATACAATATATCTAAATAGAGAATAATATTTTTACAGCAATGTTTACGCTATAGAAGGCCCAAGAGCCACTCGAGGTAGAAGGCTACAAAATAAATGGTAAGCGGCACAGTTTATAAGGACATGTGGGGAAAAAAGCAGTAAATCCTAGGCTTGAACAGGTTAAGATTTTAGTGGTCGGGGAAGTATCCTCTTACGAGTTGGTTCCACAAAGTAGAGGCCGTTCGATTGGAATTTACATCATATCAATGGAATACAAAAGTAATTAGGGTAGTTTTTCCAACAATGTGTGGCTCTTAGCCATGACGGTTAGAACTAGTGGAACTAAGGAATGTAGTTCATCTGAACACTTTCCATGGAAATAGCGACAGAGTAGCTAGAGGCTTGCAACGTTTTGCCTGTGAGAAATGGGTTGTAGTGTGGAAATAATTCATTATCCACAAAGCCGCAGAGACTGTTTTGGATTTATCCGGACTGGGAAGTGAAGACTGGGCAGCTCTTGCCCATATATGGCAGTAGTACCCCATTTTCGGCCTGGTCTGGTTCTAGTAAAGGTAGAGGGTAGAAGGAGGAGTCAGATACGCATTGGAGTAGTACAGGGATCCAACCCTTTTCCCAGCATTTTTCGAATGTACGACTCTCACTTGAGGTCTGCGTTGAGCTTAATTCCCAATAGGCGTTCAACGCTATAGACGAAAATTCCGGGGACGCTCGGTGATGATGAAATGTCACCAGTTTGGTTTATGTGTCATCACATGTGACCGGCCCGTTTTTCCACAATGAGCTCTTAGAGCTGGGTCAGGGGAGAAAACAGCTGCCAGGCTCTGGTCATCTAGACTTTGAGAGGCGCATCGTCAGCATAGATATTCCCAAGAGATCGGAGTATACATACTTTTTGTTTTAATCAATTCATTCCCCAGGCAAGGCGATAAAGCAACTAAGACGCA
Source organism: Acanthosepion lycidas (assembly GCA_963932145.1). NCBI lineage: Eukaryota > Metazoa > Mollusca > Cephalopoda > Sepiida > Sepiidae > Acanthosepion > Acanthosepion lycidas. The sequence goes on from OZ010586.1 coordinate 30,320,227, forward strand.
AGGGACTATTGGAAATGAGTGAGAAGGAAAAGACTTCAGAAGGAGCCGGAAACCCAATTCTAAACAGGAAAAAATGGATAAACCTCTATTCCTGTTCGAAAAGACTATGGAGGAGTGTGAACCGGACGATAGACCAACCTATCTACTCCTATTGAGAGGAAAAAGTAAATAAATAGTAAATAAAATTTCAGAGTTTTGCCGGAAATTTTAGAAGTATAAAGTTGAAATAAACTTTCAAAAGGAAGCGGGAATCCAATGCTAGCAGGAAACAGGGGATAAACCTCTACTCCTGTTCAAAAGAACCGGGAGGGGTGTTAACCGGATGATAAGCGAACCTATCTAGGAAAATAAATAAATAATTAGCAAATAAAATTTCAGAGTTTAGGTGGATGTGTTAGAAGTTGAAGTAGACTTTGAATGCTCCGGAACCAAATCCTAAACAGAAATCAAGGAATAAACTTCTACTCATGTACAAAAAAAAAAAAAAAAAAAAAAAAAACGGGAAGGAGTATGAGCCGGGCGATAGGTGAACTTATCTACAACCATCGAGGAAAAAAAAATACTTAATAAATAAACAGTAAAAAAGTTCAAGGTTTAGACATGGACATAGACGCTAGAAGATAGAACTGAGGTAGAATTTAGAAGGAACCAGAAACCCAGTCCTAAACAGGAAGCAAGGGATAAACCTCTTTCTTTAAAAAAAACCCCCAAAAAACCCGGAGGTGGGATGAACCGGACTATAGGTGAACCTATCTACTTCCATTGAAGAAAGGAACAGAAAATAAAATTTTAAAGTTCAGGTGGAGACGTTAGAAGAGCTTTAGAAGAAAGCAGAAACCCAATACTAAACAGGAAACAAGAGATAAACTTCGACTCCTGTTCAAAAGACCTGGAGTTTAAATCGGGTAGTCGATCTGCACCTATGCTGTTACTGCTTATATTGACAATCCTTCCTTCTTCCATTTAATTCCTCCCTTTTCACTTCCCCTCCTCTTTACCTAATCCCAAATCTCCAAAATATAATAGTTGTAAAAATTACAATGAATAAAATCAGAAGATAAGCATTGGGATTCTACGTGTAGGTGCTGACTCAGGTGCATACCTTTCGGATGGGGGTGCAATACGGACGGTCAGTAAATTATATTCTATTAAGTTTTAACTTAGTATAATTTGTGATATCTCCTATCAAGGTATGATCTAGTGAGATGAAGATTAACTGCCTCAATGAGCCAATATTTTATTTATTTATTGTTGTGAGACTCTCTCCTTTTTACATAAGATAGACTCGTCCAAAGTATACTTATACTGACAGAGAGAATACCTGCGGTTGAGCTCCGTCTCGATACAGTCATTGACTGTTTGCGACGACTGTCGCACTCTCTGCGTTAGCAGAGAAGAACCCGGACGAAGCTTTGCCGAAGGGCAAGGTTTCGTTCGTGGAGGTAAACAGGGCCTGAACCCGTATAGGCGGGTTCAAAGGGTATATTTTTGGCCGAGCCTACGGGCTCGGAGATACCCACATTAAACCGGCCTTGTGCCACATTCGGTCCTCGTGGGTGGATTGATAAATACTGAGATACGTCTCGATACAGTCCTTGACTGTTAGCGACGTCTGTCGAACTCTCTGCTTTGGCAGAGAGGAACACGGACTAAACTTTGCCTAAAAGCAAGATTTCGTCCGGGGAAATAGACAGGCCCTGAATCCGTCTAGGCGGGTTCAAAGGGTATTTTTTGGCCGAGCCTACGGGCTCGGAGAAACCCACTTTAAACTCGGCCTTGTGCCACATACATTCCTCGTGTGTGGGATATTAAATACTGAGAAACATTGAGATACAGTCTCCGACTGTGTGCGACGTCTGTCGAACTCTCTGCTTTGGCAGAGAGGAACCCGGACAAAGCTTTGCCGAGGGGCAGAGTTTCGACCGGGGAGGTAGACAGTTCCCGAACCCGCTTATGCGGGTACAAAGGGGATATTTTTTGGCTGAGCCTACGGCCTCGGAGAAACCCACTTTAAACTCGGCCTTGTGTCATACATGAACTAGTTAGGACTTAAGAGAGACTTTGAGGTATATATATATATATATATATATATATATATATATATATGTGTGTGTGTGTGTGTGTGTATGCAGCAGCAACAGCAGGCAGACCGACTCCTCACTTTTGCACGTACGCTTTCCACGTATTGATTTTAAAATCCTTTGCGTGTTATTCTCAAGTACCTGAGTTTTTTTCCTCAAAGTTTCCAGATATTCATATTTACTTACATTTTGACACGTTTCCCAACTGAGATCTCTGTCGTTTTCGCCACACCCGCCACACCAGACACACCCATATGCGAGTGTGTGTTTGTGCATGTAAGAATTAAGTTACTCGAAGGTTTAAACAGGCAAATCAATTAGAAGTGCTTTTATGAAAATAATTTTTTACAACTCTATCTATCTATCTATCTATCTATCTATCTATCTATTATTATTATTATTATTATTAAATAGTTTCTGTAACTAGTATATTATATTAAATTCATATATATATATATATATATATATATATATATATATATATTATTTTTATTATTATTTTATTTCCTGTGATTTCAGGTGTGTACGCATTTCTTTCCGGGTCCCGCCCAGAGACCTAAGGTTAGAAATGGCATCATGGCATTTTCCACTGACCAATTAAAAAAAAAATACATAGATAAAGACCTTCGTAAGGTGTGGGCTGTACTCATGAGAACAATTTTTTATATTTCTTTATGGAATTCCAGGAATCCCGTCAATTACTCTACTGGAATCTTTTCCAACCAATCCGAGGGCTCCAACTACGACAGGGATTGTTGATGTTCCCATGTGCCACATTTTTGAGATTTCGATTTCAAGGTCCTTGTATTTTGACAGCTTTTTGAATATCTTCAAAGATACATTGCAATCTACAGGGACTGCCATATCAATAAAGAGGCACTTTTTTGTTTGTGGTCTCTAATAACTATGTCTGGGCGGTTGGCTTTGATTGTTCTGTCAGTGTGTAGCAAAGAGGAAAGCACACCAGAAGAGTTATCATGAAAATATTTATAGAAAAGGCAGAGGAAAGCAATTTGGAAAGATTATATCGAATCAAGTGCTAAGTTTGCTGCTAGGAAAATTGGTTTACTGTATCTTTGATATATCTTACATATTTATAAGTCCACCATTTGTCCATGCTTTGAATATTGCTATCACAAATAGTCTGGGGTTTCTGGCATGTATTTAGAGATTCTTGATAAAATACAAAAAAGAATCTGTAATATTATTGGTCATGATCTGGCATTTTTGCTTCAGTAACTTTCTCACCGCTGTAATGTAGATTCCCTGTGTCCTTATTTTTTTTTTATAAATCTTTTCATAGTAATTGTTCCGACGAACTTTCCACTATTAGGGTTTCATTTTTAAAAATTGTTATTTTTATTCCCCACCCCACACAGAAAAATTGTACATACATGAACTAGTTAGGACTTAAGAGAGACTCGAGGTATTATGGTGATTGTAGTAAGAATGGTAAGTTGTTTTGGTGTAAGGAATACTGTGGTATATGTGGGCCAGTAATCGTGGCTAATTTTAAGATAAGAAAGATTGAAGAACAGCGTTCCCTTATCACCCACTTTTGGCGTTGTGCCACATTTTGTATTCTCGGAATAAATATTACTTTCATAATGGATAGCGGCTCAAACTGAGGAATCGGAGAGCCGAGTTCGAATTGCAGTCGAATCGATTACATTCACTTACGTGCTAATACCCTTCGGAAAGGTATGAATCTTCTTCTCCTCCCAGCTATGGGTTAATAGCAGGACAGACCGGGCTCTATAAGTTTAGATGGCAAATGGTCTACCGCAGAAAGAAATGGCAACCTACTGCGAGAAAAAAATCTGCCTCGTCAGTTATGTATCGAAAGATAAATGATCGCCTAAGCGTGGTTCACGCATGGCACATAAGTGACTGGCTAGATTGGTAGCTGATCTCATCAATTTACAGTCGATTTGGCTACATATAACCGTAAGTTCTATGCTGACAATTTTATATCCTCCATTAGGTCATCTGGGATTTTTCGCGCCAATTTTGAGTGGGATTATCTACTTCTCTTCTGTTACATTTGCACAATTTTTACCCGTTCTGGGTATGAAAAATTCCTGCTAGAATGATGAATGGGTATAAAAGGACTACACAGCGGACAACTACACCAAAAGGGTTATCAGTTTAAATAAATGTAAGGACTGCTTTATAATGTCGAATCATTTAATGTTATTCAGAACAGAGATTAACCTTCAAATACAAAGGAAAAAGAAATGGAAAAAACTTATGGTGATAGACATGAAATTAAAGGGTGTTCCAATAACTTGGACTGATTTTAAATATGAATTAAGTTTAAGTGATTAATGATTTTTTTCTTTTACTTTCAGATTTGGCGGACATATGGGCGATATTATTTTTCACACATAATTGCCATGACTTAACCTGATCCAACAGAGAAATAAATAAATTTTCACCAATAAAATTGATTTATTTACTGCTGACTTTGATCCTTCTTAATGAAACACCCTTTTATTTATTTATTTTCTAAGACAGTAATGAACACAACGCTGGAAATCACCCTTCTTTGATTGACCATATCTTTCTCATTTCCGTTGGAGGAACCCTTCTCTGATTGACCATATCTTTCTCATTTCTGTTGGAGGAACTCTTCCCTGACTGACCATATCATCCTCAGTTCTGTTGGAGGAACCATTTCCTGATTGAGCATGTCTTTCACATTTCTGTTGGAGGAACCCTTATCTGATTAACCATATATTTCTCATTTCTGTTGGAGGAACCCTTCCCTGATTGATCATATCTTTCTCATTTTTGTTGGAGGAGCCTTTCCCTGATTGATTATATTTTTCTCATTTCTTTTGGATGAACCACTTCCCGATTGACCATGTCTTCACGAGTGTAGCCGTTTTCACCACGCTTGGTCAATTGTTGATTGGTGAGACTATTTAACCCATAGTTTGGGTGGATGGCTGTTGACTGAAGAGTTCATCCGACCTTTAACAGCTTGTTTTATTTTTGTGCTGCTGGGGTCCCACTCATTCTCCTCACTATACTAGGGGAACAGGTTTAGTCGCCTACCACTCGATCATTCAGGTTTTGAATTCAGATTTGTGCTTCAGGAAAAGTTGCAATGCTATAGGACCCATATTATCTTGCTATTTATCTATAGTTAGAGGTAAGTGGTAGAAGAGTGTATTTGCACGTAAGTTAATGTAACGAACGCGATTAGAATTCGAACTCGGCTCTCCGATTTCTCAACCCGAGCCGTTATCCACCCTTTCAACATATATAGTACAAAAAAGCAAAAAAAAAAAAAAAAAAATAAATAAATAAATAAAAAAAAATAAGAAAAAGGTAAAAAAGGACATGGCTTGTGGTTTTTATAGCAACGAGGCCGAGTAGCCCTTAATTAAAGTTTCTGGAAGCGCATAATCAATTTCTGGACAAGGCCAGAACGCTCAAACCCTCGGTCACGATGACTTGTGACTCCTTGTTAACACAGCCATTGGCTGCTTCATTGTTCTGCCCATCTGATTTAATTCACAAGGTTTGGGTCAACCTGTGGCATGGTTTTCAAGCATTTCCCAACGGTACCGCACGTCTAGATGCATATGGGCCAACGACAAAAATTATTCTGCCGAGTCCTAGCGACCCCACTGTCACGCTGGCAACGGTATTTAATCGACCTCGCCCTCTCTTATTGCAATGAGGATGGTGCAGTCGCAGGATTGGAATCTCCGGCACTGAGCAAGTTCTCCCATCTAAAATGCCGATACTATCAAGAAGTCATCTTCTTGACATGGTTAGATTCGAACCTGTGTCTGATAGATGGAACGCTAACATTTTTAAACATTTAGCCACGCGCCCACTGAACTTGAAGTAAAAAATAAATATTAGTTATATAAAAATCAATACGATTAGGAACTTCCTCTTTCATAAGTGTTGAGGGGTCCTCCCCTTTTTACACAAATGGATTCACCCAGTATATACATATACTACTGCTACGGGAAGACCCGAGAGAGTAAGACGAGATCAACAGAGGGTGAAGGTAACAGACAGATAGAACGAGTCACCGTGAGCGAGCACGTAGACTCAGTAAGAAGTCATATAGCGATACTTCAACACCAAAGACTGTATCGATATTTTGCTACTAACCCGTATTCCTGGAACTACTAACCTGCATTACCAATTTGTATTATTACCTTAATACATTATTTCCCTATATTCATTCTTGGCGTTTGTTATTTATTGATACCTGATTTCATCCCGGAATCCACAACAATAACACTAACCTTTTATTTTTCAGATGAAAATTGATCCCAGAAATAGAGAATAACAGACTCGGATTTGTACAACAGAAATTTGTACTGAAGTGGTACAGAAAAATGTGAAGGGCATTAACAACGCTTTGAGATATTTCAAGATAAAGTGCGAAAATGTCCTTTCCAGGCGTCAGGTTAGGTAGATGACCACCGTGATAGGCATCTGGAAAGGGAGCGGCTAATTAAACCTGACGGATAGCATATAAAGCGACCGTATATATTTGGGGAGTAACGGGATGAGGGAAGAGAATGAGGCCTGGAGAAGCTGTTGTCCAATCACAATAGAGCGTTATTCTATTCATGGAAAGTGACGTCTTAGTGATCGTACACACACGCGCGTGCTCGCCAGTAGAGGCGAATAAACCTTTCTCTCCCTACAGCATTGTTTCTTTTTTTCTAATTACTAAGAAACAAGGTTCCCGGTTGACACAATAAAAGTTTTGCGATATTTCGTTTATATGTCTTCTTCTTATTTTTGTTCTCGTACGAGTAAAAAGACAAATATTACAGCCATAATGATTTATATACAGTCCTTGATATTTCTGCACGCAAGAAATAACAGAATGCTTTTGAAAAACACTGCAAATCCTTCGTGGAAAATATCTACCGGGTGTCTTCTTAAAAAGCGACATCGGTGTGCTGAATTTTGATTGCATGCACAACTCCGCCTCTCATTTACATTTAAATTGTGATGTCAACGAACACTCGGTTGACACTTTTGTAATGTCAACGAATACTCGTTGTCACTTTCGTAATGCTCGTTGTAGTAGAGACTTTGTAATCGCAGATACAACTATAGTAACGCCGTTGAACAATACTGATGTCTGACGCCTTCGAATAACACTCGCACTAATAGTACTTGCTCGATAATTGTTGTGGTGTCCTCCCTCCAAAGAGTCTATGTTGGACTCTTCCGCCTACTATATGAGTAGTAGGAGAGAAGGCCTAAGATGTTGTGACCAAAGGAAATGGTTAAAGAAATAACAAAACAAGTGTTGAAGATATATCATATATTAAACAGTAAGTACAACAGAAGAGTATTACACGACTAGTGAGTGTGTGTCGGTTGACCCAGAGTTCAATCTATTCTACTGTTCCTCCAAGGCCTTCTTTTCTACTACTCTTATAGTATGCGGAAGTCCAATATAGACTCTTTAGAGGGAGGACGCCACAACAATAATACTCACTCGAATAGTAATCCGCATAGTGAAATAGTATAGGGAATAGAGTAGTGAATAGCGGTCCGTATAGTGATAGAAAGAGAGTAAAAATGCAATCCCTATAGAGGATAGACTAGAATGAGGATCATTTAGACGTCACGCGACTTCCTACTTATGCGTTTCCTTTATGGTCACGTGGTCTACTTAATTCAATAATGCAATCACTTATGTTTGCTCACTGGCGATCTATGTTCAAACTCAAGTGTCGGCAGCGACACTTTATTCCTATATAACAATTACAATATCATGGCGTTAGTCAACCTCTAAAGAATTAATGGATTTATTTTTAATCCGCCATTTTTATTACTTTAAACGTTATTACAGCGGACACTTCGTATTTTAAACAGACGTTTGTTTAAAATACGAAGTATCCGTTGTAATAAAGTTTGTGGCCGTATTCATAGTTGCTATTATTGAGTGTTGGCTTTCTTTTTTTTTGACTAATGCTTCCATTATTTTTAGCCTTTTTGTACATGTGGCTGATGCCATTATATTTGTATTATCAACGAGTATGTTACTGATCGTATTTGGTAGGTCGCCATGTGTATTTAAATGAGCCCCAATTGAGCTATGGCCAGAGAGATGTAATGTGAGTCTCCTTGTTAAACACATTGTAGTATATCCAATATGATTATTTACAAATTTTCATTGGTCAGGAACACAGTTCCTTAAGGGATATGTAAATTCGTAAATAATATTGATTCTCTGTAATTTCGATCCTGCAGGTGAATTATTAATTTTGATGATGAGTTTAGCTGTTTTAATTTTTTTTATAATAAATAATTTTTTTTTTGTTTTTATCAACTGGATATGTGTATTTCTTTATGTTGTTTCTAAGTCAAGAATCGCTACTATGCGTTTGATTTTTGTAAAAAAAATGTTAATATTATTGTTTTTCTGTGTATTTTGTGTTGCTATTAGTTAACTTAGAAAAAGTCTAATATTGTAATCTATAAGAAGGTTTGGAAAACCGTTATTAACAAGCGTTTGTTTCACGTTATTACGCTCGCATAAGGTACATTTTTAATACCGCCTATTTTATATATGAGAGGACATTGTGTAGTAAAATTAAGATGCAAGAGTTTTTACTTGTGATTTTTTTTTTATATAAGGAAGTAGTGAATGTATTATTAATAGACTCCACAAGAACATCCAAGTTCACAAGTAAAGCTGAGGACGGATTTTTTTCGAATGTAGTTTTGAAATTATCGATTTCCTCTTTGTTCTCAGCTAAAATAAAAATAAAAATATCGCCTACATAGCGGACGAAAATTTTCGGTTTAGGAGCCTTTTTAAAAACCTTGTTTGTTACGTGGAACATGTAATAAAGATGCACGGACCGAGATGATTTCCCATACTTACTCCATTAGTTTTTGTGGAGATTTTTCCGTTATGGGCAGAAAAGAGGACATTAGTAGTTCATGCATCTAATAATCTTTTGAGAATATTGAGTTCGATGGATGAAGGTGGACTTGAATTATTGTTATTAGGTTGGTGCAAAAATACTGACGTAATAATTATTACGTCATTATTTTTGCACCAACCTAATATATATGGAAGTAAGGACTATCTCTATAGTTTCGTTAACAGGGGCATTTGTGAAAAAATTTTCGACGTCAAGTGACGCTAGAATGGTTTGATTTTGTTGTTTGAAGGATTTAGAGGAATTTAGGGTTGATTTGATCCTATAATTGGTAAGCAGATATAGGGTAATAATAATAACACACACACACACACACACACACACACACACATATATATATATATATATATATATATTGTGGTGAGGAATTCTACTAAATTTAAAATAGATAAAATATGGAAAATCAGAAAAATTATATTTAGTGAATTTAAAAATCTAAATTTAAAGATAACAGTCTGTACTAAATTGAAAAGGGTAAACTTCCTCGACGTAACTCTAGATTTAGCAAGCAACACATACCAACCCTATAGAAAACCAAATACTAACCCCTTATATATACACCCGAAGTCAAACCATCCTCTATCCATAATTAAACATATACCCTCAGCAATCGAAAATAGAATTAGCATTAACTCCGCTAACAGAGAAATATTCCAACAACACGATAGCTTCTATAACGCTGCCCTAAAAAAATAGTGGTTACAAAAATGCAAACATTAACTATAGAAACAATTACACTAGCCAGAAGAAAAAAAAAACAGGAAAAGAAAAATCATTTGGTATACCCCTCCGTTCAGCCAAATGGTTAGTATTAAACTAGGACATAAATTCTTAGCCCTAATTGATAAACACTTCCCCACCAATAGTAGGCTTAGTAATATATTTAATAAGAACACCTTAAAATTGAGTTACGGCTGCATCGAAAACCTAGAAAGTATAATAAAAAAACATATTAATAAAATCCTGAACAACCCCCATGCCTGAATAATATGAATAAAAATCCTACACTTAAGTCTGACAATAACAGTGAAAAATTGTGTAATTGTAGAATCCCAGAAGATTGCCCATTAGAAAATAAATTCTGCATCAAATCTGTGGTATACCAATGTACTATCTCATCCACTGAGAGGCCTAATACTAATATGATATACATTGAGTCCACGAAGAATGATTTTAAAGCTAGATGGAGGCAGCATAATTGCTCTTTTAACAATATAAATAAAAGAAATCAGACTTCTCTATCTAAATATTTTTGGCATCTGAAGGAAATAAATAGGACACCTAAGGTAAAATGGAAAATTATAAACAGGACTAGAACTTGTAAAACTTGGGATGACCCATGCCCTTTGTGCCACCATGAGAAACTGCACATTATCAAGTTTCTAAATAATAAAAATCTATTAAACAATAGACATGAGTTAACGTTTTTTTACCGACATCATCAAATTCACGCATTGAATAATTTAGCTTAAAAACTAACATACAATAAATTAACTTTTATAATCCATGGCCTCAATAAAAAGTTTTAACACCCTACAAAAAATGATAGCCCTTTATGAAGTAGTCAAATAACAAATGTTACGAATGTTTTTATATACACAAAACCCTTTCATAAAGAAATAAAATAAAAAAATAAATAAATCTCCATAGACAAGTAAACCTGACTGATTGAAAACATCTTCCGCTTTAAATTCAGACACCCCCACCTTACCCTGACTTGACATCTATGAAAGTAACTCTATGTTGATACATATCATTAGCAGACAACACCCCTACATATATTTAATTTAAAGCAAAAAAACAGACCACTTTTAGGTTCCATTAGTTATAATTTATTTCACCAGAGGTTTTATTTTTCTTTGGATCTTCAGACTTCACTTTCAAGGGTGAAAAATGAATTTAAAATTTACACTTTTAAAGGGCAGTATTAAGCTTATATAAAGTGACATAGAGGGTGGTGAGGGATAATGTGAGAGACATGGTCGAGTTTAGAGAGGGAAGGGAGAATTTTAAAATTTATTTTTATTACAATACTTAATATTGGGGAGGAGGGGAGTAAGGATCAGACATTGACCTATTTAATCAGTCAACTCACCGGAAATGATATGGGAAAAAAGTAGAGATTACCCAGTTTTTCATTACTTAACCATATATATATATATATATATATATATATATATATATATATATATATATATATATATCCAAACAAGTTTGATTAAAAAGAAGCGACAAGGTCTGTCTGTTTATTTTTTTATCGTACTTTTCCAATTTCTAAAGTTCATATTTTGTTATTTTTGTTCAAGTATTTTTTAACTTCGGACAGTTTATCTACCACTTCGAGAATAAAACTCAACATATCCGAAATTTTGAAAAATACAATAAAAATTAAATAGACAGAACTTGTTGGTTCTTTTAAATCAAACTAAACTTGTATATATCTTTAAAAAATTACTGCTCCCCCAAGCAAACGTACACAACAATATCGTAAAATCAAAAGAAAATGGTTGAATCCGTCAACACAGCTAGAATGACAATATTCTCCAAACGTGACAATAAATGACGTTATTTTCAGTTAACAATATGAAAATAGAGTTCTCTACATTCCTCCATTTGCTAAGAACATTCTGTTTTTGGTTATTATTTGTTACGTTCTTTAATTAAATTCATTTCGTTTTTGCTTTGAGAAAGTCCTCATTGGACGAAACGCGTCAGCAATAAGTACAGTTTTCCTATTGTCATTATATATATATATATATATATATATATATATATATATATATATATATATATATATATATACTTGTATCACCATTCTTATTTTTGTTTTACATCTATCAGCCCACACACACACACATATATATATATATATATATATATATATATATATATATATATATACATTAGTATTATATATATTTATTCGTAAATATACAGATATATTTAATACACACTGTTTAAAAAAATCATAAAAATAATTTTAATGGATGCCCATGTTTGAGTAGACACTCCATTTCTTTTAAACAATATTTTATTTCACCCGAAACACTCGAGAAATCTTATAAAAAAATTAGCTCTCTTCGAACTACCTTTTGACCAATCGACAGAATCTTGCTTGATTATGAAGCTCTTCGTATCTGGGGAATCTTCATCTTCTCCCCAAAATTATGGGTCAATTAGTACGATTTGTATCTCAAAAATCATTATAATCTAAAAGAAAAATGCTTGCAATTAGATTTTGCGTTTAGATTTTGGCATTACATAATCCATAGAGATTGATATGATGCTAAACAAAACCAACCAACCAAACAACTGATTAAACAACTAATCAACCAATCAACTAACCAACCAACTAATAAACCAACCAACCAACCAACCAACCAACCAACCAACAAACCAACTAACGAACCAAACAACCAACCAACCAACCAACTAATCAACCAAACCCAACTAACCAAACAACCAACCAACCATTCAATCAACTAATCAACCAACAAACCAACCAATCAACCAAACCCAACCAACCAACCAACCAACCAACCAACCAACCAACTAATCAAGTAATCTAACAACCAACCAACCAACTAATCAAACAACCAACCAACCAACCAATCAACTAATCAACCAACCGTCTGCTATGGTGTCCAGCTAATCCCTTTGCAGAAGCCTTCTGAATTAATAGACACGAATGTGATACTGCAATCCAAAGGTATACCGACTAGCGAAAGTTGCCTTCTAGAAGCTAAGCAAAGTATTAGACAAAATTAATGAGTGCTGAACTCTTATGTAATATCGGTCCTTCTATTGGGCAGTGGCCACTGCATAATCTCCTTACAGGTGAAGAAGGATGCCAAGAATACCATAGACGGGGAAGTTTTAAGGATAATGGATGCGAAAAATCTCAGAAAGAGACAATTGAAATTTCTCGAGCACATAATGAGAGAAGGGGTATGGAGAATTTGACACACTAAAGGCAAGAGAGACAGAGCAATCTACCTAAGAAAATAAGAAAAGAGAATGTGAGGAATATTGAAAAGACAAAACTTACTAAGCGTATCAAAGTAGTGGAGAGCCATGATCATCCACGTCCTGGAGAGACACGTTACATAGAAGAAGAATATGCTGATCAGAGCTTAGTTACAGTTACGGAGAGGAAGCGCCATAATCTGGTATGATTAACATCAACAAAGCCCGGTACGCTCAAACCCTCGGTCACGATGACTTGTAACTTCGTGCTAGCACAACCATTGACGACCTCCGAACAGTTCTATCTACTCAATTTAATTTCCAAGAGTTGGGTCCAATATGGTATGGATTTTTGGCACCCCCAACGGTGCCAAATAGTCACCTTAAGACCGATATTATCAAGAAGTCACTTCTTTGAAAAAATGACCATGGTGAGATTCGAACTCCGCTCTCATGGTCAGAACACTAACATTCTAATCATCCGGCACATCTTTGCGACAACGGTAGAGCCAGCAAGTCTCATAAACCAGTGGTAGTGAGTTGGATTTTCACTGAGTGCCCAGTAGTTGTGTTTTTGTGCCATAGCTAAGTGTCGTAAATATTGAAAATAATGAAAGAAAGCAGACAGTGAGATAACGATAGGGAATAGAAAGATATAGAAAATAACAGAAAAATAAGGAAAAGGATATATATATATATATGTATGTGTGTGTGTGTGTGTGTGAGCATTGAAGTCAATACTCAGAGGCGACAGGCTGTTTCATGCTAGATACAATTGTCAGGCCGCCTGTGGCCTCTGACGTCAATGTTCATTTTTATATTTATATACGGTCTGTCTCTGATATTGAGCACTTTATCCCATAAATATTGCACACCTTAAAACTATATTTCTTCATATATATATATATATATATATATATATATATATATATATATATATATATATATATATATATAAGGCTCAAACACTAATATTCCATGGTTATAATTTATTACATTTGAATCGTAATCACGATCCAATTGATGAGACCTAAAACTGGATCGTGATTACGATTCCAATGTAATAAATTATAACCATGGAATATTGTTATTTGTGTCTTTTATATTATATTTTTACTCTGTCCTGGACATTGAGTTCTTCTTGGATTCTATCCTCTTGGGAATTTATATATATATATATATATATATATATATATATATATATATATATATATATATATTATGGTAATGATTATACTCGACTGGCGAAAAAAACCCGGATAGTACAATTTGCAAATAAAGATATATTAAAACAAATTGTTATCTGGGGAAGAAATTTGGATGAAAAAAAAATGTCTAAGAACATCCGAGTAGACCGAAAAAATTCGCCTAGTGTCGTAATTTCTATTCCAAAGAAAAAAAACTCAATCGAGTAAAATAAGAAAAAATGTAAAATGCTCAATACACTAAGCAGAGCAGAAGATAAAAAAATCTTAGTGAGCCAGAAACTACCTACCTAAGTTTCACCTAAATGGATCTTATATATACTATACGTACTAATGTTAAAAAATTTGAGGCCATCCCTGGTAATTTTTTAAATTGGCCCCTAAAATAGTTGTTTTGTACTTTAAATAAGAGAAAATTATACATATGTAAAAAAGTGAGATATGATTTTTTTATTAGAAATTTTATTATGACAAAAAGAAAAAAAAGCATTTTATGATTAAATTTTGCTCTCGCAAAATATCCTCCTTTAGCCTTGATTACTGCAGCGCAAATATTTGGCATTCGTTGCAAAAGTTTCTCAAATTATAAGTTTGATAATTGATTCCATTCTTTTTTCAAGGATTCTAAGAATTCTTTTTCACTTTTCTTTTGTTCTACTGTCAAGTTCATTCCATGCTAATTCTGGGAGTGTCTTCAAACTTTTGAACTGTAGTGCACACACACACGTATATATACATACATACATCTATCTATCTATCTATCTATCTATATATATATATATATATATATATATATATATATATATATATGAGAGAGATATGCGAAAAGGAAATAGAATGAAAAAGAAAAGGGAAAAATGACGAATAAAAGTAGAGAAAAGAGAGAAAAGAGAGAAACTGTTAGAGCAAGAGGGAAAAATAGAGGAAGGAAGAGGAGAAAGAGAGAGAGAGAGATGGGAAAGAGAGAGGGACAGATTAAGCGAGAGAACTAGAACGAGGAAGATATGAAATGAGAGAGTAAAAGAAAGAGACAGAAGGGGAAAATAGAGAGAAAGAGAAAAAAGAGAGAAGCAAATTGAGGGAGGATTAAAGAGAGAGAGAGAGAGAGAGATAGAGATAGAGAGAGAGGAATAAACGAGAAGAATCAAATAGAAAAGAATCTTGCTGAGAGGAGAAGCTCAGAAAAGGAGAAATAAAGATTAGGAAAGAGAGAGAGAGAGAGACAGAGACAGAGAGAGAGAGAGAGAGAGACAGAGACAGAGACAGAGACAGGGAGAAGAGAATCTGGCCCCAAGAAGAGAAACTCGTAATTCTCGTTGAATTTCTTTGGCATCAGTTGTATCAATGGCCGACGTCTGCCTCTGAATGAAGTAAAAGTGTGTCTTGCTTGATTTTTATCCAAAAGCTTCGATGTTGTTCGCATACTAATATTCAATTATTGTGCACCCGGCCTCAAGATAATTGTGTGTTCGTATGTTGGGTCGAGTGACTGCGTATGTAAAGTGGCATTTAGATACAGACTGGAATATTTTATAGATTCTAGACCTGCGTTTACGTAGGATGGCGGTGCCTATTCAGTTTTGAATAAATAATGTTGCATGACGTCGAAGAAATCTCAATTTTAGGCGCTACTCTCTTTAGCTTTTTCTTTCTGCCTTCATTTATAAGTGATTTTCTTCCTACCCTTTAATTGTTTGGATCATTCGAGCACTTTCTCTCTTTCTTTCTTTCTTTCTTTCTTTCTTTCTTTCTTTCTTTCTTTCTTTCTTTTCTATCAATTCTTTTCTATTAATTCTTTCTTTCTTTCTTTCTTCATCTATCTATCTATCATTTTATTTGTATCTACTTTATCTTTCTTTCTTTCTGTCTTTCTTTCTTTCTTTATCTATCTATCTATCTATCTATCTATTTTTACTTCTTTCTTTTTTTCTATTAATGACTTCTTTCTTTTCTTCTTTTTCTTTCTTTCCTTTTCTATGAATGTATATACATATCTATCTTTCTTCTTTCTTTCTATTCTATCAATGCTTTCTTTCCTTCTTCTTTCTTTCTTTTCTATCAATTCCATCTTTCTTTTCTGTAAATCCCATCTTTCTTTTTTTTATCTATCTATCTATCTATCTATCTATCTATCTATCTATCTATCTATCTACAGGGTGACAATAAAGTCACTATACAGTTATAATAAAAAGCAAAACATTGAAGCAGGTGGCTAGCAGTTCAAACAGTATCGGTAAGTTACTATTGTTTAACATAGTATTTTATTGTTATTAAACACAATTAACCAGAATTAATTTTAATAATAAATTTCAGAGCTGTTGATTAACTGGTTTGTCTTAATTGTTATTGTAAATAACTGTTAAGTGACTTTGTTGGCACTATCTATCTATCTATCTATCTATCTATCTATCTATCTATCTATCTATCTATTATCTATCTATCTATCATTTTATTTGTATCTACTTCAACTTTCTTTTTATCTATTCCTTTTTCATTTTCTTTCTTTCTTTCTTTCTTTCTAGTTTTCTTTGTATCTCCTTTTTCTTTTTTCTTTTTCTATCTATCTATCTATCTATCTATCTATCTATCTATCTATCTATCTATCTATCTATCATTTTATTTGTATCTACTACAGCTTCCTTTTTTATCTAACTATTCCTTTTTCTTTCTTTCTTTCTTTCTTTCTTTCTTTCTTTTATTCCCTTTTTCTTTCTTTCTTTTTTCTTTCTTTATCTATCTATCTATCTATCTATATATCCTCCATTTTCTTTCTTTCTTTCTTTCTTTTATTCCCTTTTTCTTTCTTTCTTTCTTTCTTTTTTTCTTTCTTTCTTTCTTTCTTTATCTATCTATCTATCTATCTATCTATCTATCTATCTATCTATCTATCTCTTTATATTTCCTCCATTTTTTTTCTTTCTTTCTTTGTATCCCCTTTTTCTTTCTTTTTTTATCTATCTATCTATCTATCTATCTATCTATCTATCCTCCATTTTCTTTCTTTCTTTCTTTCTAAATAATTGCATGATTATTATCTAATTGATTCTAACTATTCAACTCATATCCGATCGTTACATCAAAATAGATAACGTAAAGAAGGGGATATTAATCTGCATAATTTGTGGAATAATGAAAAAAATTGATCCCAAAACTCCAGACGATACTCGAATTGCTAGAAAGGCAGAGATCGAAACAATAAAGATGAAGATATTAGTTTGACGATTGAACCAAATAACGGCAATATTTTAAATCATAGAATCTCTAAAAACAGTCGGCAGAAGAAATTTTATTTATTGCGATTTTGTTTGTCTACTGTATTGGATGCTGTTTCTTTTTTTTTTTAATTTTTTTTTTATTGATATTCATGATGTCATTGACTACGGAATACCTGAAGCATAAGCACTACCAAATTTCTGATCAGGTAAATAGAAATCTGTAATAAGCGCTTTGCTTGAATAAGCATTGAACTAAAGAAAGAGACTGTGCATAAATTACTGCATGTACGACCTGCCTTAAATAGGGATATAAACATGTAGTCACTGTTAATAGCATTACCAAGTGTTGTGAGGTTGTGTCACTATACTTAACAAAAGGGTCTACAGTTTAGTAGTACAGGTCGATCTGTTTAATCCTCCGCCACGCTTGGAACCAGGCCATTACCGGACCACAGAAAACGCTAGATGACGTGAATTGTTATGAAAAAAACCCATGTAAATATATTTATATGCCAAATCACTCCATATATACCGGTTGTAACAGCAAAATTGTCCAAATCGTGTAACAGCTGATTACCATCCCACAAAATGTTTAATATCTAAAAAACCCCTAAACTAATTGAGTTTCTTTTTTCCAGGTATTCGGATAAAACGTTTAACCATCTTGACACCATTTGTCGTAAGAATCACTGAAAAACCCATTGAGTTATTCAGCTAAAAGAGAACAGGTTAAAATTGTTTTGTGTCAGACCCAACTGAGCAATGGTGAGAGGAAAAAGATCATTCAGGACTTCAGTAGTGGTACCAACATTCATAAACTGGCTTCCATCTTCAAAGCCTATTTAAGGTCCATCAAGAGAACGGTGAATAATTTAAAAAAAAAAGAGGGAACAGTAGAGAGGAAAACTGGATCAGGAGGTCACAACAACAAGAGGTATCATCATTTCAATTTAGAGCCAAAGAGATCAATTAGAAAAGACCCAACTCAATTTATAAGGCGTTATCACATAAGAGAGTAGTTTCAGCTATGACAGTCCAAAGAGCAGTGAAAAAAAGACTCGAAAATTCAATCGTAAGTGAAAATGGTGAGGTAACTTGTTACTCCAAAACGGAAAGTTAGAAGGTTAGAAAGGGCAAAGATCATCTTGAATAAGTTGGAAATGATCCTGGAATAATGTATATATATATATATATATATATATATATATATATATATATGAACTTTATTTCAATATTGCATGAACTTCCGATCCTTGGCTATGATTAATTAATGATGAACATGTCATTTTCGTTTATGATCGATTTCATTACGATTCTTCTGTTAAGCTTGGAGAGTAATTATATATTCCTTATTGCTCAAAGTAGAGTCAAATAGCGTCATAGTGTCATAAAGAACTCGGATATTTCCAATAAGATATCTTTAATCATTTTCGACGATACAATGCTTCAGAGTTTAATCTAACACTTGAACAATTTTGCTATTACACTATTTGGACAATTTTGCTATTACACACGGTATATATATATATATATATATATATATATATATATATATATATATATATATACTAGCAGCATGGCCCGGCGTTGCCCGTGCTTGATTAAAAAATCGTACGACTCATACAGCAATCGCTATCACTTGACTTAAAATATTTTGCCCTTCCTTGCCTTTAAATGAGTGCTCTTTACCATACTGATGTTGCTACATGCCTTACTTCTTGCCTGCGAATTTTTTCTAAGCTCTATACTAAACATTAAATCTGTTACGAAAAAAGAACTAAACAAAATGAACACAAAACGATCAGCTTTAAAAAAAAGGACTCGTAACTGGAAAAACCAAATGAAAAAAGAATGTTAACAACAAATACTTTTTTCACACCTAACCCAGTTCTGCGGAATCAGAATCAACGTTGAGTTTAAGCAAGCGAATGCGCCAATTGGAATAAAGTGCCATGCAGATTTAAATTTTTCCCACTTGTGACGAATGCAGCTATCGATTTTTTTGCATGCTAGCATGCTTGTTAACATTCGTGTCAGTCAGCTATTGGCTCTCACTCTGGCCAGTAGAAAATGGCCGCAAACTACATGAAAACTGCCGTAGAAGCATGAAAAAATCGATTCTTTCCACTATCGATGGGAGTTGGGAACTGCAACGTCTGTCTTGGCCTTCCCGCTAACTTGGAGCATGTGCATGTAAATATAGGTGCAAATCCGTCGAAAATTGCGGCCGTGCATTCGTTACACACACACACACACACACACACACACATACACACATCCTGCCTTATATATATATATATATATATATATATATATATATATATATATATATATATATATATATAATATAAAAGGCTCAGACACTCATATTCCATGGTTATAATTTATTTAATTGGAAACGTAATCACGATCCAAATCATCAGACCTATAAATTCAAAAAGAAATCGGAAAATATAACTCCGGGTATAAAAAACGATTTTGAGCCTTTTATATTATATTCTTGCTCTGTCCTGGAAATTGAGCTCTAACTGTATTCTATCCTCTTGGAAATTTATATATATATATATATATATATATATATATATATATATATATATATATATATATATATATATATGTGTGTGTGTGTGTGTGTGTGTGTGTGTGTATTGCTGTATTATTAAAGGTAAAAGAATGCTTAAAACAGGAAGTAAAACGATCATTAACTGTTAGAAACCATGTTTTTATTACTTTATGCAATACAAAATGCTTAAAAAACAACTTAAAATAATATATACTTACTATCGTGAATGGGTAAATATGCAACTATATATAAAGAATGTGCAAAGCCAAAATACTCAGCTGTTGTCGGCTGCTACGGAAAGTTATAAACAACGTGTGGCGGTGCCTTCGTAGTCTCTCAACGATCTAATGCCGAATGATTAAAAAAAGTACCGGACCATGGGAGTTCCCCGACTATAGAGTGCCGGATTAAATGTATTACGAAATTCGGACAAAAATAATGTACGTTCTAATTTAATTCTAAAAATATTACTCAGAATTATCAAAGTTTGTTTTTAAAGCTATAAACTATAAAATATCTAGAAGCCCAGGGGAAAAATATTGCGTTATCGGCCCTTTTCTTACCCATGATCGTCTTTCAAAATGGCTGCTCTTCTGGTGATAGATAAAAGCAAAGAGATGTAATGTGCTGCAAATATTCACAGGGGAGTAGTGAATATTTATGGAAAGGCTGCACTTGATGCTAGTACAGTTAAGAGATGGCTTAACAGAGTTAATGGCCACCCTAGAAAGAAATGAATAAGTTACATAGAAGAGAATAAAAAAAATATTATCTCGTCAAATAAGGTAATGTAAACATTTCCTATAAAATCACACATGATGAATCGAAAACCGCATGCTATGTCTATTATTTTAATCCTCTTTGCCTTTTCTATAAATATTTTCATGGCAATTCTTCTGATGAGCTTTCCTCCTTCGTGTCTCGATTGCATTAAGCGTGCTACTAGATTGGAAATTAGGTCCCACCTTTTTACTGTTGAACTAGCTAGATGCAACCGTATGTTCTATTCTAACAGTTTTTTCTCGCACTTCTCGCCTGTAGAACTCCTAATTTCTTACTTCCTTGCCGCCTACAATCTTCAAAAATTTAAATGCAACGCCAATCGCCATTTTCTGTCGTCCTGAATCCTTTTCTTTTATTTTGCTTTCTCTTTACTTCCCACTAAAGTCTTCTAACTTTCTTTCATCTAAAAGTCTAAGAATTAAAATCTACATATCCTCGGTTTGAGATTGTAATCACGGTAGTATTTTATAGTTTTAAATCAAATAAACATTTCGGCGTCCTGACATTATAATTTGGTCAGTTTTCATTTATTAAGAATGGCTTAGTTTCTTCACAAAGTCATAAAGATAGGACACTCAGTGTGAATCGAATTCACTGTTAATTTTCTACAAGCCCAGTTTGCTGGCCATTATATTACGATGATGAGGCTTTGAGATTTATCTGCTAGGCTTAAAATAATTTTAGCATTTACCATTCTCCCTTGCGCAGAAATATTGCTGCCACAGATGGCCCGGTGCTCCCGCTATATATTTAGCGATTCTTGATAAAATCCAAAGAAGAATCGGCAATATTATTGGTCTTGACCTGGCATCTCGGTTTCAGTCACTTTCCCACCAATGTAAAGTTGCTTCCCTGTGTCTTTTCTATAAATACTTTCATGGTATCTGTCTATATTTTCATAAATAATGTCGTTTTCTCACATGTCGTTTTTGGTCCTCAAGGACACATGGCACAGTGGATAAAGTCGTTGGTTAGATCCAGTGACAGGACCCAAAGAGTGTGAGTTCAATACCCGGTTAAGACAGTGGAGAACTTTTAGAGGGAAATTAACAGGAGATAACTGATAACTGACATCCATTAAACATGGCACGTGGAACTAGAACAGTCTACCCCAGTGAGCGAAATAAAGGGTTAAGTTCGACATTCCAACCACCTGAAGAAGGCTGGAGCGTACAACGGCCGAAACATTGTAATAAATATGGCGACAAAGATGAGGACAATAGTCCGAATAATGTAAATAATGTACTTTCATGGTAATCGTTCGAATAAGCTCTTAAAATTATTTTTTTACTCCCCCACCCCCAGACATGAATTGTGCATATGGGGACTAGTCAGGACATTGAGGTGTTATTGTGGGAACACATCGACGTCTTGTAATGGTTAACAAGCTTGTCTCGCTAGAACCATTAGAACTGAGTTGTGAGTTCAATCCTCATTGGGTGCCTCATGCTTTCGGTCTTGTGCCACATCGAAGCTGTGCTTAGAAAATCATTTGAGTTGTTATGGTGGATGTTGTAAGAATACATTGTTTTGGTGTAAGGAATATTGTGGTATGTTTGGGTCAATAATCGCGGTTAGCTAAGTTTAATGTCAAGACAGAAGAAGACCGTCCATTTTCTCCCATTTTTGCTTTGTGCTATATTTCTGTACATAATACGGAATAAATATCGCTCTTCGCTATGGTACCTAGACTTCATGAATTTTAAGCTCAATAATAGATTAGCAACAAAGTCTCCTCAATTTACTGTTGAATTGGCCAAATGTAACCGTAAGTTCTATACTAACAGTTTCTTTGCTCGCTCGTGGAACTTTCTTCCGGCTCCATGCTTTCCAAACAACTCTGATCTTCAAAAATTTTAATGCAATATTAATCGTTATCTACTGTCTTCTTGATTCTTCTTCTATTGTCCTCGCTTCTTAATAAAGTTTCCGTTTTCTAGTTTTACATTCAGTGTTCAGTTCGGAATTCCCTGTATGGCCATGTTCTCTTGCTATATATTTAGCGATTCTTGATAAAATCCAAAGAAGAATCTGCAATATTATTGGTCCGGACCCGGCGTCTCTGTTTCAATCACTTTCTCACTACCATAAAGTTGCTTCTCTGTGCCTAAATAAATACTTTCCTGGTAATTGTTCGGATGAACTCTCCACTATGGTACCTAGACTTTATGAATTTAAGCGCAGTACTAGACTGGCAGCAAGGTCTCACCAATTTACAGTTGAAATGGCGAGATGTAACCGTAAGTTCTATGCTGAGAGTTTCTTTTCTCGCTTGTGGAGCTCCCTTCTGGCTCCATGCATACTAGTTAACTTTTATCTTCAAAGATTCAAATGCAATATCAATCGTTATCTTCCGTCTTCTTGATTACTCTTTTAATGTTCTCACTCGTTAGTAATGTTTCTGTTTTCTATTCTTTCATCCCCAGTTACCTCTTGCGTCTTAGTGGCTTTACTACCTTGCTCGGGGTGAATTTCGATGAAGAAAAAAAAAAAAGAAAAAAAAAGAAGACTTACATGCTTTATCATCTGAGCAGTTATTAGGTTGGTGCAAAAATAATGTCGTTTTCTCACATATGTTACTATGTGAGAAAACGATATTATTTTTGCACCAACCTAATAAATATATGTATATACTATTTATGAATTTAAGTTGAAATGATTAAAAAAATCATGAAAATTGGTATTTTTTGTATTTTTATTGGTTAGTGGCAGTTTAATCGTGAAAATAGACTTGTATGATTAAATATGACGTAGTGCATCATTTGAATTCAAATCTCAAGATGGCGTCTTGTAAGTGTGACAGCACTAATCTTTATATATCAAACCAAGAAAATATTTTAGGATTATGAAATATCTATCCTACTCAAATGTCTCTCATTTTTAAACCTAAAAAAAACAACAACTTGTAACTACGAATAGAATAGACGTAATGAGCCTTCTATTTTCGTTTCTGTTCCACTTTTATTTTAATCAGAATATTGAGCCGAGTGGTTAATTAAATCGTGGGCGTTGCCCGTTATTTGAAACAGCGAAGCAGAAGTAAATGGCGTCGAACAATTTGATAAACATCTTGAGATTTTGTTCCTTGTTATTTATTTAGTTTGGTTTCTTCCCCAGTATATTTTATCATGCGTCACACGAACAGAATCCCTGAAAAAACAAAAACCTGTTAAGGTAATTTGCCATATTTGAATTAAACTATTTATCGGATGAATGGTAATGGTAATATTAGTTGTTTCCTATAAGGAAACATTAAGTATTCATTGATCAAGCCAGTAATGCTTTCGATTGAAATGTATAAAATCTTTCGTGTAAAACAACTTTTCAGAAAAATAGATTTCTCAAGTCCAGTAGGTGTTATCGGTCTTTCAAGTAGTGATGGAGGTTTCCTTCCTAACATTTTGTTTGAAGTAGTATGGAATGTCAAGATCTTGTTTATGTTATTATTTTCTCTTCGGTCTACATGTGCTATTCATTTTAGTTGTTGCTGCTGTTGGTAGTCCTCAATTGATGTGGTCTTTCTTATTTTGTAAAGTTCTTTGTGAATTTGTTGTGCCACTCCACAATATTCAAAGAAGGATGATCTTGCAAAGATCTTTAGCCTTCCCCCGCTCAAATTCATTTTTAACCATTGATTCTAGAAAGCGGTTGTATACGAATAACATTAGATGAACTCAGCATTCATCTGGCCTTAGAATTCTGCATCGCACTATATATATATGTATATATATATAGAGTGCGATACATAATTATAAGGTCACTGTATATATATATATATATATATATATATATATATATATACAGTGGCCAGTTTTAGTCTCTCTCTCTATATATATACAGTGTGATGCATAATTATAAGGACACTGTATATATATATATATATATATATATATATATATATATATATATATATATATATATATATATATATATATATATATATATATATATATATATATTTAAAGACATTTTTATGTTTAACTTTCTTTTTATAGATACAAGTATTTAAGTAAATGCTCTGTTTATAATACTTATAAATACTTGTTTTAAATACTTGTATCTATAAAAAGAATGTTAAAATATAAAAATGTCTTTAAGTAATTGTCGGACTTTGTCCATTTCATAATATATATATATATATATATATATATATATATATATATATATATATATATATACAGTGAGCTTATAATTCTGCATCACACACACACTATATATATATATATATATATATTGCGATTATAAGGCCACTGTATACATACATACATACATACATACATATACATATATATATATATATATATATATATATATATATATATATATATATATATATATATATAGTGGCCAGTTTTAGTTTTATATATATACAGTGTGATGCATAATCATAAGGCCAGCTTAATTTTAGATTTAAACTTTAGCAATTGAGCTATTTTTAAAAAATATTTTTTATATTATTACATAGTATTAATAATCTGAAAGTTTCAAATAATTGTTATGTTATTGCCGTAATCACTTATTGTAAAATTATTCAACAACTCGGAAAACGATTGGTGCCAAACTATAAGGCCATTTAAAAAAGAAAAGAAGACCACTGCAAGTTAAAACATTTTAAATCAACAATCGCTTAAAATTTTATAAATTATTATTAATAACTGCCCAGCATTTGCGCATAACAAGATTGATGTAAACTATGTTTATCGGTACAAAATTATATGAATTTGAAAAAGGTTAAATAATTGCACTCAAAAATGAAAATTTGAGTAGTAGAGAAATTGCCGTTGGGATGACGCGTTCAAAAAACGGTTAT
>OZ010586.1:30350796-30370796 GCA_963932145.1 Acanthosepion lycidas
TTGAAAGATACATGATCACCTAAGTGTATATCACATATGGCACATAACAGACTGACTGATGTCATTGGGTCTTAGTAGATGAGATGATGATGCATAAGATCTCGTCTCTCTTGCAGTACTTGGAAGCAGCAGCAGCAAATCTGGGGAATGAATAAGCACTTACGCCACTCACCTATGCAAATGCAAAGTAATAAAGATAATAATTTAGGACATAACAACCCATTTCTATGATATATCTTAACATAATTAGGACCAAAAAAAGCACGTGGAGGATATAAATATAATGAAATGAGATTGTATTAAGCTGATTGTATATTTATTTTGGACATCAAACTTGACGAGGAAGCAATCCGCTGGAAGAGATTCCCACAAACAAGAATTGTAAGAGAAGAAATTGTTAACACAAAATTTATGGTTACATCTAGCCATTTCAATTATAAAATGATAAGACATAGCTGCCAATCTAGTACTGTGTTTAAATTCATAAAGTCTAGGTACCAAAGAGGAAAATTTATCTAGAAAAGTCACAGAGAAGCTACGTTGCAGCAGTGGGAGAATGTCTGAAGCTGAGATGCCAGTTCAGGACTAGTAACATTGCAGATTCTTCTTTGTGTTTTATCAAAAATCTTTAAATATATAGCAGAAGCACCAGACCAGATGTGGTAGCAATATTCAATGCATGGCTGAATGGTAAACTTATAAATGTATAAGATAGATTCTGGGTTTGTCTAGCACATGAACATCTTTGTATATATTCATTCATTTCATCCAGAAAACACTGATTTTTCCAACAAACTTACAACATCTTTCTGCTCCAACGATGTATTGTAATGTGATTTTCCATATAAGTCGGAACGTATCTGTGATTTTCCATGAATAAGCACTTACATCACTCACCTATGCAAATGCAATAGTAAAGTAAAAATCTAGGACATAACAACACATTTCTATGACATATCTTAACATAATTAGGACTAAAAAAACGCACGTGGAACATAAATATAATATATGTCTTGAAATGAAATTGTTTTAAGATGCTTGTATATTTATTGCCAGTGATGTCATTGGCACTCGATGAGATGATGAAGCGTAAGATCTTTTGTCTCTCTTGCAGTACTCGGAAGCAGCAGCAAATCTAGGAAAGAAAGAACAGCAAACTCACGTTTTGTTTTTTTAATTTTTATCGGGAATTTACCAACTTATAATTTAATAAGAAAATGTCCTTATCTCTTACATGTAAAGCTCAATATCTATACACATATGGACATGCTTTAAGTGAAGGTCGACCGATTTAAGCCAAACAACTGGGCAGTCTTCGTCCTTGTTTCTCGCTTTTTAGAATGTTTAGAAAATGTCTAATTTCACTTGTATGGCGATTACTTACCTTTTCTCTGAAGAAACGCCATCAGAAGAGGTTACATAACGCTGGTGGGGGACATGATGAAAGGAAAGAATTTTCCACAAACAACACAAACAGAAGAGAGCGAATGCACAGCAATCCAATATGGCGTACAACCAGGAACTGATCGACGCGTCACCTTCCTTCCTTCGGCACCGTATGACGACGTATTCTTCAGCCGCGCAATGTATTCTTCCACCACACCGTGTATTTTTTCTCCGCGTCGTATGTACGAGGTAATCAGCATAAGTCAAAACAAGATTAATGGGGATTGCGTCGTAACCAGGAATCGTTGCAGACCAGGAGTGTCGGAATACTTAATTCAATAACGGGATCGCCTGTGCTTGCTCACTGGCGATCTATGTTCAAACTCAAGTGTGGGCAGTGACACTTTATTTCTATATGACACAAACTCAGGTTTTTCTTTTTTTTTTTGTCAGGAATTCACCAATATAGTTCAACAAGAAAATGCACTCATCTCTTAAATGTAAAGCTCAATCAATATCTATACATATATGGACATGTTTTAAGTGACGGTCGACCGACTTAAGCTAAAGAAACGGCCAGTGTTCGTACTTTTTTCTCCTTTTTTAAAGCGTTTAACAATGTCTAATTTTACTACAGTGATGAAGGTTTTCATATTCTTCAACGTGCCACCATCAGAAGAGGTTACAATCCGCTTGGGATCCATAATGAATAGCAATAACTTTCCACAGACACAACACAAACGAAAAAAAGCGAATGCACAACAACACAATATGGCGTACAACCAGGAATTGATTCACATCGTCTTATGTAAGAGGCAGACTGCGTAAGTCGAAACAAGATTAATAGAGTTTCCGACGTAAGCACAAATTGTCGTAGGTCGGGACTGTCATAACTCGGGAACTAATATATATATATATATATATATATATATATATATATATATATATATAGACACACACAGAGAGAATATATATATATATATATATATATATATATATATATATATATGTGTGTGTGTGTGTGTGTGTGTGTGTGTGTGAAAATATATAGAAAATAGGAAAGAACTGGTTAGGTAAATAATCCAAAGTTCTTTAGTATTTTTGTTATTATTTAAAAAAAAATAGTGCTCGATACAAAAGTAGAGCATAAATATAATTATTTATTTAAAAATATGATTCCAACACGCTACATAAGAGTTCTCATGTTTCAAAACAAGAGCCGAAAACTTGAATATAATTATTTGAATTAAATTGAATTAAAGTAAGCTCTGTAGCGTGTTGGAATCATATTTTTAAATAAATGATTATATATATATATATATATATATATATATATATATATATATATATATATATATATATATATGTATATTAAGTTCCCGAGTTATGACAGTCCCGATCTACGACAATTTGTGCTTACGTCACTTCAATGTTTAGTCGTCCTGGGCTGGGTAAGACGATAAACTACGTCCAACAGCAAAGCCTCTGACCAGCAGGTTTTGAGTAGTGTGGCACCACATCTTAATTGCTGGTGTTCCCAGGACCATCCTGACACAGCGTGGTAGCACCTGTTAGGGTCCCAGCTATGAGCAAATAGTTAACCCATAAACTGGGATCCAAACACTATGAAAGTGTAAAAATAGATTAATTTTTGTAAAAAAATATTACCAGCAATACATTTTTGTAAAAAAAAATTATTCCCAGAAATAGATTTTTGATGGAAAAAACTATTATCAGAATACATTTTTGAAAAAAAAAATATTACCAGCAATAAAAATTGTCGGCATTAAATAACACATTGAGGTTGATATGCCGTAAACCAAACCAAACCAAACCAAACCAAACAAAGTCAGTGTTTACTGATATATATATATATATATATATATATATATATATATACACACGTATGTATGTGTGTATGTTTGGTGTTTGTGTGTATAAAGACGACTAATAAGTTACTGCGATTAAACTTTTTACTCAATTTGTATTGCTTTCGTAAAAGTATTTTTTTCAGGACTTGAAATGTCTAAAATGTGTCCAAATGTCTACATATTCAAACGCTTTGACAATTGTGGCCGTTTTCATCGTTGATATTATTAAGTGTTGGCGTTTTCTTTGATATTATTATTAATGCTTCTATTACTTTTAGCCGCTTTTTAGATTCGGACAGATTTTTTTTTTCGATTGTCTGCACAAACTTGATTTTTCAGTTCTAGATACGGGGAAACCTTTAAATTTGACACGAAGGGACAATGATGAAAACACGAGAAATTTCTAGATGACGCAAATTAGAAATGGCTATAAAACCTTACACAGACTTACTTTCTTTCCTTTTTGTTTTTACACTGATGTTCACTCTGTACAAGACTCGAAAACCACTCGAGGCAGACGGTTACAGAGGAAGATGCACATGTTATGCGGATGTGTGGAAGATAACGGTTAACCCAAGACTTGAACAGAAGATTGTAGTGATCGGGAGAGCATTATCTTGGGAGTCGTTTCCATTCGCTCTAAAGGAATATGAAGGCAATGAGAGTGGTTCGTTACTATATACGTGGCGTTGCAGGTCTTAGCTGTGAAGATTAGGACTGTTGAACGATGGAGTGTAGTTCGTCTGAACACTTGCCATAGAAATAGCGATAGAGCAGCGAGAGTCTTCCGACGACTCGTCTTTGTGAAAGGGGTTGCAGAGTAGAAAATAATTCGTCACGCACAAGGACGCTGAGACGCTTTTGGGGGAAAAGGGGGAAATGAAGATTAGGCAGCTCCTGTCCATACATGGTGGCAATAGTGAGATATTGGCTTACGGCCATATAACGTTGAAGCATTGATTCTCTTATGATCACCCAAGGTTAAGCAACGTTGAGCCTGATCACTATCTAGATGGGTGACCGCTTGGGAATACCAGATGCCGTAAGCTTGAGCACACGACTCAGAATTGGAAAATCGGATAGTCGGATGAGTCGCTTTCGTTATATTTACTTACGCGCAAATACCATTAGGGAATATATGAATTCACCTCTTCTCCCCAACTATGGGTTAATTAGTAAGACTTATATCAGTAAATCATTAGCCCATCCAAAAAGTCTTATATCTAGCTTTAAATAGTCCTCAAAATGTTGATAAATCGTAAAAAAACAATCTAGTGAGACAAATACGTAGATACAGAAACAAAGGTCAGATAGATAGATAGATAGATAGATAGATAGAAAGATATCGGATCTTCTACTTGTGTTAATGTGCTGAACTGTTATGTAATATTAATCATTCTATATGACAGTCAATACTAGACAATCTGTTCACCGATGAAGAAGAGATTTGAGGCGACAGATTTAGCGTTCTACAGAAGGATGCTGAGAATACCATGGGCAGAACATGTGGGAAATGATAAAGTTTTAAGTGAATTAAAAACAACAAAGAAATTGCAACCAGAAAATTGCAGCCAGAAATTTTAAGTACCCATGATAAGGAAAGAAGGCTAAGAGAATCTAACACTCACAGGTTATATTGAAGACTTGAAGGCATGAAAATGTGAATGGATGGCAGAACAAAAAACAAAGCGGGAGAACGGAACAAAAGATAACTAGAGCAGCAAAAGAAAGGAAGTTGTGGAGAGCCATAAAAATACACAGATTTTTGTCGATAAGGAAACAAATTTAAGGATTAAAAATCGAATTTTGGCAATTTTTGATCTAAAAGTTTTATTCCGGTGAAAATCAAAAAGAAACCAGTCAATGACCAGAGATCCTTATATATATATATATATATATATATATATATATATATATATATATATATATATATAAGTATCAGGAAGAAAGGGATTATCAATGGTCAGGAATTGAAGTATTACATATTGAGAGATTAGTACGGTTATAGGCGCAATTGTAAACGCATCGCTAAAGTTTTTTTTCTTTTTTTTAATTATAGCTATGGATGAACATCAGAAAGAAAGGACTTGTCAGGGTTCAGGAATTAATGCAAACTGTATTGTCAGAATATAGTTATTATATGTATAATGTAAATGCATTATTAATGATTTTATTATCAGAATGTATTTTTAAGAAGAAAGGTCTTGTCCGAGGTCTAGAATTAAAGCAAGCATTATTGACAGAATGGGGCTATTATATATAGAATGTAAATGCATTGCTAATGATTTTATTATAGGAATGCATTGAAGTCAGGAATAATGAAATTGTTAATGGACATGAATTAATGCAGTCATTATTGAAAGAAATAGGTTATTATATGAATTAGCCATATATTCTGAACATGCAAATATGATCATTATTGCTTTTGTATTTTAGTTGCCATTACAATTAAGAAAATCATTATGAAAAGAAAATTAGTTGAAAACTTAATTACAGGGCAGCATGATCAAAACAATAATTAATTGCACGCCACTCATATATATATATATATATATATATATATATATATATATATATATATATATATGCACGTTTCAGTAAATATGACAGACAAGGTGATTTGATTTAGTTTTTTACACAATTTCTCATGCGATCTTATAATTTTTTCTTCTTTTCGGTAGATAAATTATGTAAAAACTGTTCTTTTTTTTCGATCGCTTTCGGCAACGCATTTAGCCATTTTCAAGGTTGAGATATATTAACTGTTAACAAGAAATCAAAATGGCTAAATGTATAGCCGCAAGCGCTCGGAAAAAAAGAACAGTTGGACAGTTTTTATATAATTTATCATCCGAAAAGAAAAATATTATAAGATCACATAAGAAATTGTATAAAAAACTAAATCAAAGCGCCTTGTTTGTCATATTCAATGAAATATATATATATGAATAAATAGACAAAAGAAAAAACTATTTTTAGCCGACGTGTTTCATCTTGCTGAGTGATTTTATCATGATATTACCTTGTCTTATTGTTCATTTTGTTCCTTTACAGTTACACTCTATTTGAAATTAATTTACACATATCTATATATTTTAATACTTAAACGTTATTTTTATTGGATACCCATATTTGAGTAGACGTTCCGCTTATTTATTAAACACTATATTTATTTATTTTCGTCTACCGGCCTGAATATTCATGAAATCTTATTAAACAAAAATATGCACTCTAGTAAGATTCGCACCCGCGTCCGCCGTGGCAGGAGAAACCGTCATTGGATCCGACTTGCTTTAGACCGTCTCGACCGCGGTACAAATTAATACGCCAGGTACAAATTAAAAATTGTACAGTATTTTACACACACACACACACACACACGCGCGCGCGCATACACACACACATCTCTATCTATAAAAAGCAGGATTTGTGTGTGTGTGACGAATGCACGGCCGCAATTTTCGACGGATTTGCACCAAAATTTACAGGCACATGCTCCAAGTTAGCGGGAAGGCTAAGACCGACCTTACATTTTCCAACTCCCATCGATAGTGGAAATAATCGATTTTTTTATGCTTCTACGTCAATGTTCATGTAGTTTGCGGCCATTTTCTACTGGCCAGAGTGAGAGCCTATAGCTGGCTGCCACGAATAGGCAGGAAGATTCTGTTGGCCAGCGTAAGAGCCAACAGCTGACTGACACGAATGTTAACTAGCATGCTAGCATGCAAAAAAATCGATAGCTGCATTCGTCACAAGTGCGAAAATTTTAAATCTGCATGGAACTTTACTCCGATTGGCTAATTCGCTTGCTTAAACTCAACGTTGATTCTGATTCCGCAGAACTGGGTTGTGTGTGAAAAAGTATTTGTTGTTAACATTCTTTTTTCGTTCGGTTTTTCCAGTTATGAGTCCTTTTTTTTAAAGCTGATTGTTTTGTGTTCATTTTGTTTAGTTCTTTTTCGTAAGAGATTTAATGTTTAGTATAGAGCTTAGAAAAAAATCGCAGATAAGATGTAAGGCATGTAGCAACATCAGCACGGCAAAGGGCACTCCTTTAAAGGCAAGGATGGGCAAAAATATTTCAAGTCAAGTGATAGCGATTGCTGTATGAGTCGTACGATTTTTGAATCAAGCACGAGCAACGCCGGGTCATGCTGCTAGTATATATATATATATATATATATATATATATATATATTGTAGAACGGGCGAGGAATGTTAATTATGCCATTTTGGTGTGTTTCTTCCGATATTGAATAAGAGGTTCGATAACAGGTGGTAAAGAAGCTTGCCGAAATTGTGTGTAATGTTGAGTACTTTCAACAATCTTTAATCATTTTCAAGGAAAAAAGTCAAAAGTCGAGAGAAAATCGATGGCGCGTTTATGAAATGGTTTATTGAAATGAACTTGTATTCAGTTACTGTGGTGATGGAAGAGATTATGTCGTCACGTGACTTGTCACCTCTTCAAGCAAAGTGTCTTATCTAAATATTTAACAAAATCCACGATGTCCCTTCTTATTACCGCCAGTTTATAGACAGCAATACAACTGCCAAAACGATTAAAAATGTTAGAGGCTCTTCATATCAAAAGACGGCAATACACCATCAATAAAATTTGTTTTAAACTTAGTGTACAAGTTTTCAAATGCCTTTTTAACGTAAGGTCATTTTAGCCACCTATTCCATGTATTTTAATTTTTATTAATTTTTGATTAGCTCATCTTTAATCTTATTATCGTTGCTTTCAGATCGTTTTTAACTTCTGCAACCATTCAAGAAGATTTCAAGTCGCTTCTCATATCCTTTGGAATGTGTCTCACATGGACAACGTCTTAATCAATTCGATCATGGAGGCGAAATTAAATTAAGTCCTATAACTCCGTTTTTGTCTTTTCTTTCATGGCATAACTTTTTTGTTTACTATCTTGTATGTAGTTGTAGATATAATAGTTTAAGTTGCTGAATTTAGTTTAACTTGCTGAAATTTATTAACTTAGTTTCCATTTCTGCTAATTTTATCGCAACGCTTAGGTCGTTTTACATTCTATGATTTTAGCTTTGTTTGAATGAATTGTGTGGAGTGTCTTTCATTATTTTCGGCACAAAAGTCAGTAACACTGCTACGAATTTCATACCTTGCTGGCAGACATTCAAAAACTGTAAGAACTTCGATTGCGTAAATTTGTGCCAAAACTCACCACTACAACTGTAGGAATGTCTGAGTTGTTACAATTATAATATTCATAAAAAACACAACTGATTTGCTTAAAAAAGTACAAGTAAGAATTTTATTCATTTACTTACAACTACGTCCGTTGTTCCTTATAAAAGTCCATCTTGCACATTTACAAATTTACCATTCGTCTGTGCATTGACTAATGTCAACCTATCTGGTCTGGTGCTCCTGTATTCATCTCTAGGTTCTTGACAAAATCCAAAGAAGTATCTGAAATGTAATCGATCCTGACTTGGTATCCCGACTCCGGTCATTTTCCCACTGACATGACGTGGCTTCCTTTTGTCTTTTGTACAAATATTTTGATGGCAACTGCTCTGACGAGCTTTTTTCCCTGGTGCCCTGACTACATGAATTTAAACGTGCTACTAGATCGGCATCTAGTCTCCACCCAGTTACTGTTGAAATAGTTAAATGCAGCCGCCACCTCTACTCCAACAGTTTATTTTCTCGCACTTCTAGTCTGTTGAAATCTTTCCGTTTACTTGCTTCCCTGATAACTAAAATCTTCAAAAATTCAATCGCTATCTCCTATCTTCTTGAATCCTGTTCATCTTTTATCCTTTCCTCAATTTCTCTCACTTTCACTCTCTGTAACCCCCCCCCCACCCCAACTGCGCGCCTTTCAAAAGCTAAGCATATTATTAAGAAACAGGAAGATGCTGTTAGAAACAAAGAAAAGCGTGTCGGAGTCTTACATAATATCGGTCTTTCTATATGGCAGTGAATACCGGACAATCCCTTCAGAGATTAGGAAGAAACTTGAGGCGACAGAGATGTGGTTCTACAGAAAGATGCTGAGAATGCCATGGACTGAACATGAGAGCAAGGACGCAGTTTTAGAGATAATGGAAGCAAAAAGGACACTTATACTTAGGAACAGAAAGAGACAATTGAAATTTATAGGGCACATAATGAGAAAAGAGGGCTTAGAAAACTTGACACTCACAGGACAGATTGAAGGCAAAAGGGATACAGAAAAAAAATGCATAACCCCTGCCTAACGAGCTTGTGTAAATAGTTGGCAGAATATGGATTACGAGAGATAGAGAAAAGACAAAATTTACTAAGAGATATGAAGAGCATGAAATTATGAAGAGTCATCATCACCCACTTCCAGAAGGGACACGGTACATAGTATCATTGAGCGTCATAAGTACATATTTTCTATGGTCAACATATTTTTGCATATACAGGTTGCAATGGGTAAATTTTCGCCATTTTATATCTTTTTTAATTTCGCGCATGCGCGTTGTTTGTTTTTTATTTTGTCGACTGCACAGTATAGTATGGTCAGTTGGGCACCGTCTGTGAGAAAAAGAGCGCCATGATGCAATTCACTTTGCCAGAAATTTGGAAATGGTATGCTGTACTGCTTGGCATTCCCGTCGGAAGCTCCAATATGAACATTTTAGAGTATTTGGGTGTCAATCTGAGGACAGCGTAGAGGATTCAGAAAGAGTTGGATAATATATCCAGTCACCATCATGGTGTTTGGAGTGATCACCAGTGATGGCGACCTTATGCCTCTAGTCATCTTCCCACAAGTTCTCAGACTCAAACCGGAGGCTTACATCAAGTGCCTTGAGGAGGTAGTGCTGCTTTGGGTCAAGTGGGTGGTTTCTGAAAGACCCTATGTCTGATAACAGGGGTCTGCACTATGCCACACAAGCCAGTCATCTGGGGGCTGTGGTTGAAGACAATGGCGATTTTATTGAATAAACTTATTCTTTAGTATTTCAAGATATTTTGGTTTAATTTTGGTAAATATATCTGTTAAAATGAGATGTCTGTTATTTTCATTTTGCGGGTAATTTAGACAACAATTCATCCATCGTACCCTATATCTTGCCATTAAATTTTGAGAGTTTGTATGTTATCATCAAAAGTTGTTTTATGACCTTTTGTGAATCAAATTGTTGCAAAAAATTTAGTCTAAATTCGCCAAATTCTATACAACGACAAAGGTTTTCTCAACACATAGTGAGCTTTGAATTTGTAGCTCATCAAATTCTTAGGGAACATGAAAATGTCGTTAGAAACAAAGAAAAGAATTCGGAAATGTTATGTAATATAAATCTTCCTATACGGCAGTGAATGCTAAACAATTTCATCACAGATAAAGAAGAGACTTGAAGGGGACAGAGATCAAATGTAAGAAGACGGAATGTGTTATCATTAGCTAGAGGGACTGTCTAATATACAATTACGAATTGACAACGTCAGAATCAATAAACTGCAGAAATTCAACTCTCTGTCTCTATAGCAGACCTCAGATAATGTAGGACTGAAATTTGAAGGTATATTGGAATAGCGAAAGAAGCCTTTCAAAAGCTAAACAAGGTATTAAGGTACATGAAAATGTTAGAAACATAGAAAGGAACTCTGAACTGCTATGTAATAGCAATCTTTCTTTATAGAAGTGAATGTGAGACAATCTCCTCACAGATGAAGAGGAGGCTTGAGGCGAAAGAGATCAATTGTAAGAAGATTGTCATTTCCTCAAGGATGAAGAGGAGACGGGAGGCAAAAGAAGTGTGGATCTGTAGAAGAATGCCGACAGGACAGGATGATCTAAGTGATGAGGAAGTTTTAAGGATAAAAGAAACAAAAAGGATACTTGTACTTAAAAACAGAAAGAGACAGTTGAAATTGCTAGGGCGTATAATGAGGAAAGACGGCTTAGAAAATTTGACACTCACAGGACATATTGGTGGCAAGAGGGACAGAGGAAAGTAGTGCATAAGCTCCCTAAAGAGTTTGTGTAAATGGTTGTCAGAACAGGGATTCGAAGAGATAGCAAAAGACCAAAAATTACAAAGAGCTACAAAGGACAGGAAATCGTGGAGAGCCATGATCGCCAATGTATCTTTAAGATAATAGAAGTTAAATTCAGTCTGTTTCCTATTATTATCTTAATCTATATAATAAATGTGAATGTCAGTGTGTCACACTTTTTCAACTTTATTCCTAAAGGCCGAAGCCCAACATATAGCATTTTGAAATCAGGCCGACTCCGTGAGCAAATTATTAGGTTGGTGCAAAAATAATGACGTAATAATGTCGTTTTTGACGTATTTTTTAACGTCAAAAAACGACATTATTACGTCATTATTTTTGCACCAACCTAATAAAAACATCCCGGGTCGGATATAGGCCCACAATCTTGAAATTTTGGATTCCCAAGTTTTCATTACAGCGATTGTATTCCGATTCCGCCATTTTGGCTTTTACTTATAAAACAGTTAAGGGGACACAATTCTCTAACTTTAAATAGCTTATGTTACAATGAAAAAAAAAAAAAATTACTGTCCTCAAATTATAGTATTTCGAAATGAAATTGTCCGTGTTTTCAATTTTACTTCTAGAGGCCGTAGCCCAACATATATCATTTTGGAATCAGGCCGACTCCATAAGCAAATTAAAAAAAATTCTAGGACAGATCCGGACCCGCAATCCTGAAATTTTGGAATCCCCAAGTTTTCATTACAGCGATTGTTTTCGGATTCCGCCATTTTGGCTTTTACTTATAAAAACAATTAAAGGGACATAACTCTCTAACTTTCAATAGTTCATGTTCAAATGAAAAAAAAAATATTGTTCTCAAATTATAGGGTTTCAAAATAAAATTCTTCGTGTTTTCAACTTTACTCTTAGAGGCCGTAGCCCAACACATCAAACCATTTTGGAACCAAGCTGACTCCATGAGCAAATTAAAAACATTCTGTGCCGGACCCGCAATCCTGAAATTTTGGATTCCCAGGTTTTCATTACTGAGATTGTTTTCAGATTTCGCCATCTTGGATTCTAGTGACTAACTTAAATGCCGCCTGATGGTGCGGTTTTTAAGCTATTCAGTAATAAATTCAAATCAGGTCGATGCTGAAAATTATTATAATGGTTGGTGCATTTTTTTTCCTATTAACTTATGGGACGCCTCCATCATGCAGGTAGCATTATGTCTGAAAAAGAAAAAAATATGGCGACAATGTAAATAATGTACATAATACCTCATCTCAGAAATATAGACAGATAAAATTTTTATATACCAAAATTCGATTTGCGGTAAAACATTCTTCAGTTTAACCATAGTAATTAAAAATTGTTTTTGTTTTTTTTATATTTACCGAGCAAATAAAATTTTTCTAAAATTTAAAATGGAAAATGGGTAACTATTTGGTTTGTTAAGTATTTCGTTAAGTAATTATAGTAGCGTTAAAAAAATAGACGGTTATAAATAGATAACACTATTTACATAATTCGGACTATTGTCCTCATCTTTGTCGCCATATTTATCACAACGTTTCGGCAGTTGTACGCTCCGGCCTTCTTCAGGTGGTTGGAATGTTGAACTGAACCCTTTATTTCGCTCGCTGGGGTAGACAGTTCTAGTTCTACGTGCCATGTCTAACGGATGTCAGTTATCAGTTATCTCCTGTTAATTCCCCTCTCCAAGTTCTCCACTGCCTTAACCAGGTATTGAACTCACACTTTTTTTAGATAAATTTTATAATATAAGCCGATAATAAAATTACATATTTCAATATTTGTCTCTATTCAAATTTTTTGAAAATTTTGATTTTTTTCATGTTTATTTTGAAGGTGTTAAAAGGAAATTTCTATGTTTTTGTTAAAAAAAAAAAAAAAAAAAAAAAGGACGATTTAATTAGATACAGAAATTTACATTTATTGAAATATAAAGATTATAAATAAAATTTTCAGGTTAAAATACTAATGATTATATGTTTGGAAAATTTGAAGAGACAATTTCTCAGTACCGTCATTTATATGAAGAACAGACAAACCGCTCTAAATAAGTTTTTCATAAAAATCAGATAAATAAACATTAATTCATAGCGTTTTTATAGTACAGTGTAACTCGGATATAAGAGATCCGGATATAAGATAAACCCGGATATAAGATACTTCTTCTCCGGTCCCGACAACTCTCTTATATCCGGGTTACACTGTATCTTCTTACATGTATCTATATTTTAATTAAAAAGTACGCAAAATAGAAATTAATTGTGAATGAGACTAAAACTTGAAACTTGAATTACATCATTTCCTATAAGTTATTATATTTGATTAATGCATTTTCGATTAGTGCGTATCTTTTAATGTACACATTGCTTGCACTAATCGAAGGATCTCTATACCATTCTCCTTGTTCCTTAGTTTCCTAGATGGCGTGTACATTACGCCCTACCAATACCTAATAAACAATGGGCTATTCCGTTTTGATAAGTAAAGACATCACTGTTTGTCTTAGTGAGAAAAAGACAGAAAGGAAGAGAACGAGAGAGAGAGAGAGAGAGAGAGAGAGAGAGAGAGAGGAGGCGATAACGCCTTCATATGTTTAACGTCTGTTTCAGTGAAATGAAAAAATCTTGTTAATTTTAAATGCTTTCATTTTTACCCTCTTGTTTCTTTAAATAATGAGCTTTGTTCATACGTGTGATTGTTATTCAAATATTTTGTTAAACTTAAATATTAAACGATACCGTAAAGGAATTTCCGCGTGGATTTTATAGTCGTAGAACTCGTAAGATGCTTTTTCAATCATTAACTTAAGAATTGAAATTCATCAAAAAATTAAAACAGCAATGGCAGACGCGTAAAATTTTCACTAGTTATTTTTATTATTATTAAGTGGATGTAACGATTTTGTTAAAGTTGGCTCTTTTTGAGATAGGGGTATTTCCTTTATAAAGAAAAAAGATCAAGTAAGCGACATGTTCTTTGTCATTTGTCTTTTTGAAAGGCTTGACACTTTTTGGGTGACGCCCTGACGCGAATATGTTGGGACATTAACAGTTATAAAGATAGTGTCAAAAAACGTTTCTTGTTGTTTTTATTACCTTTTTGTTTTTTATTACCTTTTTGTTTTTTATTGCCTTTTTAATTCAAACTGCTTTTTTTTTTTTACTATCTTTTTTACTTTTTAAAAATTTATTTCTGCAATTTTAATCTCATCATTCTTTCTGCAAATTTAATTTTAATCGTCTTTTTCTTTATTTATTTCGTCTGTGCTTTATTTCATATAATCTCATCTTTCTGTCTTTGTCTCGCTCTTAATCATAATCTCATCTTTCTTTCTCGTTCTTTCTTTCTCGTTCTTTCTTTCTGTTTGTTTCTTTCTTTTTTTAATATAATATCATATTTCTTTTTTTCTTTCATTATTTCTTTCATTCTTTCTTTTTTTCTTTCTTTCTTCAATATAACCTCATTTTTCTTTCTTTCTATTTCTTTCTTTCATTCTTTCTTCAATATATTCCCGTCTTTCTTTCTTTCTTCAATATATTCTCGTCTTTCTTTCTTTCTTCAATATAATTTTATCTTTCTTTCTTTCTTTCATTCATTCTTTCTTCAATATAAGGCTTCAATATAATCTCATCTTTCTTTCATTCTTTCCTCCTTTCGTTTTCTTCAATATAATCTTGTCTTTCTTTCTTTCTTTCTTTCTTCAATATAATCTCATCTTTCTTTCTTTCATTCTTTCTTTTTTCTTCAATATAATCTCATCTTTCATTCTTTTTTCTTCAATATAATCTCATATTTCTTTCTTTCTTTCTTTCTTTCTTTCTTTCTTTCTTTCTTTCAATGAAGCCATTTTGCAAATTATTCAGTAATTTCGTCTCTAAGTGGCAAATCCTGAAATGTCTTAATCGAAATATCGTAGATGCTAAATATTTTTGAGAAATCTATTTCGGCAGAAATGAAAAGTGGAGAGAAGCAGACGAGAGTAATAAATCAACAGATATAGTTTTTAATTATAGTCATAAATACATATAATTTAAACCCTCTTATTTAATGAACTTGAACTACAAAATTCCGTGGGCTCCGCTATTTAAATTTTAATTGGTTTACGAAATGACATCACCTTTTTAGAACAACGATGTACGAGCGAGGGGATGCGAGTTGCTTGAAGAGCGTGTTTTTTCCAACGGCACAAGTGTTCCTGTTTAAGTTAATGACCAAAATTTTGATAAATGATTTTTGATTTTCATTACACCTTTCACAAACCATGAATCGAAAAATATTTATTTTTCATCGATTTAAAATGAGGGTCCTCTTCATAATATAGATACAATATAAAATCGATGCCTGCCATTTTATTATTGGACTTTGTTTTTATTTACAAATGTCAACTTTGAAATTGTGCTTACATCATTGA
The DNA here is from genome assembly GCA_963932145.1 of Acanthosepion lycidas. Lineage (NCBI taxonomy): Eukaryota > Metazoa > Mollusca > Cephalopoda > Sepiida > Sepiidae > Acanthosepion > Acanthosepion lycidas. The sequence continues at coordinate 30,366,473 of OZ010586.1, forward strand.
TATTTACATATTTTGTTTACGTTTCTTAATTAAACCTTAAAAAAATTAAAAAAAAAATTTTGGGGGTGGGGGATTTCTTCGGAAGCACATACACAAACATTGGAGGATAATTATTTATCTTAAATGAAGGATAAACGGATATATAATTTTATTAATTTACATACATTTTTTTCTTTAATTAGATTGATTAAATTAATTAAAATTAATTAAATTAAATTTAATTAGATTTTAATTAAAGTGAATATATCTGTTTTTCTTTTCTTTATTTGAAAGAAATATTTTTTCTAATGAAAAATGTCTGTCTTCAAATCTAGAACAGCAAAGTCCAGACAACTCTGTAAAAAACAGGGATCGATTTTACAGAGGATCGATATTACGAACAAGACACTCTTTTAAAAGGATAAAAATCAATATTTTGCGATTTTGACAAACTTCGTGCCATGTGGAAGGTCTAATGAAGGTTAATCTAAAAAAATTATTCAAAAAATATTTTCCTCTATTTTTTTATGAGTGAACCAGTGTACTTTAGTAGTTCCTATTGACGCGATGCAATTTCAGTCACTAACCGACAGCCATAAAGTTGCATTCTAGTGTCTTTTCTATAAATCCTTTCATGGTAATTGTTCGGCTGAGCTCTTTGCTATGGTATCTAGACTTTTTGAATTTAAGCGCAGTACTAGACTGGTGACAAGGTCCCATCAATTTACAGCTGAGTTAGCTAGATGTAACCGTAAGTTCTATGCTAACAGTTTCTTTTCTCGCACTTTTCTCTTGTGGAATTCCCGGTTCCCTGCTTTCCAGCCAGCTTTAATCTACAGAAATTTAAATGCAATGTCAATCGCTATCTACTGTCCTCTTGATTACTCTTTTCTCTTTCCATTCATTATTAATGTTTCTGTTTCTAATTCTTCTGCACCCATTAACCCCTTGTGTCTTGGTGGCTTTACTGCCTTGCATGGGGTGAAATCTATTAAAAAAAAAAAACTACTTGTGGCTTATACTATAATAAGTTATGGTAAATAAATATAAAGAAAGGATTTTTCGTAGAGTTCTCACTCTCTAATCCTGTGCTCGGTGGTCCGGAAATTCCTATTGTCCGGTATTTTGGAAATCTGCTGGAATTGGTTTGTAAATTTGCCACTAGTATTCTTCGATTACCGCCTTTCGAATATATTAGGTTGGTGCAAAAATAATGTTGTTTTTTGACGATTTTTTTTTTTATTATCGATCACCCATTTATCCAACTTTTTTGACTTCCCTATTTGCTTTAAATAGCGAACGACTGTTGAGTGATCGACCTCGAGTTCGACAGCAACTTCTCGTGTGGTTTTGCGAGGATCGGCTTCAATTAAGGCTTTCAAACGTACATTATCAACCGCAGTCGGCCGGCCGCGACCGTCTTCATCTTCGAGGCTCTCGTCACCATTGCGAAATTTCTTGAACCACCGTTGTGCCACACGTTCGTTAGTGGTTCCTGGGCCAAATGCATCATTGATATCACGAGCTGTCTCGGCAGCTTTTCGGCCTAGTTTGAACTGGAACAAGAAAATCGTTCGGATTTGAATTTTGTCCATGCTGTCGAAAAGCCTGCAAAAAAAATGAATGAAGAGATTGAGAACGGTAACGAATAACACGATTCGATAGAGCGAAAAACGCGCTTCAAAATGATATATAACATGGCTATATATATCAATGAATTAATTCAGAAATCATATATAAAATTAACATATGTGAGAAAACGACATTATTTTTGCACCAACCTAATATTATGTCGTCACGTAACTAAAGGTGACCTGTCATCTCTCCGAGCAAAGTGACTTATATAAATATTTAACATAAATCCACGGAACCCCTCCTTATTACTACCAGATTATGGTAAACAGTGTAGCAGGTGTCTGCCAATCCAAAAATAAAAAAATAAAAATAAAAAGATTAAAAATTTTGGAGGCTCTTCAAATCAAATGATGGCAATTCAACATAAAAAAAAATGTTTTAATCTCGGTGCGCACGTAAGGTCATTTGAAAATCACTAAGAGATCAAGGCTAAGATCGCAACTGATTATATTGACCGTAGAAAAATTAATGTGAAACTGTCATAGTAGAACAGGACTAACAGTAGAGATTTTCCAAGAGTAGCTTAGATGTGGTACAAAGCCGAGAGTATTTTCAACTTCCCACAGCAGAAGCCAGGGTGTACATGTATCTAGAAGAGAATATAAAAATATCGGGAAGCTGTTAACTATCAACACTACCAAAAACAAAAGGTTTGGAAGGAAACTCCCATCAAAATTAGAAAGAGCGATAACACTTATCTTAGGAAATAAAATATTTGATAAATTCCAACCGACATCAGCGCTAACTATTCGATCAATGAATGCCGAATGTTTCATAATAAGGAAACAGCTATGACCATTACTCACCATGATCATTACTATCAGAACAGTAATGGTGAGTTGATAAAACTCTGTGTAATTGCGAGAGATATAGAGCAGTCGTTAATAAATGCGCAAGACGACTCATCCCCGCCAACACAACGCCGCCGATTCAACACCGCCGACTCAACACCAACCTATTCAACACCGGCCAACTCATCTTGAGGACAATTCACCACCAGCCAACACAGCGCGAAGGTAACTCAACGGCATGCAACCTATGAAATCTTTTCGACGACTTTAAAAAAAAAAAAAAAAATAATAATTTATTAAGAATCATTTTTTAATGCTTTATTTTTAATTAATTTTTTTTGAAAATTGTATACAATTCCCCCTTAATTGTTCAGTTGGAGATCTTTGTGAAAAAGAAGAAACAATCTGCCAAATTCTTTCATCTACCTTCACAGACTTCTTCAATCTAGGGAGACGCGTGTGTCCTCCAATTAATTGCTCGAAAAATGCATCTCGGTTTCTTTGCACTTTTTGCAGCCCCGACACGAATCTCCACATTGTGAGGTGCTCCATTCCCAGCTCTGTCAGAACATGAAAATTAAACACCAGTCAGTCAAATAGGCTGTTCTAACTAATAAATCACTAAGACAAACAGCCAAACTTTTAAAATCTCTACGACTCAAAGCCGATCTAAGAGATGTGCACACTTTGATGGCCAACACCAGTAGGCCGGTGTTGAGTCGTCGGTGATGAAATGTCCCTTCTCGACAAAAGTTATTGATATATTGTTTGTTTAACAGATTATCAACTCCTTCTGGGTCATTTAATGTCGAAATTTAGTTTTCTTGGGAGTTTGAAAGTATTACAAATATGATATATGTTATTCTACTTATACTTCTTCCGTTTAGTGGGTGTCGTTTTTACATTGGCTGCTGACGAATTGGAGGAATCGTTATTTACTTCCTTGATAACTGCTCCAAGCTCCGTAGAAATCCTTGCATTGAACCTGGAGCCTTAAATACAACGCCAAAATTTTATGTTGCCATCTCTTTTACTAACCTTATCAAATGCAAATAAATGGCCTTCGTGTGCAAATATTTCTTTTCCTATTTGACTAAGAATTTCCATTTTCGATAAGATGAATAGTTTGAAAATTAAACACCAGTCAGTCAAATAGGCTGTTCTAACTAATAAATCACTAAGACAAACAGCCAAACTTTTAAAATCTCTACGACTCAAAGCCGATGAAAGAGTCACACTATGACAGCCAACACCGGTCTGAAGCTATGAATTCGACGACAGCGTTGAGCTGTCCTCGGGCTGAATAGGCTGGTGGTGAGTTGTCCTGGAGTTGTGTTGTCACGGAAATGAGTTGGCCGGTGTTGAGTCGGCGGTGATGAAACGTTCCCTCCCGTATAGTAACGGATATCGGCGTGAAAAATAGAGTCGACAAACCGAGTTCAAATAGCGGCCGTTTCTGTTTCGTTCAATTCACGCTAATGCCTTGAGAAAAGGCATGAATCCAGCTATTTTTAACAGGAGTAGAGGTTCATCTCTTGTTTCCCGATTACGACTGGTATCTTGAGAGATTGATTCATTTTTTTTACGGCTTATCAAACTTTTACAGATTTAAATAATCTTCAAACGATTGGTAAACCAGAAAATATTTTTAGATTGTCAGATTTCTTTTTGGAGATAATAATGATTTAGTGACACAAGTCTTACTAATTAACCTATAGCTGTGGGGATAAGAGGTGGATTCATACTTTTCCCAAGGGTATTTGCGTGTAAGTGAATATAACGAACCCAACTGGAAATGGAACTTGGCTCTCTGATCAACAAGTCCAAGCTATTATCCATTAAAGCACTTACACATCCAAGCTTACAGCACCTGGTATTTCCAAGCGGTCACCCATCTAGATACTGACCAAGCTCAACGT
>OZ010586.1:30375796-30378296 GCA_963932145.1 Acanthosepion lycidas
TATATATATATATATATATATATATATATATATATATATATATATATATATAAACAAACGCATAAATGTACACATATATACATATCACACGTATATGACGATAGATACGATTATATGGATATTTGTATAAGTAATTCAAACAGAGTATGACATAATGTTATATATAAAATTTTGTGACTTCCGTTAGTCTGTCCGTCTGTTCGTCACATCCTCTAAAATAGCCATATATTGACCGATCAAAACCAAATTTTGGGGAGAAGCACAAACAGGTAAGGGGGTACAAAGTACAGGTGGTTTTATTTGAATGCGTAACAACCGCGAAGTAGACTCTTTGTCGAAGTATTTTTGCACCAAGTCAGCTTATTCAAATTTCATCGATTGCCTTGCGAAATTCAATGAAACGTATAGTTTGTAAATCTCGACAAAAAATGTTTGCGATCAATTCAACAATACGAAATACTGTGAGAATTTCAACACGCGTCAGCTTGTTGCAAAATAAAATTCCAGTAACGGCAAATGCGACCAGAATCCGAATGAGGATTGGAATAGAGAAAGATGCCTTCCAAAAGCTAAGCAAAGTATTAAAGAAATAAGAAAACTTCGTTAGAAACAAAGAAAAGTGCTGAACTGTTCTGCAATAACAATCCTCTTATACGGCAAGGAATGTTGAATATTTTCATCAACGACGATATCGTTTTATCGAAGAATGCGGAGAATACCATGGAGGGAACATGTGAACAATGAGGAAGTCCGAAAGAGAATGTAAACAAAACTGAAAATTATACTTAGAATCAGAGGGAGACAGCTGAAATGATTGTCACACATAATTTTGAAAGAAGGCTTAGAGAATTTGGCACTCACAAGACATTGTGGCATAGAGAGAAAAAGTGAGTAACACACCTTACCAGTTTATTTAAGTAAATGTCAGATAGAGGAGTGAGAAGGATAGTAAAACGAGTAAGAGATGAAAAATACAGGAAGTTGTGGAAGGCCATGATTTCCCACGTCTTGAAAAAACACGACAAATAAAAGAAGATTCATTGATAAGTGATGATCTCATTTTTTACGGTTAAAATAGCTTACTCGTATTCTCAAAATATTTGATTAATTTTGCTGCAAGAAAACAGGAAATATGGAAACCAAAAGGAGAAAAATATGGTCGTCAGCAAGAGAAAAAGCCTAAGATGCGAGCAATAAACTAGAGATATAAACATCAAGCAGGTTCTGAATTTCAAATATCTGAGAAAGCATTTAACCAGAGAATTCCAAACGCTAAGCAAGGTGCTGAGAAACGAGAAAGTTTCGTTCGAGACAAAGAAAAAAAAGTGCTGGATTGATATGTGGTATCTATTCTCTTATATGGCAGTGGATGCTGAACATTCTCCGCGCGGAGGAGGAGAGAACTGGCGGCAGCAGAATTATGATTCTACAGAAGGATACTGAGAATTCCATGGATGGAACGAATAAGCAACAGAAAGAACTTTTATTCTAAGAATCGGGAAAAGACAGCTGAAAATCCCTGGACACATAATGAGAAATGGCTTGGAAAACTTAACCCTCACGGGGTATATTGAAGGCAAGAGTGATAAAGGTAGGCAGCGAGTCACCTACCAGAGTAGCTTGTATGAATAGATGGCGAACGAGGGGCGTAGGGTTCAAGAAAAGAATAAATACTGCTTAGGGTTACAAGGAATAGGAATTTGCGGAGAGCCATGATCGCCAATGTCCTGAAAGGGCGCAGCATAATGAAAAAGATTGTAACTATAGGGTGTTTCATTAAGACGGATTATATATAAGGGTATTTCATTAAGATGGATCAAAGTCAGCAGTAAATAAATCAGTCTTATTGGTAAAAATTCATGTATTTCTCTATCTTATTTAAGTCTTGGCAATTATGTTTGAAAAATAATATCGCCCAAAATGTCCGTCCACTCGATGGTCAAAATTTTTGTTGACGTCTCTGCATAGTTGCTCCTTGATCTCACCAATATACCTTATTATCTCATCCTTCAGCTGTTGAATTATTGTTGGCTTGTTGGCATAGACCTTACTTTTGAGATGACCCCAAAGGAAGAAATCTAGAGGCGTCAAGTCGCACGGTCGTGGTGGCCAATTGATTTCGCTGTTTCAAGAGACCTGGGAACTTCTCATTGCATTTCTGTTTGAACGTCCATTTTCGTAACAGGCTTCGATAACTTTGGCACATTGTTTGATTGTTAATCTTTCCATGGCTGAAATTGCCAAAGACAAGAAAGAAAAATAAAAATAAAAAAAATCATTAGACGCTTAAACTTATTTCCCATTTAAAATCGATCCAACTTAGAACACCTTTTATTTGCGAGTCTTCTTTTTATCTATTATGCATACGCCCTTTTCTAGATGATCCAATCTTTGAAGATGATCCAGTCTTAGTGTTACTTCTCTTCAAGTGTCTTTGACTTTGTGGACCTTAACTGTAACCGGTAAATCTTTATATCACTAATGATTTATTTAAGAAGCA
>OZ010586.1:30383296-30413296 GCA_963932145.1 Acanthosepion lycidas
GAGGAAAGAGAGCGTAGAGAATTTAACACTCTCACGACACTGAAAGGATTAGAAGCACTGGGAAACAGTAACTTTCTGATAGATTTTTGTGAATGGATAAGCTGCATAATACATGGATTCGTTTTTATGGCTTACCAAATTAAGCCAGGAAATATTTTTGGATTGCAAGAATTTGTTTTTGCCCGTGCTTGATTCAAAATTCGTACGACTCATACAGCAATCGCTATCACTTGACTTAAAATATTTTTGCCCATCCTTGCCTTTAAAGGAGTGCCCTTTGCCGTGATGATGTTGCTACATACCTTACTTCTTGCCTATCTCACACTGCGAATTTTTTCTAAGCCCTATACTAAACATTAAATCTGTTACGAAAAAAGAACTAAACAAAATGAACACAAAACGATCAGCTTTAAAAAAGGACTCGTAACTGGAAAAACCGAATGAAAAAAGAATGTTAACAACAAATACGTTTTCGCACCCAACCCAGTTCTGCGGAATCAGAATCAACGTTGAGTTTAAGCAAGCGAATGAGCCAATTGGAGTAAAGTGCCATGCAGATTTAAATTTTTCCCACTTGTGACGAATGCAGCTATCGATTTTTTTGCATAGCATGCTAGTTAACATTCGTGTCAATCAGCTGTTGGCTCTCACGCTGGCCAGTAGAAAATGGCCGCAAACTACATGAAAAGTGCCGTAGAATCATGAAAAAATCGATTATTTCCACTATCGACGGGAGTTGGGAAATGCAAAGTCGGTCTTGGCCTTCCCGCTAACTTGGAGCATGTGCATGTACATTTTGTTTAAATCCATTGAAAATTGCGGCCGTGCATTCGTTACACACACACAGACATCCTGCCTTTTATAGATAGAGATGGTTTAGTGATACAAGTCAAACTAAGTAACCCAAAGCTTGGGGGAGAAGACGTGCATTCATGCCATTTCCATTTGTGCATAGGTAAACATGACGAACCCAATGGGAATCGAAACTCAGCTCTCCTATTAAAAACTCCGAGTCATTATCCATTCCAACCATCCATCCATCCATGTCGACCATCGAATCAACGCGAAAGATCCTTCAGCTGTATAGCATGTGCTACACTAGTTCTGAATTCAGTGTTTGTTTCTCCTAGACTGGAGGGAGGAAGAAGAGGATTCATACCTTTTCCAAGGGTTTTAGCACGTAAATGAATGTAATGGATCCGAGTGGAATTCGAACTCGGCTCTCCGATTCCTCAATCCGAGCCGCTATCCATTACTCCATCGTACATCCCCATTATACCACCCACACATCCAAGCTTACAACATCTGTCATTCCCAAACGGTCACCCATCTAGGTACTGACCAGGCTCGACATTAGGTTATCGCACGGGAACCGGTGTTTCGACGTAAGCCTGGATGCGAGACATGACGATAGAGAAAAACAAATCAAATCACGGATACAGAGATTAGCGTAACTTTATTCAATTGTCTCTTAAGAAACGTGGCCGATCATGGCCCTACTCTACTTCCTATCCTTTGTAGGCTTTTGGCAAATGTTGTTCCCCTTAGTATCTCTCTTTCACTCGCTGTTCTGCAATCCATTGACACAAGCCCGTTAGATAGTTTAGTCGCATTCTCCTCTGTCTGTCTTGTATTCAATATGCCATGTAAGTGTCAAACTTTCTAAGCCTTCTTTTACCATTATGTGTCTCACGGATTATCTCTTTCTAATTCCAAGGAGAAGCGACCATTGTATTTCTATTTTCCTTAAAACTTCCTCGTTTCTCACATGTTAGGTCCATAGTAATCTTAGCATCTCTCTCTTTTTCTCTTTTTATATCTATTTTTCTGTTTCCCCCTTTCTGTCTTTCTCTCTCTATTTTTTTGTTTCCCCCTTTCTATCCATCTTTCTATTTTTCTCTACGCTTATCTCTCTATTTCTTTCTTTCTTTCTTTCTAATTCTCCCATTCTATATCCCTCTCTTTCTATTTCTCTAATTCTACTTCACTCTTTCTATTTCTATCTTTCTATTTCCATCTTAGTACATCTTTCTTTCTTTCTTTCTTTCTTTCTTTCTTTCTTATCGCACTCTTTCTGTTTCTATCTTTCTATGTCTCTCTCTTTCTATTCATCTCTTTTTATCTCTCTCTTTCCCTCACCTTTTGGAAACATTCCACCTTCCTTGCCTTCGCCATTTTTATTCCTATTATCGTTTATTCAATTATTATCACTTAACGTATTGTCTTTACAAATGAGGCTACATTACCGTACCATAAATTTTGTAAAATGAGGAAAATGATGGTAGCTCGATATCTCTCTGCTTACACCGATAGACGACGTTTTTTTTTTTTTTTAATTTTATAGGTCTGGTGCTTTTATATCGGACAGCTGTCGAAATGTGACTTAGTTGGATGGAAGGCGAACGGACAGCATTTTCACGGATCGATATTTCCGATTGTTTCTTCTTCCTATCATGTGCGTACTTGGTTTTGTAATGGCAGGTCTGCGCGTGCGCAGAATAGCAGCTCTTACGTCTGCTTTCTTGATTTTGATGTGAAAAATGCCTATGTTCGTGTGCGTTCTCTCTGCAGCATTTTCGGTTACACTTCTGTCAGGACTGTCTACCTCGGCCGTGAAATCGGCGTCTGAACAAGTCTATCTGATTTGTCTATCATTTTTTAGAAAAGGAAAAAGAAAGAAAAACAGAAAAACGTTTATACACAAAGAGTCCTTGTCTTCTGTTCGCCCACACTGATGTCAAAATAAATGCATATGCGTAGTAGGCATCCGTTTATCTCTTTAGCGTCCTGTATGATCAAAATCTCGTCCTTTGGTGATAAAACTGGAATATCATCTCCATAGAGCAGGCCTAGGCGATGGTATATAGAGGCCATGCTCTACCCAGACTACATGGTCTCAATCTCGGTCGTACAGACATGATCCAAAGGAATACTGGGCATTACATTTAGGGACGGCTTGGCTGCAGGAGTCGCCAGAAAGTGTTGACAGCCATCCGCCTTCGGTGCTTCACTCCTGGTTTTCTGTTTGGATTTACTCCCATAGCCTTTCCCGTGTTTGGATATGACCAAAAGGCAGCGGAGATTTAAAATCAAGGTTTTCTTTTCCTTAGATGGACTTCTTCCCTGGGCTCTCGAGCTCCATCTACCCGAAGATGGATAAGCGTCATATAGGAATAAAGTATCGTTGCCGACACTTGGGTTTGAACACGGATCGCCAGAGAGTAAGCACAGTCGACTTCATCTTAAAATAATTAGATCACATGACGGGTAATGGAAAAATATATTGGGTTGGTGCAAAAATAATGACGTAATAATGTCGTTTTTTGACGTTTTTTAACGTCAAAAAACGACATTATTACGTCATTATTTTTGCACCAACCTAATATATCGGAATTAGTGGCGTCTGACCATGTATTGTTTGAAGGTGTTACTATTGCTGTATCTGTGATTTACAAAGTCTCTCCTACAAACGAACATTACAAAAATATATATAAGTATATACGTAGTTTGACCGACATTAGTAAATATACATTAGCACTGGTAAAAAAGGTGTTTGCTGAAGATATTAGGATTATAATACCCAGAAATTCATACACAGATGTCCTCAAGGACACATGGCACAGTGGATAAAGGCGTTAGTTAGATCCAGTGACAGGACCCAAAGAGTGTGAGTTCAATACCCAGTTAAGGCAGTGGAGAACTTGAAGAGGGGAATTAACAGGAGATAACTGACATCCATTAAACATGGCACGTGGAACTACGAAATAAAGGTTTCAGTTCGACATTGCAACCACCTGAAGAAGGCCGGAACGTACAACGGCCGAAACGTTGTAATAAATATGGCGAAAAAGACGAGGACAATAGTCGCAATAATGTAAATAGAGATTAGCAAAGACGTATGGCAACATAGACATGGTAACGTCATCACTGTTCACTGATCAGACACTGAGTTGTTTTTTGCTATTCAACGACGTTACATGATTTGAACCTCTGTTGCCGTGTAGTCCTGGGTATGACGATAAACTACATCCGGCAGCTAGGCTTCTGATTGGGAGATTGGAGGTTTTGAGGAGCGATGAACAACCTTATAATTTCTGTTGTTTCACCCTGACCTGTGGTGGTATCACTTGTTAGGGCCCCTAGTTATGGGGAAATAGTGAACCCACCCAAACAAAAACAAAACACAATGAAAGTATAAAAATTCATTTTCATAATAAAAATACCAGCAATACAGTTTTTATGTAAAAAAAATTACCAACAATACATATTCATAGTAAAATGACCAACAACTGAATCCAGTGTCCAGCCGTTGTCCGCTAGTGCAGATCATCTGCCTAGTAGTACAGTGCAAACACTACCCTTTCACACGGTCTAGCCCACCTGCTGAAACGGTTTACAGCGCGTGGAGCCAACACGAGAGAGATTAAGGGGATGGGTGAAGATCACTGTTGCTCGTCCATCTTAATAATAAGTTGCAGTAGCCTAGCAGCAAAGGTACTACTTCCGCTCACTGCCCCCTACACGCTTAAAAAACATATACTTTACATTGGATGTTGGAATAAAATGTATCATATATATATATATATATATATATATATATATATATATATATATATATATATATATATATATATATTGTTGTTGTTTTTAAAATATTTGAAAGATAAATAAGAGAACAAATTGACTCGTAGTAAACGAAAGAAAATAACGTTATAAATGGAAACACTTTTCCAACAAATTTGAAAGTACGTTACTTAACAATTAATAAATATGAAAATGTAAAAGAATAAAATGTATGACAGATATGACTGTACCAGAATTGCTGATGGCTGCCGTTAATATACCGTTGTGGAAAAGAGTTAGTGTGGCTTCTGCATTCGGGTACGCCCTACGATTACAAAAGTCAAGAGGATGTTGATGATGATGATAATGATGACCAACAGTACATTTTATCTCTACTTGAAGACATACAATTGCGTTCAAAATATATTTAGTTGAAGTCATAAAATTGTGTCCAAAATACTTAAATTTCAACATTAAATAACCCATAGAGGTGGTTATATCACTAAAAAAAATTAACCTATTGCAGTGAGTTCCAACCGCTATCCCGCGAGAGGGTCGAATGTGTGCCGCGAAAAATTTTAAAGGTCAATAATTACATTATTTTCGAAAGAAGTCCAAAGCACAATGATATCAAAATTAAGACTCTCTTCGTAATAACTGATTATACGATTATATCATTGTTATAATAAAGAAACGTTTACAACATATACAAAGTGAGTGGGGTGTACGAAATGAGTTCACACAACACGTCCGTAGATGGCATGATTTAACAAGGACTTGCCGATGAACATCGATATATGCCGAAATTATCCGAAGTTGATTTCGGGAATGACTCATTGTGCACGTATTGAATTGTGTCCGAAAGTAGTGAGGACGCCTAGCTTGTACTGAACATATATTTTTTAATTTTATTACATAGCGTTTAATTAAAATGTACAAATTTTTAATTAAAAACAAAAATTAGAAGACGACGCTTGTGATAATCATAATATGAGTTCAAATGTGTCGAGAGATAAAAAAGGCAAGTATGGACCTTCGTGCTCGCAAAAAAAGAATGATTTCTTCTATCACACCGCTTGTGTATCGGTCTATATTTCTGAGATGAGGTATTATGTACATTATTTACATTATTCGGACTATTGCCTTCATCTTTATGGCCATATTTATTACGTTTCGGCCTTTGTACACTCCGACATTCTTAAGGTGGTTGGAATGTCGAATAAAGGGCTCAGTTCGACATTCCAACCACCTGAAGAAGGCCGGAGCGTACAACGGCTGAAACGTTGTAATAAATATGGCCACAAAGATGAAGACAATTGTTCGAATAATGTAAATAATGGACACCGCTTGTATTTTAACTATCTTCACTCTTCGGCAATATTTTTGTTTTAAAAAGCGATGTTAAAAACCTAGAAATATGAAATTTCATTTATATATTTTCTTTGTTTTTGAGAATTGGCAACAAAAATAATAAACACTATTTATTTATTGGATTATTTATAGTTGGAAAAACACTGGCTCATTGCCATTTCACTCGAACTTTATAAAATGGTAAATAATAAGGATTTTCTTATAGTTGGTTCACAAATTTTATTAATTTAGTAAATGTTTATAAATTTATAGAAAAAATTGTTTTCATCTTTATTCCTTTATAAATTGGGAAATGATAAATGTTGCCTTAAATTAGTCTTACAATTGTAATAGTTTTTAGAATGTTGTTAAGTATAAAATTTTATTTGTAAATAAACAATCTAATAAATAGTGTTTAGCATTTTATTGTAAATTTTCGAGAACAAAATATATATATATATAAATCAACTTTCATCATATGTTTAATTTTTATCACAATTGTAATCATTGTTTTTTTAAAACAATAAACCTTGCCGAGGAGTAGTTAAAATAAAAGCGTTGTCAATAGAAAAACCGTCCTTTTGACACTCCATTTTTTCAGGCACAAAGCTCAATGTTTACCGAAAAAGAAAAGTTAGAAAACATTGATCTCTTGGGTCTCAAGTTCATGTTAGACCTCAAGGGGTACATATTTATCCGATACATTGCTAAGATGGATTGCTAAGATTAAAAAAAAAAAAGTTCGGTCTATTCCATTACTCCAGCACGTACCTGATTCTTCTGCCATGCATTATCTACACAAGAGTCAGATCTCCACTTCCTAAGGTTGACAGAATTTAAAATCGTTTACACGATCTTATTTAATTATTCTCTGCTTTCAGTCATTTTTTCATCACAAGACAATCGCTATTCCGTCGCTATTTCCAAGGCAAATGTTCAGATCGACTCCATTCTTTAGTTCCACCGATTGATATATTTGCAGCTCGGTCACGCCAAGATATCTCGAATTGCCCTCGTTTTCTCTGTGCCCCAATTGTAAAAAGAAATTTCCACCAAGGCAGCGTTTTTCTCGAAGGATTGCTATTTTGTGGAACAGACTCCCACGTGGACACCTCGCTGAATGCTACCAACACATGTTATATATCCTTCTTATCCTCATATTCTTAACTTCCTACAATCTCCTCTTTCACTCACATCCCGCCTCATGCATAGCCTATGATCAGCTGGGTCGATCACATGTCGGTGGCAGTTGTCGGAGTCTAGTGAAAGTGCAGATCTACGCCTAGTGGCTAGGAGGTTACCTCGCAGTTCAACCTGTTGATGCACCTGACTTCTCCGAGGGCAAATTCTATTTTGGTAACTGAGGAGAGACATACATACACACCCACCTAACACACACACACACACACACACACACACACACACACACACACACACACACATAAACACACGCATCGTGTTAAGTTTAGTCTTATTTTAAAAAGGATTTAGAGAGGACTGAACTCTGCAAGTTTAATTGTATGCCTATTCGAGCTTGAAGTGTGTACACACACACACACACACATAAATATAAATGTATGTACGATAAAAATATAGTTTTATGGTATCATATATTTATGGGATAAAGATGGATAGAGTCTATGGAAATGAGAAAGTGGACAGATTATCGTCACTGGGTGTTGCTTTAATGTCCACTTATATATATATAAGGGGAATAAGTAATTTTAAAAAGAATTTACTTATGGTTTCACACCGAAAAGAGTGAAGTGGTCAATGCCATACATAATATATATCAGAGAGAGAGAGAGCGTATGTAAATATAAATATAAAAGTGAGCATTGAAATCAACACTCATAGGCGACAGGCTGTTTCATGCTAGACGCATGAGTGTTGACTTCAATGTTCACTTTATATATATATATATATATATATATATATATATATATAGTGATGCACCAATTGCACAAGCACCCATTCAATTCTTTCGAGCTTTCTTAAGCAGTTGCAAACTGCTGCAACGTCTGCTACAAGCATTATTTGCGCACCTGCTGCGCTGCCTGCAAATCCACTTGTATGTAACGCTGTCTCGTATTCGTCCTTCTTGTGATGACTTCTGCAACTCATTACGATTTGAGCTACTGATTCTCCGCAATTATTCTTCTTCTATTTCGCAATGTCCGGTTGATAAAGCAGTTTGATAATGTGATACAGGTCTTCCTCTCCCGTTTTCCGCGACTGATTTAAATGCGTTCTTCTAAAAATTCTACGATATCCAATAAGCCATCGAAGTTATTTGCGCTTAGATGGCCAACAAAAGAGTAGTGGTGGTGTTTATTTTTTATTTATCCTTTTTAGGGAAATGTTCCGATTCAGAAGGGTTATTAAGACCCCCACCCGACATTTATTAATATTTTATTTTTTTGACCTTTTACATGATTTTTCAATCCGTCCTATTGTTTTTTTTTTTTTTTTTTTAAATAAGATTTACCGTTTAAAACATATTGAGAAAAATTACGACTTCCTAATTATTAAGCCGCCATCTTGTATTAATCCCGTTGGAGTATTGTAATCACTTTGGGTGGGAGTCCTTTACATAAAAAACAACCAGTTGATGATATTAAACAACGGGTATAAAAATTGGAAAAAAATTATTTCCGTTGTAATAATTTTTTTCTTATAAACATGTTTCTCTTTTTTTCTGCTTCTGCTTTTTTTTCTTTTTCTTCTTCTTCATCATTTTTCTTCTACTTCTTTCTTTTGCTTTTTCTTTTTTTTCTGTTTCTTTTTCTTTTTCTTTAGTGTCTTCTTCTTTTTCTTCTTTTTCTTCTTATGCTTTTTCTTCTTTTGCTTCATCTTTTTTCTTCAGCTACTTTTTCTTCTTCTTTTGTCTTCTTTTTCTTTCTTTCTTCTTCTTCTTCTTCTTCTTCTTTTTTTTTTCCGCTTCTTCTTCTTTTGCCTCATCATGTTTTTCTTTTTTCTTCAGCATCTTTTTTCTTCTTCTTCTTCTTCTTCTTCTTCTTCTTCTTCTTCTTCGTCAGCTTTTTCTTCTTTTTTCTTTAGCCACTTCTTCTTCAGCTTTTGTTTCTTTCTTCTTCTTCTTCTTCTACGTGCAGTTTTCATTCAGTGCGTCTTCATCACCTTTGTTTTTTGTCATCCCTCCCATCCTCTGTTCCGCTACCCATTCACACCAATTGGTCAGGTATGTGGCCCGCTACCCCTCACTGTTTTTTTCCCATTTGGCCGCACCCTGTAAAACAAAAAAAAAAAAAATCAATAGAAATTTACTGATTTCAATTTATTATTTTTTTGATTAATTTTAATTCATTAAAATTGTTTGGACTGTGAATAGTTTTGATCACAATAAACTCTTGATAACCTTATAATTCCGCTGTTTCATCGATTGGGGAAAAATGAACAATGTGGGCAGTGCAGAAGTATAAAACCTTGACAAAGCTAAATTGTTGGAAGAGGTGGGTGGGTATGCACTAATGATCGTAGAGTGCGTGTGCGAGAGAGAGAGAGCGAGAGAGAGAGAGTGAGAGAAAGAAAGAGAGAGAGTGTGGAAGAGAGTGTGTGTATGTGCTTGTGTGCGCATGCGCGTGTATATGTGAAATTATGCCTGACGTCATAATGAACATGTGAATGATGGCGTCGGTGTTGCTGCAGCTTTCGCAACAGCAGGTGAATAGACTTCACTGGGTTTTGACACAATGTCACAATCGATGTGCAGTTAGTGAGAATCAAATTCAAGACATTGGTTAATCGGTACGCAATATAATACATGTCCGAACCAATACACACACACGCATAGCCATATGATCTGATTTTTTAAAATTAAAAAAAAAAATGAGTTGGTAATTTGGAGTACTTAATTAACAACAAAATAAAAAAAAGAATCCCAGATTACGAAATTAAAAAAAAAAATATCATTATTAGAAATTGGTTCATTTTCTCCGGCTTTGTAGGTTATTTAAAGCTTGAAAATATTTTTTTAAACTGTAAAAATATTTTTTGGCTATAATAGTGGTTTAGGGATACAAATCTTACTAATTAACCCATAGTCATGGGGTGAGAAGCGCTATATTCATACCATTCCCAAGGATATTTGCGAATATAACGAATTAGAACTTTCTAATTAACAATTCTGAGACATTATCCATTACACTACTCGCACCTCCAAGCTTAAAGCACCTGTTATTCCCAAACGTCACTCATCTAGGAACCGACCAGGTTCGACGTTGCTTAACTTAGGTGATCGTACGGGACATTTTAAAAAATCACGTTGTATGAGCAATTTTTTGCTTCCGTAGGGGAATCAATTTACAATTAATTTATATAGTAAAACGAACCACCAATTTTGTTTAAAATTTATTTAAAATAAAATTTATATTCGTGATCTCGAGTACTTATTCTATAGTAATATACACGCCTAAAACACACACACACACACACACATATATGGTTATTTCTAGTCGATGGTTTTATTGTACAACACCGTTTATTCAATTCCGAAATTCATCAATTACTGTCGGCGAGTGTATGTGTCAATTTGAATTTTTTTCCAACCGTGGATTCTACATTCTCGTGGGAATATCAGAGACTCTGTCCTTCTCCACTCTCAGGTGAGTGTTTATATATGCTCCTGTCACCAGCTGTCTCACATGTCCACATTCTAGGTGTATCTGGATCGATTACGTGACATCTAGTGAAGACGCCAACCTACGCCAGGTAGTTATTTTTCAAGCCAACTTGCTGATGTATCTGGCTTCTCAGAAGCTCCGGTGTAATATGAAGTGAAAATTCCACTTTGGCAATATTTGGGGTGAGCCAAATAATACACATAGGCTTCAAACTGGAAAATATTACGTAAAATAATCTCTTTCTTGATCTCTCTCAGCTGCAACGTTGCGTTCTCCATAATCTCGACCAAACTGTTTCGGCGTCGACTTTTAGAAATGGGACCATATCCCCACAAAATTTAAAAACTAAGCAGAAGGGAAGTCAATTTATCTGGGTGATTCAGTATTTTTTTTGTAAATAAATAAATTAAAATTAAAACATATGAAATAAAAAATGCATGAGAAATAAACTTGCTAACACTGACAGATCGAGTCATTGATCACTCTATATCAGGAGCTGCCAACCATTTTTTTTCATCTGCCTTCATTGTCCTTTTTTATTAAATGCTTTTATATTTTCTCGTTTTCGTTCTTTGTTATTTAAAATAGTTCAATATGATTCCATTCTACCACATCGAGTTTTCTTTTCTTCTTTTTTTTTGGTTGACTAGGCCTCTCATTCATTTTCGTTGATTTTTAAAATGGTTGGATATGGCTTTATTCTCTCTGTTTTTCAAAATGGTTGGATATGGTTTTGTTGCGGAATCTATGCTGAGTAAGATGTAACAGAAGGTGATTTCTTTGTAAAGGCCAAGAATGTGCGTGATCTTATTGCATTTATCCACGACAAATAAATCAAACAAAAATATAAAGAAAATTCAACTTCAAGAAATTACTGAAAACAACGTCATTAGAGATTTCGACAATAATGTGAATTTATATATATATATATATATATATATATATATATATATATATATATATATATATATATATATATATATTTCACATACACAAAGTGATAATAAGTTGCTTGTTAAATGTGGCACGTGAGATGAGGTTACAAAGATTGTCCATGCAGAAATTTAGTGAGTAAAGGTTGATTGTTTAAGATTGTTTGTAGAATAAAAATAGTTTGATATCTGAAAATTGTCAATTGTGTAAGTTCAAGTGATAGTGTGTATGTGTGTGACAACTGTTAGTGTTGATTTAAGTTATGAAGACTTGTTTGCCTTTAACTGCTAGGCTAAAATTGATTTAATGTACAATTACTGTTTTGTAGTGATAATGTCACTTTTTTTTTAGTAAATTGTAAGTTAAGTTTCTTCACGCGGCAATACTTGTGTGAGTTGTGTTCAGTTGTTGAGAGGTTGGTAGTGGTTATTGAGTCAGTGTGTTGGCACGTGTGGAGTCTGCTGGTATCTCTCGAAACTCAGTGTCTGACTGACTTGAATTAAGTCGAGCGATTCTTTTTATAGATTTTCGAGTTTTCAAATAGGCTCCAGGGATCTGCGTGGGAAAAAGGTTTGTCTCAACTTTGCTACATTTTAGTGTCCTTTTAACTAATGGGGGATTGAGTTTGGAAAAGTAAAGTGATGATTGGTTAAAGGTTTATTTGGGGATGACAGGCAAATGTGGAGGATTCCATAGTTTCATTCTCTCTATTTTTCAAAATGGTTGGATATGATTTTATTCTCTCTGTTTTTCAAAATGGTTGTATGTTGTCATTCTTTTTCTTTGTTTTTCAAAATAGCTGGGTAGGTTTTCATTCGTTCTATTTTGCAAAATGGTTAGATGTGTCTGGGTATACCTTCTTCCTCTTTCCTTGTTTTTCAAAATGGCTTGGTATGTATTCCTCCTCATTCTTTCTTTTTACAAAATTTCTAAATATGTCTTCTCCGTCTTTGCATTTTGATAAAAGTGACGTCATATGTAAAGCTCTAAATATTGCATTATTTGGGTGACTACCAATATCTTTGACGTTTCTGTCACCACATTTCGACACATTAAATCCTCAGCATTTGTCTGTCATAAATGGTATATTGTTGTTTTGATTCGTTTTCGAGTCATGCGACAAATATCAAATTCTGTAAATTCTGACTCGTTGAACAATCAAATACACACACACACACACACACACACACATATATATATATATATATATTGTGTGTATTTAGGCAGCATTTTTTCATTCATACATGTTTCATTAAATAATATAGACAAGATTCGATTAAAAAATATGGATCAATATTGTGATTTTCTTTCTTCGTTTAATGATAATGTTATTGAGCTTATCAGACGTTATGAAAAGAATTTACATAAAATAAATAGACAACACTTGTGTATATTATTTAATGAAACATGTATGAATATATATATATATATATATATATATATATATATATATATATATATATATAAAACAAAAACAGAGAATGTCTCATATCGAGAATATTTAACATTGAAAAACATAAAGGAAAAAAATGAATTATTTTTAATAATATGTGGAAATCTCCGCCTTTTACCTGAAGACGGTCACGAATCCAGAAACGCGTGTAGTAAAATTATGGAAAATAAAGCATAATATTTTTTTTTTTCTAAAAAAACACATTACAACCAAAAACGTTTCCGGCATCTCTCTTCTCTTTTTTTTTAATATACACACTTTTCTCTCGTTGGAATCACCATAAACTCATTCTTAAATATATATATATATATATATATGTTCTTGCACCGCATCTCTTTGGAATCTTTTTTTTTTGCGGTTCTTTTCAAGATCGCTTTAAGAACCATTGTGAATGGTACTTACATTCGCTATAGACCAACTGGAAAACAGTTCAATCTCCGTCGCTTCAGGGCTGATTCAAGGGTATTCAAGGCTCTGGTTCAAGATCCACTATATGCAGATGACTTGGTTAGGCACACACAGGTTGAAATGCAGCAGGTCATGGACTGCTTCTCTGGAGCCTGGACAGCCATTGGCCTGATCATCAGTGTGAGCAAGATTGTGGTCATGTATCACCCTGCACCAGGCAAGATCTTCCTGAATCTTTGCTATATTTGCAGGTGGGAAGCGTCTCGGAGTTGCTGATCATTTTGGGTACCTTGGGAGCATACTATCTCAGGATAATTCTTTGGACAGGGAGATCTGTCTCACGATGGAAAAAGCTGCCAGATCTTTTGGTTTGTTAAAGAAAAAGGTTTGAAGCCAATGCGGTATTAAGAAATCTACCATGCTGGGTGTATGTGGAGCTTGTATTCTTCCTGTCTTTTTGTATGCCTGTGAGATCTGAGTTATGTACAGGCGGCATCTTAAAGCCCTTGAAAGATTCCATCAGAGATGTCTTCGATAATAAAATGGCTGTCATTTACACCAGACAATATAGTGCTTGAGAGATGCCAGCTGCCTAGTATTGAGAGCTTGATCCTCTGTTCTCCCTTCGCTGGTCTGGTCACCTGGTCTGCATGGATGATCACCGCATTCCCAAGCAGCTCTTTTATGAAGAAAACTTTATTTGTAAGCGTCGCCAGTGCAAACCAAGATTGTGATTTAAGGACTGTCTCAAAAAGTCTTCGAAGGATACTGTCATTCCTGTAGAAAAGTAGGAAGAAATGGCTTCAAACAGACTTGGCTGGAGAGTCACAATCTATCAGTCTATCAGAAAGTTTGAATCATATCGAATCAAACTTCAACAAATAAAACGTGCTGCCAGAAAGGTCGAGTGGCTAACTTAAAACTCAAATACAGACTGAAGAATGTCACACCTGTGACACATGTGGGAGAATCTGTTTCTCGAAGGCCGGTCTGGTGAGTCATTTTTGTATGCATGGAGATTGTATATCTAATGCACCCATCCCCATGTATGTGTCTTCTGTAGCAGAGTATTTAAAAAACCTGTCCAGACTCAAGAGTCATCTTTTTGTTCGCAATCACTGGTGCGTGTAGGTGACTTTTGTAGCAAGAGATGGTCTTACTCTTGTGCGAGTTTACAGTCAATATATATATATATATATATATATATATATATATATATATATATATATATATAATAGACTGTCCCGTCGGTTTCGACGCATGAGGATCTGATAACTTAACCAATTGATTCAGTTATGAATTTTGTGCGATAATCTTAAGTGGCACTTAAAACCCGCTAGTGATTTACAAAGGAGGCCACATAAGGATCAAGAGTGAGGATTGTGGGATGAAATCACTGTTAGATTGGGTAATCTTTTAGATCTTGCTCTCGCTTCTTGAAGACTAGCAGAATGAAAACTGCTGAGTACACTAAAACACGTTGATTTCCATTCTACCCGCTCCAAGGCTACGTTCTCTAGGCTGTCATGAGGTATATCGACAGGATATATATATATATATATATATATATATATATATATAGGGCCGGTGCAATGGCCTCATACCCCATCACCGAGTCTATTTATATAAAATACAAATTTTATTGTAACCTAATTATGTGCAATAATGGATCATATCTAATATACAGTGCCGTGCAAAATTAAATGAACCCCGAAAATAATATTTTAAAAGGTTGTCTCTTTTTTCCAGATAATCAACAAATCATAATTAAACTAGATATTCATCCAGGAAAAAACTTTAATAAATCAATTACAACCACTTTCAAAATGTTTTAAGCTGGAATAACGATGCGATAAGGGAATTTCTACGGACATTTTAGTATTAACGTTGACAACGAACTATTTTGAATTGCAAAATTGTAATTAAATTAAACGAAAATTACTTAAATATAATACATATGATTTATAATACATTCCTTCTTGCCGTCAATTTTAACGGTACGGGTACACCAGCAATAATAATAATAATAATAATAATAATAATATGTGGGTAATTCTTTATAAAGTCTTTAGGATCAACTGATTTAAAAAAAACAAAAAACACGTTTGATAACATTATCCGGTATTAGTGATTATAATAAACCACTTCCATGTTAACACTCATTAATTGGATCATCTGTTAATCGTGCCTTTCCAGAGCGTTGGGTGTGGTCAGAGGATTTGAAATAAGGAAACCTTGTTCATTGTTCATACTCTCTCTCTCGCTTTCTCCATTTTGCATCCAAATAAAAGTGAGAATTATCAACCATAGAACCGCGAAATGTAATTTTATTTACTCCAGCCACTACGACAGAACATCTTCTTCTTCTTCTTCTTCTTCTTCTTCTTCTTCTTCTTTGTGCCGTGTCCCTTTAGGACATGAGCGATCATGGCTTTCCACATTTTCCTGTCCTTTGTAACTGTCTTTACGATAAATCTCATAACCTTTGTTCTGTCATCCATTTACGTGATGGTCTATTACGTTATGCACTGCTTTCCTTTGTTCGTCTCGCCTTCAGTCTGTCCTGTGAGTATCAAATTTTCTACACCCCCTTTCTTCATTATATTTCCTAGAAATTTCAATTCTCTCTTCCTGTATAAGTGTCCTTTTTGTTTCCATTTTCTCTAAAACGTTGTTGCTCACATGTTCGGTCCATGGTATTCTCAGCATCCTTCTGTAGAACAACATTTTTCTGGCTTCAATTCTCTTTCTCATTTGTGAGGATACCGTCCAGCATTCACTACCATATGCAAGAACTGATATTACGCAGCAGTTCAGTACTCTTTTCTTTGGTTTTAACTATACAGGGTGCGATGGATAAGTTTTCGTCCAAATCACGCAAAAATGAAAATAACACTGACATCATATTTTAACCGATATATTTACCAAAATGACACAAAAATATCTTGAAATACTAAAGAGTAAATTTATTTGATAAAATCGCCATTGGCTTCAACCATGGCCTCCAGACGACTTTGGAATCTCCTGTAATTCTTCTGGGTGGTCTCTTTGTTTAAGTTGGTGAATACAGCCATAATCTTGCCTTCAGTTCATCTTTGGTGTTACAAGGAGTTTTGCTGGTCTCTCGCTCAACTGCACCCTACACAATAATCAATAGGGTTGCAATTAGGGAAGCTAGATGGCCGGATTTAAGGGGTCATGTGATCTCAGAAATTGTCTGATAGCCATGACTGTGTTCTCCTGCTTGTGTGGTCTGTGCGGAGTCTTGTTGTCAGACATAATGTATTCCAGCAGCCACCCTCTTAACCCAGGGCAGTGTCCCTCACCAATAAACACGGGAGTTCTTTTCTTACCAGAACGATCAGAGTGAGTTCTTGATGTTGTCGTACCTTCGAAATCACCATTAGGACTAATCCAACTCTTTTCGCACTCAAACACTCTGAAATATTTGTATTGGACCTTCCGACGCGAATACCAAGCAGTATAGCATACCGTTTCCAAGTATCTAGCGGAGTGAATTGCGTCACGGTGCCATTTTCCTGACAGACGGTGTCTAACTGACCCTACTATACTGTGCAGACGACAAAATCAATTACAAACAATGCGCATGTGCGAAGTTAAAGCTATAAAATGGTGACAATTTACCCATCGCCTCTGTATTTTTCTGTTTCTTAATACTTTGCTTAGCTTTGGGAAGGCATATTTCGCTATCCCAATGCGCCTTCGGATTTCTGTGTCGTCCTTTCCCTCTACGCATCCCAGATATTTAAATTATTGAACTTGTTTCATTCCAGTATTTCCAATCTGTAATTTGCATGTTGGGCTGTTATTTAAAGTTTAGACTTAAAAAATCTGTACAAAATAGTAGATATTATACACTAATAATTCCAATAAGTATCAGAATCGATAACATTGTCTGCTGAATGGATGTTTAGAAAAGAAAAAGAAAACAGATATTGATATTTGAATTGTTTATAAAAATAATGTTTCAAACTTGAACACCTGCGCAGTGGCTATGAAGTTTCCAAATATTAGGGGTGGTGCAAAAATAATGACGTAATAATGTCGTTTTTTGACGTTTAAAAATACGTCAAAAAACGACATTATTACGTCATTATTTTTGCACCAACCTAATATATGGCCGTCAGCATTTTCTCTCATTCTGTATCTTCTTTTCAATGTCTTGCAAAATATGTAAGCAAAAAAGATCCAATTTTTGGAAAACGTTAAATCAGTAAAAATTTATAATTGCTAACCAAACAAAGAAACACGAAACGAAGAATAGAATTGGAAATGTTTGTTTATTTTTTTTTAAAAAAAACATCGGAAGGAAAATTGGACGATGAGTTTTGGCAATTAAGAGTTTTCTACGACTGCCTTAAGATATTCTACATTTATGAAAAGCTGGATGAGATTGATGTGTGTGTGTGTTTGTGTGTACGTCTTTAATAATACCATAACATAGATAAAATAATATTAACAATAATGCCTCCTATTGATGTGCACAAAATTATATAATTCAACAGAATTTCTGCCAATAAAATGCTTAACATTGAACAATAATTACTGAATCAGAAGTAATTTAAGTTCACAATATTTATCGGAGATCGACTCTGAGTTTGGTGATTTCTCATTCATTTTCCGAATCGACCATTAATGAGTATTGTGAATTTATATTACTGCAATAATATATCTAATTTTGACCCAATATCACTATTTCAGACTTATCTTACTAAATAGAATTCTTCTTCTTTTGACCTATGTATGTTGCATATTTCAGAAGAGTTTTATTGTACGTTTTCCCTTTTGACAAGAATCAGTTATGAATTATTATAAATTATAATTTTATTTTTTGTTATTTACAATATATTCTAAAGAATTAATGGATTTTGCTTTTTTAATGATCTGTCATATTTTTATTACTTCAAATGTTATTTTTAGTGGAAAACCTGTATTTGAGTAAACACTCCATTTATTTTAAACAATATTTATTTTGCTTACTGACTTTTGTACTTGAGAAAGCTTAATAAAGAAAATGTGCCCTCTGGCAAGATTTGAACCTGCATCCTCTTTTGCAGAAATATGCAAGATTAAATGGTGGTTCAATTTTCTTTTTCAATTTGAAACTTCTTTTACTTAATAGATTTCTTCTTTTTTTTCACCTATATATGTTGCCTATTTCAGGAGTTTCATGCTAATATTGCTTAATTTATATATTTACTGTACAAGTAATTGATCTTCTCATGTTGTATATTTACTTCTGCTTGTGATGTAAACCATTCTTCTGTTTCTTATTATTAAAGCCTTAACTTTGAACATTTGCTTTTACATCCTTGTCACCTGTATGGTTTGATCTTGGCTTTCCTTGTCAAAGAGATACACGCTTATTTGTAAGAAGATATATCTATTTAAATAGCTGGTGAGGTTGATAACTGTGCTAACCAAACAAATGATTGTAAAATGACTTTAAATAAAAACTTACTATCAACCCTATCACCATTATCTAGAGGGCGCATTTTATTTATAAACTTTTCTCAAGTACACATGCTGGTAAACGAAATAAACATTAAAATAAACGGAGCATCTACTCAAATATGGGTATCCACTTGAAATAGAGTTTGAACGTCCAAAATATTCCTCACACATATTTATAAAGGGTGTTTCAATAACTTAGACCGAATTTAAATTGAATCAAGTTTAAGCGTCTAATGATTTTTTTTCTTTCAGATTTAACAACTTAAGTCTTTGGCAATTTCAACCATGGAAAGATTAACAATCAAACAATGTATTAAAGTTATCAAAGCCTATTACGAAAACGGACGTTCAAACAGAAATTTCTTTAAATAAAATGCATTTAAATGCATTTTAAATAAAATTCATTTCAATAAAATAAGAAATACATTTTAAGTCAATGTAAGGATTGCTTCATAATGACGCATTATTCACTGTTATTCAGAACAGAGACTAACTTGAAAAAGCTTATACAAAGGAAAAAGAAATGGAAAAAACTTATGGTGATAGATATGAAATTAAAGGGTGTTCCAATAACTTGGACTAATTTTAAATATGAGTTAAGTTTAAGAGTCTAATGATTTTTTTTCTTTTTCTTTCAGATTTAACAACTTAAGTCTTTGGCAATTTCAACCATGGAAAGATTAACAATCAAACAACATCTAAAAGTTATCGAAGGCTATTACGAAAATGGACGTTCAAATTTATAAATATACGGTCCAATGATTTCGCTAGCAAAAAATGCATACCAAACAGTGACCTTTTGCCAATCAATTCAAATTTTATAAAATGGCAAATAATGAGGATTTCTTTATAGGTGCTTCACATATTTTAATAATTTACAAAATGTTTATAAGTTTATGAATAAAAAATTGTATTCATATTTATTACATTATAAATTGGTAAATCTTAAATATAGGATCTTCCAATAACTTGGGCCAATTTTAAATGTGAATTAAGTTTAAGCGTAGAATGATTTTTTCTTTTTCTTTCAAATTTAACAACTTAAGTCTTTGGAAATTTCAACAATGGAAAGATTAACAATCAAATAACGTGTTAAAGTTATCGAAACCTATTATGAAAATGGGCGTTCAAACAGAAATGCATTTCGCGTACTACGTGATTTTTCGGTTGACCAAGCGAGAGGGCAAGTGGAAAATGCACAGATGTGAGTGTCACCAATGGAAATGAGGGTAAGCCACAGAGAGTGACCTTTCCAGAAGAGATATCGAGACAGTGAATGTGACCAAACGATGTAACATTGTTGTAAAGAGGTTCAGTTCCTGCGCGCGATGAGGAATAGAGGTGTCTGGATTTTTGGCCGCATTCTCGTGCACTGCAGCAAGGTTTTCAGCTGAACGGCTTAAACGAGCATGCAGTGGTGTTTTCACATCTGCCACCGACCCAATTTGTTTGAATTTACGAACAATTTTTACAACTGCACTCTTGCAACTTTAACATGTCGTTTGATTGTTAATATTTCCAGAGTTGAAATTAAATTTAAATCTTTCCAGAGTTGAAATTAAATTTAAATTTGAAAAGAAAAGAAAAAAATTATTAGACGCTTAAATTTAATTCACATTTAAAATCGGTCCCAGTTATTGGAACACCCTTTATATTATCTGTTACGTTTATACACGTGACACGCATTTGGCCAATAAGAACTAACCAAAATCATAACATGCCAGTACTCTATCTCTTTCTTTTTTTGATTTCTATTTCGATTTCTGACGAAGCTTTACTAAAAGTGAAACATGTTAGATTGAGATACGTTTCCTACCTGTTCTTCATTTTATTTTATCACACACACACACAGACGCGCGCGCGCACACACACACACACGTATATATATATATATGTATATATATACATATATATATATATATATATATATATATATATATATAATGCCAAATTGTAACTGGTACGGATTATTCCAAAGAGGACTTTTAGTCCATATGAGAGCTCAATGTATGTTATAGAGCAAAACATAAGAATAATTAGCAAAAGACCTTAAAAATCCATATCCGGTAATAAAATTTATTTATTACCGAATATGAATTGTTAAGGTTCTTTCCTAATTATATATATATATATATATATATATATATATATATATATATATATATATATATATATGTGTGTGTGTGTGTGTGTGTGTGTGTGTGTGTATGTTTGTGTGTGTTTATTTCGGTAGCAAATTGTCTTTTAGGGATGTCTTATTGAATAAATTACAGATATTATGTCTGCTAATTTTTAATAAAATCCGTTTATACTCACGAATAATCTTCCCTGTATTGATGTTAAAGGATGAGAGAAATGTGCTATAGCTGTTTCCAAGTACTTTTGATCTTCTTCCAAGATCATATTCATCGGTGCAAGTGGTAGAAAACTAATCGAGAACATAACTATCCTACATCATGAAAACAACAAATTTAGATTACAGATACTAGAAGCAATTTATATTTAAAAAAAAAAATGCCGGCACTTAACAGAATCAACTATGAATACTGCAGTAATGTTCTAAAATGCCTGTAAAGAAACAGTTTTTTTCATGCTTTAATGCGCGCATGACCATGACATTATAACATAGAGGAAAAATTCCATAATGGATAGTTTTTCACGTTGTAATGAACGCTCGGCACTTGGTCAACCATCTGCATTTAAAAGCATAATGAAAACATTACGGTAATAGATAACTTATACTAATGAACAACATATAGTTTTGTATCACTTGCACCCCTGAAGATGATCTTGGAAGAAGATCGTAATTTGGAAACGGCATGCTGTACTGTTTGACATTCACACAGGGAGCTCCAGTACGAACATTTAAGAGTGATTTGGTGTCAATCTGAAGACAGTGCAGTGGATTCGAAAAGAGTTGGATGAGATATTCCGTCATGGTTTTTGGAGTGATCACTAGTGATGACGACGTTATGTCTCCATTCATTTTCACACATGGCCTCGGACTCCGTACGGAGCTAAGATCAAGTGCCTTGAGGATGTAGTGCTGCCTAGGATCAACAGTGTGGCAGATTCACACCCTATGTCTGGCACTCTGCACTAGGCCACATATGTAGGAGAAACCAGTCAGGACTCTTAGACGATTTCTGCGACAACATCACCTTTTACATATGGCCTCCTATCTCCCTAGACGGCAGTTCCCTTGATTATTATGTGTGGGCAAGAGCCAAAACTCCTTGTAGCACCAAAAATGAACAGAAGCCAAGGGTTGTGGCAGCATTCACCAATTTAAACAAGGACACAGTCCAGAAGAGATTCAGGTGATTCCGAAGTCCTCGGGAGGCCGTGGTTGAAGCCAACGGCAAATATATTGAATAAATTTACTCTTTAGTATTTCAAGATACTTTTGTGAAAACTTTGGCAAATACATTTATTAAAATGAGATGTCAATGCCATTTTCCTTTCTGCATAATTTAGACGACAATTTATCCATCGCACCCTGTATATGAAACTAAAAGTATAGTTTAAATCTGTAACGAAAAACCGCAATTATTAAAAAAAAAATTCTATAGATATTAAGCATACATTAGTCTTCTGTCCGTTTGAAAGATAGACGCCATGATAAATTCGTCTATGTTTTTAGCGTTGGTGGACGCCTTCTTCATCTTCGATATCATCATCGTCTATAAAGACATCTTGTCTAGCTTCTTCAAAATGGAAATGGTAATAATGTTAGTTTTAACGCTGCTTCAGAGAAATAAACATTAGCTTTATGAATAAGAATTTATTTAAAATTTTGTCTCCTCCTAGTGTGAGATTATCTCTGTACAAATGGTCGGAATCTCTGTTGCTTTCCCCTTCTCGATTGGTTGAACTCTCTTTTGTCACAATTCCTCTGCTCGATTGGTCACACTCTCTTCTGTCACTATCACTCTTCTCGATTGTTCATAATGTCAATTTCCCTCTTCTCGACTAGTCACACTTCTGTCGCTTTTACTCTTCACGATTGGTCACGCTGTCTGTTCCCCTCTTCTCGATTGACAACACTCTCATCTATCGCTTTCCCTCTTCTGGATTTATCACAGTCTCTTCTGTTGCTTTCCCTCTTCTCGATTGGTCACACTCTCTTCCGTTGCTTTCCATCTTAGCACTTGTTCACACATTTTGTCGCTTTCACTTTCCTTGATTGCTAACAATCTTTGTCGCTTCCCCTCTTCTCGATTGGTCACACTCTTTGTCGGTTCCCCTCTTCTCGATTGATAACTCTGTTTTCTGCCGCTTTCCCTCTTCCCGATTAGTTACACTCTCTTCTGTCGCTTTTCCTCTTCTCGATTGGTCAAACACGCTTTCACTTTCCATTTCTTCGATTGATCAGACTGTCGCTTCCTTCTTGATTGGGCACACTTTCTTCTGTCGCTTTCTCTCTTTCCGATTGGTGTCACTTTCTTCGGTCTCTTTTCTTCTCGATTGCTAACACTCTGTTCTGTCGCTTTCCTTCTCCATTGAAACAGTCTTTCACCTTCCCTCTCCACCATTGTTTCCACACTTTTTCACTTACACTCTTTTCGATTGGTTTCACTCTCTGTCGTTATCTATCTTATCGATTAGTTGCACTCTTTTCTATCACTATATCTCCACATGATTGGTCACACCCTCTGTCGATTTGCGTCTTCTCCATTGGTCACACTCTATTCTATCACTTTCCCTCTTCACGATTGGTCATGATCTTTTCTGTCGTTTTCGCTCTTCTCGATAAATCACACTTTCTTATGTGACTATCTTTTCGTGATTGGTCACGCTCTCTGCCGGTTTCTCTCTTCTCGGTTGATGAGACTCTCTGTCGCTTTCCTTCTTCTCGATTGGTTACACTCTCTCCTGTGGCTTTTCCTTTTCTCGATTGGTCACACTCTCTTCTGTCGCTTCTCCTCTTATCGATTGGTCACACCCTCTTCTCTCGTTATCCCTCTAATCCATTGGTCGCACTTACCTGCCACTTTTTCTCTTTCTTCTGTAACTTTCCGTCTTCTCCATTGTTTACATTCTCATCTGTAGTTTTCCAACTTTCTCCATTGGCCATACTCTCTCCTTTCACTTCCCCTCTCCTGGAGTGTTCTCTTGCTTTACTTCTACTTGCTTGGTCAGACTCTCTTTTCTTTTTGTCACATTCATTGTCTCGAACTCTTCTGGAAAGGTCACTCTCTGTGGCTTAGCCTCTTTTCCATTGGTGACACTCATATCTGTGAGTTTTCCACTTCTCGATTGGGCACATTATCTTCTGTCTCTTCTTGATTGGTCACAGTCTCTTTCGCTTGATCTCTTTTCTATGGGCCGCACTAATTTCTGTCCTATACCTCTTCGCAGTTTCTCACTCTGTCGCTTTCCCTTATCTCGATTGGTGACAAATTCTTCAGTCGCTTTTCCACTTCGCTATTTTTCACACTCTCTTCTGTCATTATCCCACTTCTCAATTGGTCACACACTCTTCTTCTACTATCCATCTTATCGATTGGTCACTATCCCTCTTCTCAATTGGTCAGTCTCTCTTCTGTCACTATATCTCTCTTTGATTGGTCACACTCTGTTCTGCCACTAACCCTCTTTTTGAATGGTCACATTCTTTTCTGCCACTATCACACTTCTCGATTGGTCACGCTCTCTTCTTCCAGTATCTCTCTTCTCAATTGGTCACATTCTTTTCTGTCACTATCCCTCTCTTTGAATGGTCAAACTCTTTTCTGCCAATATTCCTCTTCTCGATTGGTCACGGTCTCTTCTTCCACTATCCCTCTTCTCAATTGGTCACGCTCTCTCCTTCCACTATCCCTCTCTTCGATTGGTCACATTCTCTTCTGCCACTATCTCTCTCTTTGAATGGTCAAAATCTTTTCTGCCACTGTCCTTCTTCTCGATTGGTCACGTTCTCTTCATCCACTATATCTCTTCTCAATTGGTCATACTCTCTTAATCCACTATACCTCTCTTCGCTTGTTCACATTCTCTTCTGCCACTATCCCTCTCTTTGAATGGTCACACTCTTTTCTGCCACTATCCCTCTTCTCGATTGGTCACGCTCTCTTTTTCCTCTATCATTCTTCTCAATTGGTCACGCTCTCTTCTTCCACTATCCCTCTCTTCGATTGGTCACATTCTCTTCTGCCACTATCGCTCTCTTTGAATGGTCAAAAACTTTTCTGCCACTGTCCCACTTCTCAATTGGTCATGCTCTCTTCTTCCAATATCCCTCTTGTGAATTGGTCACGCTCTCTTCTTCCGCTATCTCTCTCTTCGATTGGTCACATTCTCTTCTGCCACTATTCCTCTCTTTGAATGGTCAATCACTTTTCTGCCACTGTCCCTCTTCTCGATGGGTAACGCTCTCTTCTTCCACAATATGTCTCATCGCTTGTTCACATTCTCTTCTGCCACTATACCTCACTTTGATTGGTCACACTCTTTTCTGCCACTATCCCTCTTCTCAATTGGTCACGCTCTCTTCTTCCACTGTCCCTCTCTTCGACTGGTCACTTTCTCTTCTGCCACTATCCCTCTATTTCAATGGTCAAACACTTTTGTGCCACCATCCCTCTTCTCGATTCGTCACGCTCTCTTCTTCCACTGTCCCTCTCTTCGATTGGTCACATTCTCTTCTGCCACTATCCCTCTCTTTGAATGGTCAAACACTTTTCTGCCACTGTCCCTCTTCTCGATTGGTCGCGCTCTCTTCTTCCACTATCCCTCTTCTCAATTGGTCACGCTCTTTTCTTCCACTATGCCTCCCTTCGATTGGTCAAACTCTTTTCTGCCAATATCCCTATTCTAGATTGGTCACCCTCTCTTCTGCCACTATCCATCTCTTCGATTGGTCACACTCTTTTCTACCACTATTCCTATTCTCGATTGGTCGCACTCTATTTAGCTTTCCCTCTTCGAGACTGCCCACACTCTC
Source organism: Acanthosepion lycidas (assembly GCA_963932145.1). Classification (NCBI taxonomy): domain Eukaryota; kingdom Metazoa; phylum Mollusca; class Cephalopoda; order Sepiida; family Sepiidae; genus Acanthosepion; species Acanthosepion lycidas. The sequence continues at coordinate 30,409,065 of OZ010586.1, forward strand.
TTCTGTCTCCATCCCTCTTTTTGGCTTGTTTCACTCTCTTTATAGCTTTTCTGGAGAAGTTCATAGAGCAGCAATTTGCCTTTTACTGGTGTTTTACTGATCTCATGGAATCATTGACACTATGAACAGGTAGGATCTTTGACGTTGAACCGCTGTTAGAAACTCAGGTATCAGTTTTTCTTTGTCCGCGACGACGTGAAGGCTTGCTGCAATGGGGCACTACAAGTCTCAATGTCTTTTGAAAATGACGTCAATCAAGCTGATAGCCTAGGCAGATTTACAGATGAACATACATAGAGAGTATTTTTTACTTCAAAAATTTATTGCTCATAGTATTTTTTCCATCAAAAATGTATTGCTGTTAGTATTTGTTTTCCGTCAAAAATATTTTGCTTATAGTACTTTTTTCCATCAAAAATGTAAAGGTGATAGTAATCTTTTTCGTCAAAAATGTGTTGCTGATAGTATTTTTCCATAAAAAATGTATTGCCGATAGTATTTGTTTTCCCCTCAAAAATGTATTGCTGATAGCATTTTTCCTTCAAAAATATTTTGCTGATAGTATTTTTCCTTCAAATATGTAATGCTGATAGTATTATTCCATTAGAAACGTCTTGCTGATAGTATTTGTTTTCCATCAAAAATGTATTGTTTATAGTATTTTTTCCTTCAAAAATGCATTGTTGGTAATAATTTTTTTACAAAAGAAGCATTGCTGGTATTAAACCCTATTTTTACTATTTTTCATAGTATTTGGCCCCATTTTTTCGGGAGGGGTCAAGTATTTGCCCATAACTATAACCCTAACAGCTCCTGCACCCTTAGATTAGGGTGGACCTGTGAACACTAGCAATTAAGAGGTAGTTCCACGCTCCTCAAAACCTCATGAGCCTTGCTAGTTTATCGTCTCTGATTTATATCCGAAAAATGTTATTTCATCGGAAGAAATATTTGCTTGTTAATGATCATACTCAAAACTATAGAAAATACCAAAATATTCGTTGTTTGAAGGGATATTTATATATTATCTAGGAAGATGGCCGATTTATTTCTAGTTAGCCTCCTTTTATAGTCAAGGTTAGTTTTATAGTTAAGGTTAGCATTGCAAGTGTTGACAAAAAAATTAAACAATTTTTGTTCATAATTATAAAATTAAAAAGAATATACACTATTAGCAACTAAGAAAAATGCAGCGAATAGTTTTGTTGTTGTTCTTGGCCTTTCCTTATGTGATTTATAACCGAAAAATAATGTAATTTCGTCTGAAGAATTTTAATTTTAATGACCCTTCTCAAAACAACAGAAAATATACCTTGTTTGCGAGCATTATCATATCATATCTTATCATACTTTTCATATCATATCTTATCATATCTTATCTTATCATATCTTATTATAACATATCATATCTTATCATATCTTATCATATTTTATTACATCATATCTTATCATATCTTATCTTATATCTTATCATATCTTATCATATCTTATATCATGTCTTATCATATCTTATCATATATCTTATCATATCATATCTTATCATACCATATCATATCTTATCATATCTTATCTTATATCTTATAATATCATATATTTATATTATATCCTATCATATCTTATCATATATGTTATCATATCATATCTTATATCTTATTATATCATATCTTATCATATCTTACCTTATATCTTATCATATCATATCTTATTACATCATATCTTATCTTATATCTTATCATATCTTATCTTATATCTTATATCATGTCTTATCATATCGTATCATATCTTATATCATATCTTATCATATCATATCTTATCATATATCTTATATCATATCATATCTTATCATATCATATCTTATCATATCATGTCTTATTATATCTTATCTTATATTTTATCTTATCATATCTTATCATACATCTTATCATATCTTATCATATCATATCTTATATCTCATCTTATTGTATCTTATCATCTCATTATATCATATCTTATATCTTATATCATATCATATCTTATTATATCATATCTTATATCTTATCTCATATATTATCATATCATATCTTATCATATCTTATCTTATCATATCTTATCATATCTAGAAATATGACACCGTTACTTCCCATCTAGCCTCCTACTTTTATTTTTATTTTTTAATTATAAGAATATGTTGAATCTCTCCTTTGAATATTTCTTCGGGTAGCATATGTTGAAATACATTTTTAATACTCAAAATCCTATATCGCTCACCAATATTTCCAATCGTCCACCATTATCCGTTCTGTTGCTCATCGCCCACTCAACAGTTGAAATCACCCACCGGTGGCCGATATCGCCCATGTTGGGGGAACCCTTGCCTATGATAATGAAACAAGTGCTTATCAGGTCGGGGAATGTGAAGGAAGGTGCTTGCAATGAAAGCCTAGAGAAAGATACGCACTAAGAGAAGGCAATATCAATGTAAACACCTGGGGAAAATCCAGAATAAAACAGAAGTAGATGGAGGAATCTGATTCTTTCAGATACCGATGACACAAAGCGCATTGCATATTTTCAACAACCTGCTGCATAATATATAGAAGATGAAGACTCTCCACCCCCGAAAGGCGGTGACCAAAACAACACTTAACATACAATACTTGCTTCCAACTTCTAAAGAATTAGTGGATTTATTTTTAACTTGACATTTTTATTACTTCTGATGTAATGGAATAACCTGTCACCACCATGAGTAACCACATTATAGGTAGTAACTGCCTATAAGTATCAGTAAGTCAACAGACTACAGAGACAAGCTGTGATCTGTTCTAGCTAGACGTTCGAACTCTCTGCCTTCGGGCAGAGAGGGACCCGGACGAGGCTCTGCCGAAGGGCAGAGTCTCGTTCGGGGAGGTTGACCAACCCAATCCCGTTTAAGCGGGTCTACGGGCATTTTTTGGCCGAACCTACGAGTTTGGATGACCCACGTAAAACTCGGCCTTGTGCCACATCTACCTGTTCCAGCTAAACAGGCGAACTCTCTGCCCGAAGGCAGAGAGGAACCCGGACGAGGCTCCGCCAAATGGCAGAGTCTCGTTCGGGGAGGTAGACTGCCCCTGAACCCGTTTATACGGGTTCGAAAGAGAATATTTTTGGCCGGCCTTGTGCCACATGCAACCCTTGTGGTGGTGTAGCTAAATATACTAGCTGTGATCTGTTACTCAGCCATTAGTTGTTGTCGAACTCTCTGCCTTAGGGAAGAGAGGAACCCGGACAAGACTATGCCGAAGGGCAGAGTCTCATTCGGGGAGGTAGACAAACCCGAACCCGTTTATGTGGGGTTTACGGGGAATTTTTGGCCGAGTCTACGGGCTCGGATTGCCTCACATTAAATTCGGCCTTGTGCCGCATCCTATCCAGTGAGGAAGTTGATAAATATTACTAGTTGGGATTTGTTGAGTACGACTCCGACTTACTCTAGAATTACCGACCTTCTAAAAGTAGCACTCACTACTGGATTTACTTGCGACGTCCTTGTGCATAACTGTTACCTTTATTTTTATTGTACTGTTTTTTTTTTACAATAAACCTTTACTTATTTTATCCACCTTGTTTTTCAAGTATATATTCCTATTAGCATGGAATATAACAACTTCAAAGGTTATTATAGTGGATACCTCGTATTTGAAAAAGACGCCCCAATTTTATGTATTAAACTGAATTACGTCTATCGGTTTAACGTTTTCGATAAATCCAAATAAAGAAAATATCTGAAAATGCGATTTTCTAATAATGAGAAATATAATTTTGGTTGCTGTATTGTTCTTTGTGGCCAAGCGGAAAAGCACATAGGATCAAATGGTTGTTTCCCCAGAAGAGACGAGGGCGTAGGTTCGATAACTGCTGGGAATTAATTTTCTTTACTAGGATTTCTAGAATACGCAGTCCGATAGACGTAATATACGCTGTTTAATAAATAAAAATTGGGCGTTTATTTCGAAAACGAAGCATCTAATAAGAATAATAATGTTTGAAATAGTAAAAATGTCAGATTAAAAATAAATCCTTTAAGTCTTTAGAAATTGCCTTGATTACGTTACGGATACCAAACTATGCAGATATGAAGACTTCAAGAAAATAATCTGAGTGAAGAGGGTGTACTTTCCTTAAAAATGGAAAATAGAACCTTCCTTGTTGTATCTTCCTTCGTGGGTGGGCGGTAAAGCACACTGGATTAAATGGTAGGTTCCTCTCCA
>OZ010586.1:30418296-30460796 GCA_963932145.1 Acanthosepion lycidas
GACTTTTCATGGAAACGTGACTGCTGATTCCATCGGAGAGAACTTCAGTCTAGGAAACCCTCTTCTCAATCTGGTATGTTGATTGATTTATATGTTTAATGGCATATCAACACCTTATGGGTTATTTAATGCAGAGATTTAATTTTCTGAGAAGCTTTGAAGTAATACAAAATATGATATACTTTATTCTGCTTTCACAGTTGAATACATGGTAGATGATACTCAGCTGTTGTACATATACATGTTTGTGCGGACATAATTACTAGAGGTGGTGATATGTGTGTTTTATGCTGTAGTTTTGTTGAAGTTATATTTTGAAATACAGTTTGATTTCTTTAAGAAATTGTAGGATATCATATGGATTAATGTCATGAGAGAGTTCATTTATGTTGGTGCTTTGATTTTGTTTAGCGGCATATCAACACCTCTGTGGGTTATCTAATGCTGGAATCTAAATATTTTGAACATGGTTTTATGACTTCAGCTATAAATAAAATGTATAAAATGTAAGGCATATGGGGTTTTAAAAATCTAAATAAAGGTACTTATAAGCACTTTTAGGTGATGGGGCTACAAGTAAAGGCGAATTCTAACTATTCGCGGCCGGTTCTAGTCCCTAACCCCCTCGAATACGGGGTACTCACTGTACTCCACTTGTACATCCAAGCTTTCATCACCTGGTATTCCCAAGCGGTCACCCAGCTAAGTACTCACCTGAATCGTGATAGACCAGGACAGACGTAATATAGATTATAAGCATTTCTCTTGAGTGTCTGTTGATAGATGTGCCATGCCCTGGTGGTCACTAAATAGCAAGTAAATAAGTTGAAAAGATTAGGAACTCCCCAGAGTTTAGGGTAGATGTTGAGAGAATATACATGCCAAGGTTGTGTCAGTTAAGAAACGTTGAGGTTAGTCAGTACCTAGATGGGTACCTGCTTGGGACAACCTCATATGTGCATTTGGTACAATGGATAATGGCTCAGAATTGGAAATCGGAGAGTCAAGTTCCAGCCGGGTTCGTCATATTCACTTACGCGCAAATGCCCTTGGCAAAGGTAGGGATCCCCCTCTTCCCCCCCATGTATGGCTTAATGAGTAAATCATTATTGTCTTCAAAAATTTCTTATAATCTAAAAAAAATGTTTTCTGGCTTTAAATAACCTGCAAAAGGTTGGTAAACTATAGAAAACAAGCCAGTCTATCAATCGATTCCGAAAAATCTCCAGAAACATCGGAACTGTACACAGCATAACATCTTTGTAAGAAAGAACAATATTCAGTATTGTAAATATCCTGTAGAAGGGGCTTTGTCTGAAATCTTGAGACTTTACAGTTAGTTACTTTATATTATTTCCAGTTTTTTAAATATTACACAGCAAATTTCAATAATAATAATAATAATAATAATAATAATAATAATAATAATAGTAATGGTTTCGTAGTGAAGGGTCAAAAGGTGAAACCGAAGGTTTTATTCTTGCTGCACAGGACCAATGCTTGCTAACTAGAAATTACAAAGCACACATAATAAAAAATCGCGTGAGTCCAAAATGCAGATTTCGTGATAAATATCCCCAAACAATTGACCATCTTGGATCAGGTTACGTGGTATTGGCACCCAATAAATATAAAACACGGTACGACAGAATTGGCCAATATCTGCACTGGAAAATCCAGTACCAAACAAGCTGATATAAACAAACCCCGTACGCATGAGTGGCTAAGTAGTGTAGGGATAAAAGCTGAATCTGAAGCTTTTATTCTTGCTGCACATGACCAATGCTTGCTGACTAGAAATTAGAAAGCACGCATAATGAAAAACAGTGAGTCCAAAATGCAGATTCTGTGATAAATATCCCGAAGCAATTGACCGTCTTGTATCAGGTTGCGCGGTATTGGCACCCACTGAATATAAAACACGGCATGACAGAATTGGCCAATATTGGCACTGGAAAATCTGCAACACTTACGGAAAGGAAATTGCAAGAAATTGGTATGAACAGCACCCAGACCCGGTTACGGAAATAAGACCTGTAACAATTTTATGAGACTTTCCAATATACACAAACAGAAGAATCAAAGCTAATCGCCCTGACATCGTGATTAGAGACCGCAAAGACAAAATGTGTTTCTTTATTCACATGGGAGTTCCTGCAATCTCTAATGTATCTTTGAAGATCTTTAAAACATCTATAAAAATACAAGCATCTTAAAGTGGAAATCTAAAAAAATGCATCTCATTCAGTTGTGGTTGGGGTCCATGGTTTAATTGGAAAAGGTTCTGATAGGCTCATTGAAGGAATTCCTGGTAGCTCATGCCTTAAAGAAATAAAAAAAATGTTTTCGCAAGTAACCAACAATGGCTACGTAGTGCAGGGATAAAACCTGAAACTGAAGGTTAAACCTTAATTCTAAGCAGAAAAAGAGTTAAACCCCAAAATAAATATAAACTGGATGCTAGAGAGATAGAAAGAGAGAAGTGAAGACATTTTCCCCTGGTAATGTGGAAGTGAAAACAAGGACGATCTGGATTGTCTCTCTCCGCTAAGAATTAGAACGATGCACGAAGAGTTTACTTTTTTTTTTATCTATCGGAAATCTGGCATGCAGGTAAAGTAAATTGGGAAATAGCTTCATCTCTTTCTTGGGAAATTAGAAAAACACATGTCATTTGCGAGAACAGAAACAGACGGGAATTATATTTTCGATGGCGAAAACGAATTGAGAAATGAAAACAGAGAATGAATCCGCTGCAAGGGTTAGGATTATGAAAATCGATCCTGTCGTAATAGACAGGTGGCCTGGTTTATGTTTTCGCTAAGACGGCAATCGGCCCAAAGATGGAAAATAGTGTGTCTCTTTGTTTAGAATTTAAGTAAACAAATATATTTCCGTTGACAGAATCAAATTGGGAAATATTTTTATTTATCGCTCGGACGGTTAAAATGAGAAGCAGTGGTCTTGTGGAATAGGGTCAGAGAACCGAATATAACGAGGAAAATAAACTACACCTTTTCATCTAGGCACTTTGAAAATTAGATTTGTCACTAAGACATTTACTCCAGCTCTGAGAAGTGAGCAGAATTAGAATACCGAGAACAAATGAGTAAGAGGCAGAATTTAGCCCAGCCTGTATGGAGTCGCGGTGCGAGATGTGAAGTGAAACAGGCTGGAGTTAAAGGAGGTGTGTTCTCTGTGATTACTCCCAAGAAAGTTGCATAATTCTCCAAATTTGAAAAGTTGGTTAAGAAAGCAAAAATAGGGAACAAAGAAAGCCTTAATAAAGTTTTTTTTGTTCCTTATTTTTGCTTTAATTATTTTGAGATTAATGTGAGGATTGTGGAATCTCCGAATTTCCAGAACCGTTTGACCCCACGCTAATTTTGAGCCGAAGTGCCTATATACAGGCTTAGGGGAGCTCAGACACTTTGGGCTGAGAACCCGCATCGAGTGCCTCTGAAATCCACGTCTGCTGACACCAGATTTCCTGGTTCTAATACTTTGAACCCAGCTCCTCCAGCATTTTAGACAAGGCCCAGTGTCAGTCTAGAGAATGATGCGGGAAGTATTAATTTTTGTTGTACCAAGTGTTATATAAATCAATTGAAGATTAACCCCATGAGTCTCTCCTTTTACTTTTCGTCGTGAACATATATTTCTTCCTTAATATAGCACCCGCCACCGCTTGAACAAGTGCGGCAATTACGACGACCTTGAATCTTCCACTGCTCTGAGATCAAGAGTACAGCATTGGCAGTGGTGTGGATCGTAGCGACCAACAACCAAAAACCAGCACTGACCAGCGCAGAGTTAGCCCTATGGTTAAAACGTCGTCCTAAGACTCTGAGTACCGGACCACTAAGCTTGATTACATCACCGGTTTAGGCGGAGGCGGAGGCGGCGGCGGCGGCAAAAGGGATTATATTATCACCAACTGAATATAAAACTCGGCATGATAGAGTGGGCCAATATTTGCACTGGGAAAATATTCCCGTTTTACGGGTAGTAACTCTGAGAAACTGGTATAAACATTACTTAGACAGGGTAACAGAGATAGTACCTGTAACAATTTAATGGGACACGATAATCTAAGCTAATCACCCCGACATCGTGATCAAATACTACGCGAACAAAATGTGCTTTTTTTTGACATCGCAGTCACTGCAGATTTTAATGTATCTTCGAATATCTTCATAAAAACTATCAAGATACAAGGATCTTGAAATGGAAATTTCAAAAATGTGGCAGAAGAGGACATCAATAATTTCAGTTGTAGTTGGAGCCCTCGGATTGATTGGAAAAGGTTCCGATCGACTCATTGAAGGGATTCCTGGCAGCTTATGCCTTAAAGAAATGCAACCCCCCCAAAAAAAACCCACTAAAAACAAACGTACTCACAGGTACAGCTCCAAAAATACGAAGAGCTATATTTCTGTAAAATGTGTGTGACCGTAGTTATTTTTTACAAAAATGATCAGAGGAAAATGTCATGAAGCCATTTCTGACCTTAGGTCTCTGGTTGGGAGCTGAAATGAAATGTGTATACAACAGAAATCAAAGGAAATAATAATAATAATAATAATAATAATAATAGACAACTGTAGAAAACTGAAAAGGTGCTTAGGGAGAACTGGAATTGAGGCCAAGATTGTAGACCCCACCTCCCAGAAAACTGCCATCATTTACTCTGCGAGGCCTCCCCGAAAAGATCTTAAGTTGTAAGTATCTTGTTGACATCATGTCTCAAGAACAGAAATCCACTGACTACGTCAATATGCGACATAATGTGACACACACACACATACAGAGAGAGAGAGAGAGAGAGAGAGAGAGAGAGAGAGAGAGAGAGAGAGAGAGAGAGAGTCTGGGAAACATACTCACACACACACACACACATACACACACACACATGCACCTGTATATTCTTTTTTAGTGAAATTGGAGTGAATTTGAATGGCGAAATTAGATCAGAGGATTTTGTTTACTGATGGGATATCTGATCTAGGGCAGAAGTTGTACCCATTGAATCTCGGACAATGGAAATGGTCGAAATAATTTTCATCGATTAAAAATTGAAATAGAGCTGAGTAAGCTAGAAGGAACTTTGGAATTCACATGATTTCGGTTGAAGCAGCCAGAACCACGTGATAATCGCGTGCGAAGTAGTAGGGCCGAGGGTCAGTTATAACTAGCCGGGTTTATCTATATAAACGCGTAGTTATGCAGAAAAAAAGTGTTTTTTTGACTCGTCTGTCTTCGAGTGCAGTCGAGCTGGGTGGAGAGATGTCGGAGATTGAAAGTGAGCAGAATTGAGTTGGAGGCTCGAAGAAGTAAGAATGTGACGTCAGAGATGGGAACAAAACGCCCGTTAACATGTGCTGATGATATAAGTACAAAGAAGCGAATTACTTCCTCCAACATCTAAGACTACTACTGCTACTATTATTACTACCACTGGGAACGAAAACGTCGAACAAGCTACAGTAATCAAAAAGGATTAAAACGAAGCCATCTCTCTCCTTTAACGAAATTACACGAAGTATTTTCTTTTGTTTTGTTGATCATCGTTCATATACAGGAGACGGGAGAAAATTCTTGAAGAGAGAAGAGATAATTGGCCCGAGCAAGCGTTGGGAGGAGGAACGCCACTATAACTAAGTCCCGCACAGAAATCTTTATCCCTCCATTGCAAGAGTCATATATCGGTCTGAGACGATTTAACAAGATAATCACACACACTCTCTTTGTCTAGAATCCAGTTTATGAGTTTTTACGTTAAATACTTTTCTTTTCTGTAACCCGTTTATTCTCTACTATTCTTTTCTGCTATATAAAAGACATTAGCAATTCAACCACCGAATAGTTCTTTGTCCGGCTTTCTGCATATATTAATTTTTTTTGTTGCATTCTAAATTTCTTAGCGCAGACTCCCCAGCCGTGTCTACATCTTCAGTCGACCGTGAATGGACGGACATCGCTTCTGCTTTCTGGGTCAAACCAAACACAACGTGGGCAGGAAGCAGGATTAAACGAGCGGACCGGTCGAATAATCAGTGGATGCTCAGGGGACCTATGGCTACTCCCTTAAGTTCGGTTAGGACCGAGTAGACACCTCAACCCAGAGAGTAAGACGCCGGAGGTTGAGGGGCTGGGGTGACAGTGTTAGAATAATAAACAACAAAGAATAGAGCCGATATTCACTGGATGTTTGGAATTGGCCCCAACAGAATACAAACAAAGACACAAGAAAGCAGCAACATGAATTTATTTGGCAATCTGTAAGCAGGAGAATGTCAAAATGAGACAAATATTATAAACATAAGCCATCAATTGTAACAGACCACAATAAAGCTATTAATCTCTGGAACATGCCAAAAGCCGATTTAGAAATTAAAGCTAACAGACCTGTTAACGTAGTAAAGAACTTGAAAGAATGAATTCATTTGCTCATCGAAACGTTTTTCCCACAGAAAGAAACACCTCTCTAAAAACTATAGAAAAAACACTTCCAATTATCTCGCCAGAATCTACCTTACACATTTATAACTCTACCATTTGTCCATCCTTAGAATATTGCTGCCATATCTGGTCTGGTGCTTCTGCCACGTATTATTTACAAATTCTTGATAATATCCAAAAGAAGAATCTGTGATGTTTTATGTCCTGACCTGGCATCTCAGTTTCTGTCACTTTCCCACCGCCGTAACGTAGCTTCCCTCTGATTTTTTCTATTTATAGAAAAAATCAGAGGGAAGCTACGTTACGCTTGGAAATAACAGGTGATTTAGACTTGGATGTGCGGGTAGTTTAATAGATAATGGCTCGATACTGTTAATCGGGGTGCCGTGTTCCAATTCCAGTTGGGTTCGTTACACTCACTTACGCAAAAATATTCTTCGGAAAGGTACATTTTCATCGTAAATTGTTCTGATGAGCTTTCCTCGATGGTAGCTCGACTTTTCGAATTTAAACGAGGTATCAGATTGGAGGCAAGGTCTCACCATTTTACAGTTGAAATTGTTGGATGTAAACACTTTCTTTTCTCACACTTTTCACTTGTGGAACTCTCTTGTACTCATCAGTACATCTGCTTCTCCGACGACTCTGACGGAGTACGGAATCCCTGACATGACCATACTTCTATACCGTACCTCATTTTGTTGACTTGTTGCTGACTCACTCCCTCACTACTCCTCCGGTTTGCGGCCACATCACGTTGAAACACCGGTTCCCGTACTATCACCAAAAGTTAAGCTACGTCAAGCCTGGTCAGTACCTAGATGGGTGACCGCTTGGAAATAACAGGTGATTTAGACTTGGATGTGCGGGTAGTTTAATAGATAATGGCTCGATACTGTTAATCGGAGTGCCGTGTTCCAATTCCAGTTGGGTTCGTTATACTCACTTACGCGAAAATACTCTTCGGAAAGGTAACCACTTCTTCTTCCCAAGCTATGGGTTAATTAGTAAGACTTGTATCATTAAACCATTATTATCGCAAGAAAAAAATTGTTTTCAAAATATTTAGATTTCGGCATTAAACAATCCGTATAGGTTGATATGTCTATAAGCAACACCAACAAACCTACTCCTTCAAAACAAAGACGCGTCTACTTATCATCTTTCAGTTGCGTCTCTGTCCTTGGACACAGTGCACTCGAGACCTTCTCTGTCAAAGGACAGAGGGGCAAATGGGAAAATCATGCTGAACAGCTGCCCAGGGCCGCGCCCTCCCATTGCACCAGAGGGAGGGATCGGAACTCGTAACGAGGCCAGCGCAACCGACGGATGCGGGGGCTGAGGGGAATTTTTGTTCTTGTCCCGGGTGTACGTGCTCGGGTCCCCATCTAAAAATAAACCTTGTGTCACATCTCGCCCTAGTGAGGGGACAGAGTAAGTACTTACTCATTCAAAACAACATCAACAATAATAATAATGAGATTACGATTTAAAAGTGGTAATAATTCGAATACAATGGATAAAATATTATTTCAGAATTTTGCTGCTGCTTCGATTATTGAAAACAATTTTCAAGGACGTCTTTAATGCATAAACAAGAATTTACGGCAAAACTTGTTTATGTTTTCGTAGAAAAATAGTTCTGTTTTACCTGTCGAGCCAACTGTTAGCTGGTAAGTCCGGTTCTGATTAAGACGATCGATGAAGTCTCCTTACAGTTTCTCCTCGATTGTCAAGTATAGTATTTTTATTTTTTAAGTAACCCGACCGGGAGATTATATATATATCCAAATAAATACATGAAGTAATAAACAAATTAAAATCTGCTCCCGCCAAAATAATAATAAAAAACGACAAGAATCAACCCCAAAAATTGAATAAATAGCTTTAATTATCTTCCTAAACCAAAACAAAACTATTAAATAAGCGATATAAACAAATTTTTTACCATGTTAATAAAAACACCGATTAAAAATAATATATATATGTATATATATATAAGATAAGAAATAAAAAAAAAAAAAAAGGAATAAAAATAAATAATGACAAGCAAAATAATTTAACCCAAATAAATAAACAAATGACTTCCGGTAAAATAACCGCCAAAAAGTAGACTATTTACAATGCACCATGACCCGTATATATAGACAGCCGAGAAAAATAACAGCACTCGTGGCCTGACGATTGCGTCTAGCATGAAACAGACTGTCGCCTCTAAGTGTTGACTTCAATGTTCACACACACACACACACACACACACACACACACACACACACATACATATATATATATATATATATATATATATATATAATATAATATAAAAGGCTCAAACACTAATATTCCATCGTTATAATTTATTACATTGGAATCATAATAGGTCTAATGAATTGGATCGTGATTACGATTCCAGTGTAATAAATTATAACAATAGAATATTAGTGTTTCAGCCTTTTATATTATATTCTTGGTCTGTCCTGGACATTGAGCTCTACCTGGATTCTATCATCTTGGAAATATATATATATATATATATGTGTGTGTGTGTGTGTGTGTGTGAAAATATATAGAAAATAGGAAAGAACTCGTTAGGTAAATAATCCAAAGTTCTTTAGTATTTTTGTCATTATTTAAAAAAAATAGTGCTCGATACAAAAGTAGAGCATAAATATAATTATTTATTTAAAAATATGATTCCAACACGCTACATAAGAGTTCTCATGTTTCAAAACAAGAGCCTAAAACTTCAATATAATTATTAGAATTAAATTGAATTAGAGTACTAAGCTCTGTTCCATCTTCAAGCGAAATTTTTTTTTGGGCTCTTGTTTTGAAACATGAGAACTCTTATGTAGCGTGTTGGAATCATATTTTTAAATAAATAATTATATATATATATATATATATATATATATATATATATATATATATATATATATATATATATAGAGAGAGAGAGAGAGAGAGAGAGAGAGAGAGCAGCGCTATATCGAGTCTAATTCGTTGCCTCTTCAACTTCGAGTCCCGTTGGTATAGTTGTTATGACATTTTCCTGATATAGTAACTGTCCGGGTTTCAATTCTCGTCAGTGGTTGCGCACTGCTGATGAGTCCCAGTCCCGTCCAGTGCATTCTGTTGAGGTTTCTTCTAGACTCGATGAATTACTTAATTATGATATATATAAATGACTATAGCTCAAGTTGTACAATTAAATTACTTCTTTTCTTCCCATATTTGGTTATTCCACATTTGGGCGGGAGCTGTCCAGTTCTCTCTTTCCACTCTTGACGAATTATTTTCCACCTTTCATCCTCTCCCCCGTAGGCGAAATGTGGCCAGCCTCTCGTTTCTCTACAGCTCATACCATGAGGAGTATTCAGACGAACTACAGGGTGGTCCGAAAGTCTTGTTACCCTAAATAACAATTTACTGTATATCGAGAAACTCGTGATAAATTCCAAAGTAGAATCAGCAATATTATTGGTCTTGACCTGGCATCTCACCTTCAGTCAATTTGCCAGCTCCGTAATGTACAGGGTGGTCCGAAAGTCTTGTCACCCTTATATAATATAACTTTTCTATTTCAGATGGTTGACACGAAAATGATAGTGATCATACAGACCCTCCTCCGTGACAGCGTCAATGAAAGTGAATAAACTGAATCAAGTACATGTGCTTTGTATACTTGCTCTATTGTTCCCGGTGCTTTTTTGTAGTGGGTGACAAGACTTTCAGACCACACTGTATATTCAAATTCCGCCAGGATTGGCCTTCACGGCTAGTACCCGCTATGGCACTTATTTTATAGTAAATTACCAACATTACCTCTGTTTTCCATCGGTGAGAAGTTCCACTCGAACAGCTTCTTCCCGTGAACTTCTTTCCTGTGGAACAGACTTCCAAGAGAATGTTTACCCGATTACTACAATCTTAACTGGCTCAGGCCTAGGGTTAACCATTATCTCCCCCTCCTATCCGTATAAGCTGCATCTTAATGTAACCCTGTAACGCGAGTGACAGCCCCCACCCCACAGGCCGTTGTGTAGTGTTAACTTTACTGTAAGAAAAAAAATGCGCTGAGTTTAAGATATAAAACTAATAAATTGAAATTAATTTATTTCAAAACTATGGAAGGTGTACAAGACATACATATTCATTTCGAATCTGATTGTTGACAAAAATTCATAGCATATTCTGCAGTGTTATTGGTCCTGACCCAGTATCTCAGCTTTAGTCACTTTCCCACCACGGTAGTATAGTTCCCTGTGCCATTTCTATAAATACTTTCATGGTAATTGTTCTGTTGAGCATTCGTCTTTAGTACATCGACTTCACGAATTTAAGCGTTGTACTAGATTGGCAGCTAGGTCTTATAGATTAAATTGTTAGATGCAACCGTAAGTTTTATGCTAAGTGTTTCTTCTTTCGCATGTCTCGATTGGGGAATTCTTCCGGTTTCTATGTTTCCAGTGAATTTTGATCTTAAAAATTTTTAAATGCAAATCGTTATCTTCTGTCTCTTTGAAACCTGTTCTTTTATTTTTTCTCTCCTTAATAATCTTTTTTGACATAGCTTTGCGTCTCAGTGACTGCATTGCCTTGCCTAGGGTGAAATTATTAAAAGATAAGTATGCTAGACAACTATCAGACTATATTATGTATTTGAGCAATAAAATTGACATTAACCAAACAATGTTTATAAGACTTTCCGTATATATTTATATAAGCAATGTATGGTATAATTTTTGGTTATGTATTTTTCCTAAAAAGACGGATAATTTCCCAGTAGGTTTTATTAAACACTTGAACTAAAGGTAACATCATATTATAGTTCTGTTTCGTTTGTCGTTAACACGTACGTTACGCCTTGCCATTATCCCAGATAAATCATGGACTATTCCGTTTTGATCACGAGGAAAGATAGAAAAGACATATCAGAGACACTGGTTTTCTTTTTTCACTCTTTTTATGATGATTTTCGCCCTGTACAAGGGTCCCTCGAGGAAGAGGGTTACAGAGTAAGAGGCACTGCTTATACGGATATGTGTGGGGCACCTCGAGACGGTGTAATGGTTAGCATGCTTATCTTGCTAGAACAATTACAACTGAGTAATGAGTTCGATCCTCACTGGGTGCCCAATACTTTCGTCCTTGTGCCACGTCTGAGATATGCTTGAAAAATCACTGCTCGTGTGGAAAATACACCAATGGAATACGAAGGAAATGAGGGTGGTTCCCTATAATGGTGTAATGGTTAGTAAGCTTGTCTCGCTAGAACAATCACGACTGAGTAGTGAATTCGATTCTCACTGGGTGCCCAATACTTTCGTCCATGTGCCACGTCTGAGCTATGCTTGGAAAATCACTATACGGATATGTGTAGAAGGTAACGGTTAACCCTAGATTTGAACAGGTTAAGATTGTAGTGGTCAGGGAAGCACCCTCTTGGGAGTCGTTTCCACAAAATAGTGGTTCATGGGAAGAAGCTGCTCTTGTGGAAAATACACCAATGGAATACGAAGGAAATGAGGGTGGTTCGCTATAATGGGCGTGGCATAGCTGGTGTTAGCCGCGAAGGTTAGGACTGGTGGATCTAAGGAATGTAGTTCATCTGAACAATTTTCATAGAAATATCGTTAGAGCTCGCAGCATTTCGTCTGTAGGAAATAGGTTATAGGTTGGAAAATAATTTGTCATCCACATCCATTTTGAACTTTATCAAGAGTGTGAAATGAATACTGGGCAGTGTTACTGCTGGCGCAACACAAAATAAGATGAAACAGATTCATAGAAATTAAAGTAGAAGGAAAAGATTCCATCTAATAACGGAAAAGTGGGTTTTATATAACATATAATAAAATATTTTTTACAAGCAGTCGGGCTGAGGTTTAAACAATATACCTTGCGAAATACTAAGAAGTTACTAAACGTGAGAGAGCCCAGAAAGTAATTGGCTTAACGTGTGGGGGAGTGGAAGAGGACATCCAATACAGAAAAGATTGAGGCGACGGATGGGAATTTGTCGCTAGTCAAAGAATCATATTATTTTCTTCTTAGAAAAATAGATATTCAAATGTATATAAAATAAAGGAGTTTGGTCAATAATATCAAGGAAAAAAGGTGAAGTATTTACCGATAGCCTTTTCTTTTCGAGGACTGTCGGAACTTAGATTCTTTCGGTCGAAGCTTAATTCATGAATCAAAAAAGGGACCGGAGTCGACCTCAGTAGTCGTGGCTGTGGGTTCAGGAGGTAAACTGGCTACTTGGTGCGAACTCCTGTTTATATATGTTTTTTACCCTCTAGAACCCAGTAGAAGTTTATATAGACTTCTAGAAAGTTCCATTCTATTATTATGAAATCTATAGGGTTTGGTGAATGGGAGCTTTTCGTAAGGTGAAAAGGGAGTCTAGTAGCTACAGATTTAACTCATCATTTTAAGTTAGGTTTTGTATTTTATAGTGTAAGTGTAAAGAAGTAGGACAAAATGGGGCCTCGTAACAGGTGCTCGTGCCCATATTTGGTAGCAGTACTCCATTTTCAGTCTGATCTGGCTGGTGGAGTCAGGTACTTGTTGAAACGGTACAAGGGACCGACCATTTTTAGTGAGAAAAAGAAAGGAAGGAAGAAACACAGGGAGATGCGATAAGGCTCTCGTGTGTTTAGCGATAGCTTCTGTGAAATGGAAAAACTTATCAATTTTTTTTTCATTTGTACCCTCTTACTTAAATAATAATCTGCATCCATACTTATGATAGTGAATGTGTTAAAAGTTCAAAGCCACAAGGGCGGTGGAAAAGTTCAAATCCAGTCTCAACAATGCAAAAGGCAGGAAAGACGAGTAGTATAAAGATCAGAAATCACAAACCCAAGAGACAAAATAAAATAGGGGACAACAAATTCAACTCACAGATTCTAATGCAGCGAACTCACTCTTACGAGTGAAAAATACGTCTTCCTCGTCAAGAAAAGTTACGTATTTTATTGAAGAGGTAAGTTTTTCGAATATTCAGGGAGGATTAAAAAAAAATGATTATATATGAGGCAATAGTCATCGAGGATTTAATATTTCTCATTTCTCTTTTCTTTTTGGCAGACTCTGCACAGGACACACACACACACACACACACATATTTATATATATATACAGGGTGACCCCCAAAAATGGGAATTTTTGAAGTGCGTATTGCCAGACATGAGCAAGTGGCAACACTGCGAGACAGTGACCTTGAGCAAGTAAACATTTCGCCATTTAGAATCCAAGATGAAATTCACAGTATCCCAGCTGAGATGTAGCAGTCGATGAGGAATCTCAACAGCAGATTTCAAGAATGCATTCGCACAGGAGGACGCCATCTACAGGACGTAATTAAAAAAAAAATGAAAATTCCATCATTGTTTCTTAAATGGCATATTTTAAAGTTTCAATTACTATGGATAAAATATTTTTCTTCCATCACTCTTGTTTTTATTGGATTGTTAAAAAGTTCCCGTTTTTTTAGGTCACCCTATATATATATATTTTAAAGAAAAAAAAAGACCACTTTAAGGCTCTATTATAATAATTTATTTCACCAGAGCCCTTTTAAAGGATGCCGGATCATCAGATAACACTTCCAAAAAATGAAACGAAAAATGAAATGAAAATTGATGGGTAGTGTAAGTTTTTGTAACTTAACAAAGAGTGTAATAAGGGGTGGTTAGAGAGACATGGTAGAGTTTAGAGAGGGTTTAATTTAATATTTCTCTCAATCATACTTAGTATTGAGGGAGGAGGAGTGATATATATATATATATATATATATATATATATATATGACAGATTTTTATCATTTTAAACGTTATTTTTTAGTCGATACACATATTTGAGTGGAAAGTTCCATTTATTAAAGTGTATTTATTAGGTTGGTGCAAAAATAATGTCGTTTTCTCACATATCTTACTATGTGAGAAAACGACATTATTTTTGCACCAACCTAATAATTATTTTCTTCTACCGACCTAAACATTCGAGAAATATTATTAAAGAAATATATTCGTTCTCCACCATATTTGTGAGGGGGTGGGGTTGTGGGTAGATGATTTTGTCAATTCGCCACAGATTGCAATATATCGTTAAAGTTGTAAAGCTTAAATATTTAACGATGTAATTGGGGAATTTCCACGGATATTTTATTTCTCTAGAACTCTCAAAGAGCTTTTTCAATCATTAATTTAAGAATTATGATTCATCAGGAAATTAAAAAAAGAAAACCGTCAAATTTTCGCGGTTAATACTAGTAAATTAAAAAAAACCCCACTAATCTAATTAAATGAGAAAATAAGACGAAAATGTCTGGAAAATCCTTTAATGGCTAATTCAGTCACAGTAAATTTACATCCAGCTTCTTACAACGTATCATCATTCTTGGTAGATTTTCTGTTATTATAATGTGGGATATTTAATAACAAAGACGATGGAAACAAAAAGAAAAAGGATATAGATTAATTTGGGTAGATTTAAAAAAAAATTCTTTAAAACAAAACAAAACACATTCTTTCAAAAAATTTGACACTTCCAGCGTTTCTTGCTCGTGCGCATGTGTAAACAAACCCAATTCGATGAAGTTCTAAAAGATGTTTCATCCGTTAAACTTCGTCGGTCGCAAAAACTTTTACCAATTTGTCATATATATAATATTATTATATATATATATATATATATATATATATGGAGAGATAGAGAGGAAGGGAGAGAGAGATATTGGGATAGATAATATTATGTCATATATATATATATATATATATATATATATACAAGAATGATAGATAGAGAAGATGAGATGTAATATTATGTGGTCATTAAAATCATACATTATTTATTTTCTCATTTAATTAGATTATTATATATATATATATATATATATATAATAAATTGATTTATTTAAAATATGTTTTTTTTCGCTACACAGTTCTAACCCTGTTTTAAAAATGGAAGCTAAAAGCTACGAATTTAATTTTGTAATTAAAAATACATTAATTTTTGTAATTAAAAATAAAAATATCTATAAGAACACCGGATTATATATCTTACTGTCCTTTCTTTTTATTTATATATACATACATACATACATATATATATATATATATATATATATATATATATATATATATATATATATATATATATAAATTTCCAAGAGGATAAAATAGAACTCAATGTCCAGGACAGAGTAAGAATATAATATAAAAGTCTCAAACACTAATATTCCATGGTTATAAGTTATTACATTGGAATCGTAATCCCGATCCAATTCATCAGCCCTACAAATTATTGATTACGATTCCAATGCAATAAATTATAACCATGGAATATTAGTGTTTGAGCCTTATATATATATATATATATATATATATATATATATATATATATATATATATATATATATATATAAGTAAGATATAATGGCTAAATTTTTGTGTAAATTACACAAAAATGAAAATAACACTGACATCTCATTATAACAGATACATTTATCAAAATTACACAAAATATCTTGAAATAATAATGGGTAAATTTATTCAATAAAATCGCCATTGGCTTCAATCACGTCTTCCAGGCGACTTCGGAATTTCCTGCAACTCTTCTGGACGGTTTCCTTGGTTGGTGAATGCTGCCATAATCCTTACCTTCAGTTCATCTTTGGTGTTACAAGGAGTTTTGCTGGTCTCTCAACTGTACCCCACTCATAATAATCCAGGGAGCTGCAGTCTGGGAAGTTAGGTGGCCAGATGTAAGGGGTGATGTGGTCGCAGAAATTGACTGGCAGCCATGACTGGATTCTCCTGCTTGTGTGGCATAGTGCAGAGTCCAGTTGTCAGACATATGGTCTTCCAGCAGCCACACTCTTGACCCAGGGTAGCATTAACTCCTCAAGGCAATTGATGTAGACCTACGTGTTGAGTTTGAGGCCCTTTGGTAAGATGAATGGAAGCATAGCCTCACCATCACTAGTGATCACTCTAAACACCTTTGTAATTACCATTAGACTTATCCAACTCTTTCCAAATCTACTTCATTGTCCTCTGAAATTTTAGCATTGAAGCTTCCGGCGCGGATGCCAAGCAGTACAGCATGCCGTTTACAAATTTCTGTTGGAGTGAATTGCCTCATGGTACTCCTTTTCTCACAGACGATATCCAACTGACACTAGCATAATGTGCCGGCGACAAAATAATAAACAAATAACGCGCATGCACAAAATTAATAATATAAAAGGGCGAAAATTTACCCTTCGCACCATATATATATATATATATATATATATATATATATGTATATATATATATATATAGAGAGAGAGAGAGCAGATGATTTTAATCACTTTAAACGTTATTTTTAGTCGATACACATATTTGAGTGGAAAGTTTAATTTATTAAACAGTGTATTTATTTATTTTCTTCTACCGGGCTAAACATTCGAGAAATATTATTAAAGGAAAAAATTCGTTCTCCACCATTTTTTTTCTCGAATATTTAGATAGGTAGCTGAAAAAATAACTTTTAAAATGATAAATATATATAAATGTTAAATTATAAATATACATATAGATCGTTTCAAATCCAATACTGTCTAACGTTCTGAGAAGACTCAATATTTATGACCGTGAGCCTGATTTACTTAAATCGCCCAAAACTTAGCGAGGTTTTTAGTCGGTTATGACGAAGTTTTTATTTAAAAAAGAAAACAAAACAAAAATGAAACAAAATATCATCTCCATAAAAGAGGCAAACCCCATACCAGTGTTTGGAATTTACAGTTTTTTTAAAGGTTTATTAAAAAAAAAAAAAAGAAAAGAAAAGAAAAAGAAAAAAAGAGTTGCAGACGACATCCGTTGTTAGTAGAGGGCGCCTTACTTAATGGTGAGAAATCTGATCTTACTCGTCTGGCCGGAAGTGTTCGCGCCATTGCTTGCCGTCATTGACCACCGGATTACTCGGTGCATGACGGTTTTATTGACTTTTCCCTCATCTCTTATTTGAGTATTTGGGATAGATAGATAGATTTAAGAAAACTCAGATAGATAGATAGATAGATAGACAGACATGAGCAGACTTAGATAAATAGGTAGATATTAGAAGAGTGAGATAGAGATAGATAGATAGATATGTCGATATATATATATATATATATATATATATATATATATATATATATATATATATATATATGCAGATATGTAGAAAAATAGGAAAGAACACTTTAGGTAAATAATCCGGAGTTCTTTAGTATTTTTGTTTTTATTTCTAAAAGTGCTCCATACAGAAGTAGAGCCTAAATTTTCGCTTGAGGATGAAACAGGGCTTGATACTTTAACTCAATTTAATTTGAATAATTATATTGAGGTTTTTGGCTCTCGTTTTTGAAACATGTGAACTCTTATGTAGCGATGGAATCATGTTTTTTAAAAAATAATTATATATATATATTATACAGACATAGATAAATAGATAGACGGACAGACAGACTTAGATATTATGATAGATAGACAGACATAGATATTATGATAGACAAATCAATAGAGATTTTCTATATATATTATTTTATACGCGCAGTACTTACTGAAAAGTGCTCAATATCAGTGATAGAGCTACCATATTCAATTGTATGGATATGAGTTTGTGACCTTAGATTCCACGCTTTTGCACCCAGGGTCACATACTCATATCCATACAACTAAATATATATATATATATATATATATATATATATAGCTTTAAACAACACAGACGTCATACCTTAGGTACCTTTCGGCCAACACGTTTTCAAAGGTATTCGTTCGCGATTGGGAATACAAATGAAGACACACTCAATAAATTTCTTTATTATATTTACTTAATGATATATACTTATATTCAAGAAATATTTTAATCGACAATGCAGATGACCTAGCTATCACTGCACACACCATTATCAATGTCACAGTTCTCCTACATCATCTAGAAAATGCTGCTGATGATGTTGGACTCTATGTCAATTCTTCTAAAAACTGAATTCATAAGCTTCAACCAGCAAGGTTCAATACAAACTGAAAGAGTGAGATTGTGAGATATATAAGTGGTAGGATAGATAGATAGATAGATAGATAGATAGATAGATAGATAGATAGATATTAATAAACGAGATAACTAGATATAAGCAGAATGAGAGGGACAGATACAGATAGATAGATATGAACAAAAGGAAATAGATAGATATAAATAGAAGGAGATAGACATGAACATATACATATATATATATTTATATATATATGGATAGATACATAAATATGATGAACAGAATGAGATAGACATGAATAAACGTGATAGATAAATAGATAGATAGGTGTATATATCCCTAAACTAAAGCCACTATTGGAGGCTTCATCAAACATAATAGGCATTCGTTGTCTGTTATATTTAACAATATATGTTTGAATATCTATCCATCTCTCTCTCTCTCTCTCTCTCTCTCTCTCTATATATATATATATATATATATATATATATATATATATAGATAGATAGATAGATAGATAGATAGATAGAAAGTGAGCGAGTGACAGTTTCTTTGTTGCTCACAGACGTTGTCACTGGTGGGTGTTAATTAGAGAGAGAGACACACACAGACACACAGAAGTGGGGGAGCGGAAAGAAAGGGAGGAAAGAAAAGAAAAAGTGGAAGAGAAAATTAAAAACAGAGGAATATATATATATATATATATATATATATATCTATATATATATATATATATATATATATATTATATATATATATATATATATATATATGGATAGATAGATAAATATGATGAACAGAATGAGATAGACATGAATAAACGTGACAGATAAATAGATAGGTGTATATATCCCTAAACTAAAACCACTATTGTAGGCTTCATCAAACATAATAGGCATTCGTTGTCTGTTATATTTAACCATATATGTTTGAATATCTATCCATCTATCTCTCTCTCTCTGTATATATATATATATATATATATATATATATATATATATATATATATATATATATATATATATATATATATATATATATATATATATAGATAGATAGAAAGTGAGCGAGTGACAGTTTCTTTGTTGCTCGCAGACGTTGTCACTGGTGGGTGTTAATTAGTTGCAAGTGAACTTTAACCGAGAAAAAGAAAGTAAAAAGAAAATAAAAGAAAAAGGCTAAAAATGTCATCAAAAGAGAAAACTAATTGGGTTGGTACGAACACCTCGCAAACAAAATAAGTGTAACAGGGTGATAAAATTAAGCCTTCATTTATTACAAAATAAAAAGAAAGAAAAAAGTAAAAGAAAGAAAAAGAAAGAAATTCGAACCTTTTTTTCTTATCAAGTTCTTGAATGCACGTCCAGGAAGTGAATTAAATAAAAATCACTTTTGTAATTTGAAATGAAATTCGACTTCATTTATCGGTTACGCAGCCTGATATTCCCTATTTACTTTTTCAAGATATGTTTGTATAAGCAACTCATACTGTATATTCCTTATCCAAGGTGTGACAGAAATACCATCTACATACAAAAGGTTGGCAAAAAAAAAAAAAAACTGTTATTAAAAGAATTATTTCACTGTTGTTTTAACGAAGGGCTACAGTTTTTGTATTTGATTTTAAAAATAGCATCTACCAAATGGGGGCTTCTATTCACTATACAGTGTTGTAGACGATTTCTAAAGTTTTCCATCACGCAAAAGTTTAAGCGCTTCGATATCGTCCGGGTGGCTCTATTTTAAGCGCTGAACCTGTGGCCCTGAAATTTTCAACACATAGCAGTCCGGAACTGCATCATTCCGACGTAACATGAAATGAGCAGAAAACGCTTTCTGTTGCAAATTACTGATTCATCATCATCATGATCATCATCATCCTGATCATCATCATCATGATCATCATCAACATGATAATCATGATCATCATCACCATCATCATCATGATCATCATGATCATGATCATGATCATCATCATGATCATCATCATCATCATCATCATGATCATCATCATCATCATCATCATCATCATCATCATCGTCATCTATTTTGCGCCGCTGTAATCATCGTTCCCTTCCATTTCACAATTGTGGTCCATGGTGACATTCCCCTTGCATCGGGGATGTTGAGGTTACCTTGTCCCCACCTCTCAGAAGGTAAAGAGGCAGGATCTACAAGGTAGCAGGTAGTTTGAATTCAGAGTTTTCTTCTCCTTGACAGGTTACCAATCAAGTCTATAGGGCCCAGTCTGTCCTGTTATTTATCCATAGCTGGTGGAGAAGAGATGGATTGATACCTTTCCCAAGAGTATTAGCAAGGGTAAGTGAATGCAATGAACTCAGCTGGGATTTGAACTTGGCTCTCTGATTCCTGAACCCGAGCCGTTATCCAGATTCACCAGTCTTAAAAAAAAAAAAACAAAAAAAAAACATTTCAACAGCAAATGCACGGTGTGTACCGGTTCAATCCATGATGCTAACTGTTGGTATCTAAAGGAAATTGGTAAGACATTAGTTAGATGAAGACACTATTTTCACTTGTCTAAGTTCACTGGTATCACACAGGTGACAGTTTAAAATGTGGGAGTTATTAGTTTGGTGCAAAAATAATGACGTAATAATGTTGTTTTTGACGTATTTTTTAACGTCAAAAAACGACGTTATTACGTCATTATTTTTGCACCAACCTAATATTTCTGTCGCAACCTGTAGTAACGTGGAATTGGCGAGTTATATTCAAATTGCGGTATCGTCTGTGGTATTTACGTTTTTTATAATCATTTCACCTTAAACAAGGTAATAAAGCCACTAAGACGGAAGGGTTTACTAAGTGTTAGAGAATATGAGAAAAATACTATTAATGAGACAGAAGAATAAAAGAACAAGAATTAAGAAGAAAGAAAATAACAATTTACATTGAATTTAAATGTTTGAAGATCAAAATTGACTGGGAAGTAAGAAGCTGGAGTGTGTTCCACAAGAGAGAAACGCCATAGAAGAAACTGTTAGCATAGAACGTGCGGTTTAATAAAACTGTACAATGATGAAACTTTGCCGCCAATCTAGCACCGTGTTTAAATTCATAAAGTCATGGTGCCATTGAGGAAATTGCGATTTATTTTGAAAATACCAAAAAAGACCAAAAGGGGTGGGTAGGAAAAGGATGGTCTTCAATCTGTTTCATCTTAAACTTAGCTAGCCACAATTACTGACCTATAGAGGAAAGTTCATCAGGACAATTACCATGAAATTATTTACAGAAAAGGCAGAGGAAAGTTACGTTACGACGGTGGGAAAGGGACTGAAGCCGAGATGCCAGGTCAGGACCAATAACATGGCAATCAGTTCCGAACTCAGTTGAGAACTTTCATACAATCTCTCTTTTCCTTTAGCTATGAGTTAAATAACAGAGTAGACTGAGCTCTCTAGCCTTGAGTGGCAGTGAAGTGTAAGCGAAGGAAAACTTTAAAGTTAAAACTGGGGAGAATGCAATGGAAACCATTTCTGTATCTTTCCACAAGTAAGTCGTGGCAATTCGCATTAAAGGAAAAGAAAAATGGAACATGTGGAATGTCATGATCGTCTGTGTCTAGAAGGGACTTGTTATTGAAAAGAAAACTTGCAGAAAAGTATGTAACACTGATACATATGTGCGTATAGACATGCACATACGAAAGCGTGCGCTCGAGAGAGAGACACACAGACACACAGAAGTTGGGGAGCGGAAGGAAAGGGAGAAAAGAAAAGAAAAAGTGGAAGAGAAAATTAAAAACAGAGGAATTTATATATATATATATATATATATATATATGGATAGATAGATAAATATGATGAACAGAATGAGATAGACATGAATAAACGTGATAGATAAATAGATAGATAGGTGTATATATCCCTAAACTAAAGCCACTATTGGAGGCTTCATCAAACATAATAGGCATTCGTTGTCTGTTATATTTAACAATATATGTTTGAATATCTATCCATATCTCTCTCTCTCTCTCTCTCTCTCTCTGTATATATATATATATATGGGAAGAGAGAGAGAGAGAGAGAGAGAGAGAGAGAGAGAGAGAGGTAATGGTGGTGGTGGTGGTGGTGATAAAGTGTAACTGAGTGATTGATTTGATGAAACGACCACAGGAAGCCCTCGCATAGTTATACAAGAAAGGATTGGTAAGACGTGGAAGTGACACTTTCTATCTTGGTCATGTTTCTTATTCACGCGATAGTGACCTCTCGGCCAATGTCGGTCACGATACGTAAAAATCAAGGAAATACAACATCGAACCATAAAACTCTCCCGGAGAATACCTCATTGCGCCCTCGCTCTTGTTTTTCACTGATATTTACATTTGCCTGATTTGTTTCTGTTCAATTTGGACATTGCTGATTTCACTCCAGATTCAATAAGCCTGCTAAATAAATAAAATCCCAACGCTCTTTGGGATTTCAGTGTCATATTTTCTGTCCACTGTTAAAACGCTTCCTAGATATTTAATTTTTTTTTACTTGTTTGATTTCGGCATCCACAATTTGTAATTTGCACGTAGGGTTGTCCCTTTTGCTAACACATATGCGCCAAACTGTCGTCTTTTCATTTCATTTAAATTTGTGTACTTGTTTGATTTTGGTATCCTCAATTTGTAATTTGCACCTTTGTTTGTTCCTTTTTGCTGCCAATCATACATTCTTTATACAATTGATACTATATATCTGTAAACAGAAATAAATCAGTTGATAGTCTCTTTAAATAATACGCGCTAAATTCATGCCTACTTGTTAATCAAAATTATTGTCTCGTCTGTTAAAAGACAATGAAATTTACAGCGGATAACGAATGCTGACAAATTTCATTATTTCTTGGTTATAAAATCACCAGTATTATTTACCAATATATTAGGCAGAATTAAGAACGGAATGTCTCGAATTCAGTCACTTTCTCACAGACGTCTATCTTCTCTATAAATATTTTCATGGCAACTGCTCAGAATGAGCTTTTTGCCCTGCTGCCCCAACGACATGTATTAGGTTGGTGCAAAAATAATGACGTAACAATGTCGTTTTTTGACGTATTTTTTAACGTCAAAAAACGACATTATTACGTCATTATTTTTGCACCAACCTAATATTTAAGCGTGCTACTAGATTGACATTACAATTTAAAAAAAATAAACGCTACTGAAATTAACACCCCTATCCCCTCTCCCTAGTAGGTATCGGGTCCTACGTGGTTGAGAGGTTCGGGGAAGTAAACACCGATCCTGTCCATTAATATAGTTGATGATTGACAATATAACTTCAGTCAGTGAATTGAGTGCCATACGTGATACACACTTGGGCGATCATGTATCTTTCGATACATGACTGACGAGGCAGAAGATTTTTCTTGCAGTCGGTTGCCATTTCTTTCTGCGGTAGACCAGTTGTCATCCAAGGCTTAAGAACCTGTTCTGCTGTTTACCCAAAGATGGTGGGAGAAGAGATGGATTCATACCTTTCCCAAGGGTATTTGTGCGTAAGTGAATCTAACGAACTCCACTGGAATTTGAACTCGGCTCTCCAAGTTAAACCTAGAGAGGTCCGCTTACGTAAAACCTTGGTAGGTTTGTCTGGCTCTCTAGGTTCAACTAGGTCTACTCTACTCATTGTATCGAGCACTTTATTTAGTTATTTTGGGTACTCGTATCGGTTTTTTTTTCTTTGGGCCTTGGACTTGCATGCTGGACGATTATTTTCGGCTAACGTTCATGTTCTTCGTTCTTTCTTTTTTTATACCTTTTTTTCCTTTGGCTTGTTTATTTGCAAATCAATACACCGATACTTATAAGATTTCTATTAATAATATATATATATATATATAACTTGCTAATATATATATATATATATATATATATATATATATATATATATATATGTATATGTAAAAATCCGTAATATATATGTAAATCCTAATAGTATAAAATAAAAAAATGGATCCGATACCTTTTTTTCCTTTGGCTTGTTTATTTGCAAATCAATACACCGATACTTATAAGATTTCTATTAATAATATATATATATATATATAACTTGCTAATATATATATATATATATATATATATGTATATGTAAAAATCCGTAATATATATGTAAATCCTAATAGTATAAAATAAAAAAATGGATCCGATACCTTTTTTTCCTTTGGCTTGTTTATTTGCAAATCAATACACCGATACTTATAAGATTTCTATTAATATATATATATATATATATATAACTTGCTAATATATATATATATATATATATATATATATATATATGTGTGTAAAAATGCGTAGGTAAATAATTCCATGTAAATCCTAATAGTATAAAATAAAAAAATGGATCCACAAAGAGAGCTCAATGTATTTATTATAATAGAGTATATATAAATAAATTACATAGAATAAAAATTTAAAAAATGTCACATATAAGAATAAATGTTAAAAAAATATATAAAAATAAATGTATTTTTGAATTTCTCTTATATGTAATATATATATATATATATATATATATATATATATATATATATATATATATATATATATAAGCAAGTCTTATTAAATTCAACTGACAAGATCTCTGTTTAATTTTTCATTGCATTTTTCCAGTTGTCGAACAAGTTGTTGCCCATCTGTAACAAAATTTACAGTTTATCCACAATTTAATAGAAGTTGTATAAAGTAATTCTTTGTGTGCAAATATATACGATATCTGTGTGTTCGTACCTCTGTGTGTGTGTGTGAATACGTGTGTGCGTTCGAATATCTATATTATTATGCATGATGTGTGTTTGCATGTTCGGATATCATGTCTAAACGGAAAGTATCAAAGAACCATTTTTAATTTCTGCAGATAACAGCAAAATACCAAGTTCCTTATATGCTCGCGTATTATGCGACCTTTGAAAACCCAATTTTGAAGATAATTTGACTACACTAAATAGATGTATAGTTTAGTCAACGGCGTAGCTAAGGCCAGCAGGACATACGCTAATTTTATATCTCATGTATGATGTGACCCCCTTAAAATTAGCTTCAAAATTAGGTCTTGAAAAGTTACATGATACGCGAGTATATACGGTTATAATACGAGGTGCCCATAAAGTTCGTGTGCACTTTAAAAAAATTATAACTTCATTTGTCTTTGCGATAGAAATAATTTGTAAAAAGGATTAGAAAGAAGTAAATCTATATTTTTAAAGGTTTTATTGAAATTTTATTTAAGTTTCCACATGTCCTCCATCATTAGCAATACAAAGGGTAATACGATTTTGCAGTTCACGGAAAACATTTGCCAACTGATTTACAGTAGTAATGCCTGAAATTACATTAGTTATTTTAGCTTTCAAATCTTCTAATTAACTAGGTTTGGTTACATACACAATTGTTTTCCCATGTCCCCCATAAAAAAATCTAATAGAGTCAAATCTGGTGAACGTGGGGGCCAATAAAATGCTCCTCCACTTACGATTCATCTGTTAGGAAATTCCTGATTTAGAAACTCTCTAACATGCAGAGTAAAGTGACAAGGAGCTCCATCTTGTTGAAACACTATATTATAACATTTGTTTACAGATTATTTCTATCGCAAATACAAACAAAGTTATAAATTTTTTTATGTGCACACGAACTTTATGGACACCCTGTATATGTGAGGGTGAGCCGCGAGGTCATTTGAGGTCAGCAAAGTTATTTTTTTATTTAGCATCTCCACTTGGTGCAAAATACGACATAGCCTAGATCCTTTTTTATTTTTTTACTGTAAAAAACATGCCTCGAAAACCTATTCATGCCTAAGGTATCAGGAAATATAGTGATCTGCCATTTTTTAGTCAAATGGGGGAGATAAATTTCGGAATCAGTTAGAGCAAGGATTCTCAATTTTTGGGCTACTTACGACATTTTTTACTTCGAGATTCGATGGTTTACAACTGATTGTGTCGAATTTGATAGGCTCCCACATCATTATGGAAATCATATCAAGATAAAAATTTACAAATTCGGACGGAAGTGAGACTTTGTATATGTCTGCCTTTTCACTAATTAAACACGAAAAATTGGCCAAGACACGAGGCGCAAGAGAGACGCCATGATAAAATGAAGCAAAGGAGGGAATAAAGGATTTATTTTTATTCTTTTACAGTCGGGAATTTAGGTAAAAACTGGGTAAAAAATTTGAAACCAGATTTAGGTATTTTCCTGAGACGACTCTTGATGCAAAGGAAAATTGAATAATATAAAAAGAAGTAGAAAATAGGAAAGAAAGAAAGAAAGAAGAAGTAAAAGAAGGGGGATAATAATAAGAATGTGCTAAGAGAAAAGAAAAGACTAAGAAAAAAGAAGGCGGAAAAAGTAGAAAAAAGAATGAGAAAAACTGGAAGAAAAAGAAGAGAAAAGAAAAAAAGATGAAGAAAAAAAGGAAGAAAGAATAAAAAGAAACCGGAAGTATAAGTAAATAAGCGAGGAAGAATAGATGAGAAAAAAAGGAGAAAGAATAAGAGAGAAAAGTGATATGAAAAAGAAGAAAAAAAACGAAGAAAGAATGAATTAGAAAAGATAGGGAAAAGGAAAGAAAAGGAAAAGAAAAGATTGAAGAAGACAAAAATTGATGGAAAGAAAAGGACTGTGAGAAAAGACCCAAAAAGAAGCCAGAAGAAAAAGAAAAAGAAGAAGCAAGACAAAGAATGAGCAAGAAGAAGAAGAAGAAAGAAGAAGACGCAAGAATGAGAAACAACAAGAAGAAAAAGAAGCAAGAAGAAGAAGCAAGAAGAAGAAGAAGAAGAAAAAGAAGCAAGAAAAGATAGCAGCACGAAGAAGAAGCAAGAAGAAGAAAAAGAAGCAAGAAGAAGAAGCAAGAAGAAGAAGAAGAAGAAAAAGAAGCAAGAAAAGATAGCAGCACGAAGAAGAAGCAAGAAGAAGAAAAAGAAGCAAGAAGAAGAAGCAAGAAGAAGAAGAAGAAAAAGAAGCAAGAAAAGATAGCAGCACGAAGAAGAAGCAAGAAGAAGAAAAAGAAGCAAGAAGAAGCAAGAAGAAGAAGAAGAAGAAGAAAAAGAAGCACGAAGAAGAAGCAAGAAGAATCCACAAGAAGAAGCAAGTAGAAGAAGAAAAAAATGAAGCAAGAATAATAATAAAAAGAATCAAGAAGAAAAACATAAAGCAAGAAGAAGAAATAGAAGCATGAAGAAGAAGCAAGAAGAAGAAGCTATAGGAAGAAGACGCAAGAAGAAAGAAGAAGAAGCAAGAAGCAAGAAGAAGAAGCAAGAAGAAGCAAGAAGCAAGAAGAGAAGCTATAGGAAGAAGAAGAAGAAGAAGCAAGAAGCAAGAAGAAGCAAGAAGAAGAAGAAGAAGCAAGAAGAAGCAAGTAGCAAGAAGAAGAAGCAAGAAGAAGCAAGAAGAAAAAAGAAGAAGCTATAGGAAGAAGACGCAAGAAGAAAGAAGAAGCAAGAAGAAGCAAGAAGAAGAAGAAGCAAGAAGAAGCAAGAAGCAAGAAGAAGAAGCAAGAAGCAAGAAGAAGAAGCTATAGGAAGAAGACGCAAGAAGAAAGAAGAAGAAGCAAAAGATGGAAAATAAGCAACAATAATAAGAGGAAAGAAGAAAAAAGGAAGAAGCAAGAGGAAGAAGAAGCAAGAAGAAGCAAGAAGAAGAAGGAGAAGCAAAAAGAAATGAGATATGAACTCGAAGAGAATAAAAAATGAACGGAAGAAGGAAGACGGGGGCGGCGTGTTTTTGTTAATTGGAATCACAGAAGCCTTTCTGAAACGCAGTTCCAGTCTGCAAGCCCTGCTCTCTTCTTCCACAAACCTTTCATCTACCCTTCCTTCTCTTTCTAGCCAAGGTCATGCCTTTTTCCTACATTTTCTAATCCTGCTTCTCACCATCATCAAATCTTCCCCTCATTTTTCTTTTACAATTTTTATTAACGTTATTTTTTTGTACTTCCATTATAGACCAGTTCTCTTCAAGTATTTCCTGGTCCTCACTGGTCAGTGCAACAGTACGGTCACTGGAAATATACTTGACAACTCACGCCATTTTAGATATGAGGAAGAGGCATGAGGGTGTAGGCGAGGCTGAAGGTTAGTAGGCTTGTTGACTTAAGTTTAGTCCTTATTAATATTATGTAAGGAACCCAGTGGTGGGTGTAAGGAAAGAAGATGCAAGGAGGAAGAAGTCTTTTTAATAATATAATTGCAAAGATGCATTCGAAAAAGCTAAACAAAGTATTGAGAAACAGGAACATTTCATTAGAGAAGAGTTTTCAACTTCTATGTAATATTAGTCCACCTAGATGGCAGTGAATGTTCGACAATTTCCTCACAGATGAAGAGGTGACTTGAGGCGACAGAGATCAAATGTAAGAGACGGCCTAAGAAGCGAGCAAGGAATTGGAGACATCAAAATTAAGTTATTACCGGCATTTAGTTATATGGGAAGTGTTATAAAAGAAGACGGGATGTGTGTCCTGTTATTTATCCATAGCTTGGGGGGTGGGTCGAAGAGATGGATTCATTCATTTCCCAAGGTTATTAGCAACGTAAGTGAATGTAAGAAACTCTAGTAGAAATCTAGACAAGGCTCTCCTGTTCCTCAATCTGATCCTCGATCCATTGCTGCACGATTACCGACATTTAACTATATAGGAAAACGTCACAGATATCTGAAGGCGAAAGATGCTTTCCAAAAGCTAAATAATAATAATAAGATACCTATAATTTTCCTAACAGATGAAGAGGAGACTTGTAACAAAAGAGATCAAATGTAAGAAGAGAGAATATATGGTCGTCTACAGTAGAGACAGGCTAAAGCGCAAGCAAGTTTTTTTTTTTTTTTTTTTTTTTTTTACGGCATATCAACCTCATTGGGTTATTTAATGCCGACAAAATTTTTATTGCTGGTAATATTTTGTTTTGTCAATTTATTTCTGGTAATATTTTTCCTTCAAAAATGTATTGCTGATCATTTAAAAAAAATATATATATTGCTAGTAATTATTTTTCAAAAATATATTGCTAGTAAGAGTTTTTTTTTCCTTCAAAAATCTATTGCTGGTAATAATTTTTAAAAAAGTATTTCTGGTATTAAAACCTATTTTTACACTTTCATAATGTTTTCATCCCAGTTTCAGGGTTAACTATTTGCCCATAACTGGGACCCTAACAGGTGCTACCACCCCGGGTCAGAGTGGACATGGTAACACCAGCAATTAAGAGGTGGTTCCAGAAGCGCAAGCAAGGAATTGAATACATCAGAATTAAGAAATTTGTCTCTTTAAACCCTTAACCACTGAGGGTCGCTGGAGCACCACATGTACTGCAGCCGTAGCCGAAGTGATGTATCTTGGGCGAAATAGCCTGATGGAGTCTCACCCTTTCCAGGCTGGTTTGGAATTTAGAGTTTTTCCTTCTTCGCCACCAAAGACGATATGACCCATTCTAACCTGCTATTTACCCGTGGGGAGGGGCAAGAGATAGATTCATACATTTCACAAGTTTATTAGCACGTAAGTGAATGTAATAAACTCAACCAGAATTCGAACTCGGTTCACTGATTCCTCATTCCGAGCCGCTATCCATTATGCTACTGTTGCTATAAGCAATTACCGATATTTAACGATATGCAACAATGTGACAGATATCTGAAGGCGAATAGCGAAAAATGCCTTCCAAAAGCTAAGTAAAGTATTAAGAACGAGAGAGCGGAATTGCTATATAATATGAGATCAACTATATGGAAGTGAATGCTGTACAATTTCCTCACATATGAAGAGGAGACTTGAAGCCATAATCTTTTATTTGTATTTTATTTACATTATTCGGACTATTGTCCTCATCTTTGTCGCCATATTTATTACAACGTTTCGGCCGTTGTACGCTCTGGTCTTCTTCAGGTGGTTGGAATGTCGAACTAAACCCTTTATTTCGCTCACTGGGGTAGACTGTTCTAGTTCCACGTGCCATGTTTGATGGATGTCAGTTATCAGTTATCGCCGGTTAATTTCCCTCTCCAAGTTCTCCACTGCCTTAACCGGGTATTGAACTCACACTTTGGGTCCTGTCACTGGATCTAACCAATACCTTTATCCACTGTGCCATGTGTCTTTGAAGAAAGGTTTGTTGTACACAACGAGTACAATATGAAATACGGTACAGTTATACACACAGTTATAATCTAGTAGAGAGCGCCACTAATTGAAAGGTCGGATGTGCTTGCGTCGTCTCGCTCATACACTCCCCCTGAGTCTCTCGTAGACGGTTGACTTTATAGGTACTTACTACCTATAGTGTAATAATCCATAGGGTGACTGGTTATTCCATTACATCACTAATTAAAAAGATTATGTAAATAAAAAAGACGTGTTCAGTTGAAGTCTAACAGATAAAAGTTGCTCCGGAAATTTGAACTTGACAATTTAGATAGACGCAAACAGAGGCGCCGACGACATATCGATCTCTTTATCGCTTTTAAATGCTACTAATTATCTTGCAAGTTATTCAGCATGTATTTTTCCTCAGTCGCTCATTTGATGTTTCTTTCGCGGATAAGACTTTGAAAAATAATTACTATCATTAATTGTCTTCATTTTCGTCCGTCGGAACGGTGGAAAATAGGTAATCCCTTGTAACCCGCGTAAACAATTTTGAACCCTGCGATAGAAAAAGTGGGGTTTGAGTAATACCATCTTAGAAGTTGCATGTGAATTTGCTCATGATAATAATAATAAAAAAAAAAATCAAGATATAAACAGTTTTTCCCCTTAATGAATTCATCCTTGGAAGTATTTATAAATACAGTGAGTCCCCCGTATCTGCGGGGATTAGGGACCAGAACCGGTCGTGAATAGTTATTTGTTTGTTTGTTTGGGTCTTATGGCATATCAACCACTGTGGGTTATTTAATGCCAAATCCAGTTTATATGAATTTTAAATGCCTATTTTGTATGGAATAAAAAATGTATAGCTGGCAACATTATTGTTTCAAAAACTTAGAGCTGGCAACATTATTTTTCTGAAAACATTATCTGAGACCTTGCTGTTGGATGCAGTTTATCGCCGTACCCAGGACGCGGATGTAGTTTATCATCATACCCAGGACGCGGATGTAGTTTACCGCCATACCCAGGATGTGAGTAAAACTTGGAAAACTAGGAGTTCACTATTTGCCCATAGCTGGGACCCTAACAGGTGCTACCACCCCGGGTCAAGGTGGACCTGGGAACACCACCAATTAAGAGGTGGTTCCACGCTCCTCAAAACCTCCTGATCAGAGGCCTTGCTGTTGGATGCAGTTTAACGTCATACCCAGGACGCCTCATTGGGGGGGGGGGTTACCCCTCTACAGAGGTGCAGTCGGCGTATTCTAAAGCCCCAGCCGACAGGGCCGCGTATAGCTGGCAACATTACTTTTTTACAAAAAAACGTATAGCTGGCAACATTACTCTTTTACAAAAAAACGTATAGCTGGCAACATTACTTTTTTTACAAAAAAACTTAGAGCTGGCAACATTATTTTTCTGAAAACATTATCTGAGACCTTGCTGTTGGATGCAGTTTATCGCCGTACCCAGGACGCGGATGTAGTTTACCGTCATACCCAGGACGCGTGAATAGTTAGAATCCGCGAATACTTGTAACCCCCTAAAAGTGCTTATAAGTACCTATTTTGATTGTTAAAACCCCATATGACTTAAACTTTCATCATAAACAGTTTACAAACATTTCAGACCCTTTTAAAAGCATTTTTCGTAAAATAGTATTCGTGACCATACACTTAGCGTAAATTTTCTTTCATACGTACAATAACCGTTTTAATTACGCATAGATCGATACAACCATTAAAAATACCGTATAAAATTTGTGTAACAAGACATAAAATATAAAGTTTAAAACATTTTCTAAAAACAGAACTGTGGTGATGCCCCCAGACTTAGCATAAGCCAACTATAAGACACCGGCCACAGCCTCCCTAACAAAGAACAAAGCCCAAGCACTACGCATGTTTTTGCGTTTGTCTTTTTTTAAATGAAGATGTAAAATTCTGCCAATTTTTACCATAGAATTGGACTGTTATGTTTTAAGTCACTTAAATAACAGGAAAATAATACAAGAATATTTTAAATATGTTCTATGGAAAAATACGCGAATCGATGGAGTTCTCAGCGAATAATTTGTACATATGTTCTTCAGAAAAACAAGCGAATATTCGGAGTTTCCGCGAATAACAAGTTCATATGTTCTAAAGAAAAATCCGCGAATGTATGAAGCCGCGAATGCTGAAACGAGAATAGGTGGGGGGCTCACTGTAAACAGTAGCACAGTAGATGACTCTCAACTGGGAAATACCAAACGTATGATTATTTTACAACATGTCCTCAACAGGCCTCCATACTTTTGTCACCATCCGGAAACCTGCTGTTAGGGTCAACACTCTTTTAAAATTGCTTAGCATTTCCTCGATGTTTTAGTAAACGCTAACAATGCCCAGTAAATTTTGATATTTTAATTTAGTACATGATATTTGTTCATATAAAACCGAGTTATCGCGGGGTTTATTAAAAAAGATGCGTTAAAACTTACATTCCAACGATTATATATATAGTGATGAAAGTACAAGCGAATATAGGAAACGATTTTACTATTGGATTGTATCACAATTATTTATTCTTTCATATTAGTGATTACATAGTGACAAAAAACAAATACGAAAAGCAATTACAGAAATCCATTGGAATTGATTTTACTATAGGAATGCATTAAAATTATTTATTAAATCAATACTTTAAAAAATTATCTTTAATGTTTCAATATATAAAGAGACAACAAATACTAAAAGTCTCCAGAGAAATGCGTTGGAAATAATTTTACTATAAGAATGTATTAAAATTATTTATTAAACAAATATGTCCAAACTTTCATTCTTTCTAATGATTCCATATAGAGAGATAAAAATATATCAGTAGCATATATAGAAATACACTGGAAATAATTTTATAATAAGAATGCATTACACCTGTATATTAAACAAATACTTCAATATTTTCGATCAAACTAGGAATTACATTGTTCACTGATACATCAAATACTAAAAGCATTACTATAGTAATCTAATAGTGACATGACAATTACTAAAAATATATATTGAAATGCATTGGAAATTATTTTACTATAATAATGCGCGTCCTGGGTATGACGATAAACTACATCCACGTCCTGGGTATGACGATAAACTACATCCACGTCCTGGGTATGACGATAAACTACGTCTAACAGCAAGGCCTCTGATAATACGTTTTTGAAAAAATAAGGTTGTCAGCTGTACGTTTTTGAAAAAATAATATTACCAGCTCTACATTTTTTGGAAAGAATAGTGTTGCCGGCTATACATTTTTGAAAAAATCATATAACCAGCTATACGTTTTTTTTAAAGAATAGTGTTGCCGGCTATACATTTTTGAAAAAATATTATTACCAGCTATACGTTTTTGAAAAAATATTACCAGCTATACCTTTTTGAGAAAAAAATATTAATAGAAATAAATTTTTGACAAAACAAAAATATTACCAGAAAAAAAAAGTTGTCGGCATTAAATGACTTATTGAGGTTGATATGCAGTAAAACAAACCAAACCAAACCAAACCAAACTATAATAATGCATTACAATTATTTATAAACAAATGCACCAAAACTTTCATTCATACTTACGATTACGTAATGACAAACCAAATACTAAAAACATATACAGGAATGTATAGAAATGATTTTATTACAGAAATGGATTACAGTTAATTATTAAATAAATACGTTAAAACTTTCGACCACTCTAATGTTTAAATATAGAGTGGGACCACAAACACTAAAAGTCTATATAAAAATGCATTGGAAATGATTTTACTATAGAAATTAATTACAATTGTTTATTTGAAAATACGATAGAAATTTCATTCACCATAATGGTTACATATACATTACAATTATTTATTAAACAAATACTAGAAAACTTTCATCTAGTCTGACGATTGCATAATTATTGACGCAACAAATGCCAGAAGTTTATCTAGGCAGGAAACAGATGCCAACAAACGCATTTAGTGTGCGACAAGATATTGCTATTATGATATAAATCCAAAATGTTCACCATATAAAGTTGACATATTGGCTCATAGAAACTGATACTAAATACTGATTCGACAAACGTGTTAGGAAGGCGGCAAGGTTACATTTTGGCGCCAATCTTAGAGAGATCTAGAATGGCCTCTATTTAATAATCATAAAAATATTATGACATAATTGCTACGCTATCCAATGAGAAAAAAAAAAGATGTCTCGAGAACTGCTTACGTGTCCTTGATCTAACTCGGCAAACAACCCAAGACAACTTTCATGCGAACGGCTAAACCGAGAAATGAGGGAGGGAGGGTGCAATTGACTAAGCTTCTTTATTGAGTGATCGTCGTATTCACAATAATTAAGGGATTCAATTCTTGCTGAAATTTGGTTCAAAAGAAATCGCATTACCTTCCTTCTGTCAAATTCTTTTATTCTACTCGCAGCTTTTTCTCAAAACTAAAATACCCATAAAAATCCGTGGACGAGATTAAGGAGAACGGTAAGCGATAGCTGTAGACAATCCCGAGGGAGATGTTTGAAGGCAATTTGGAAAAGTACAAGAGACGCTGGGTTAAGGAATGCAGATTGGGCAGAATATATATTAGAACAGGTCGCAAAGAGAAGCGTTCCCATCCTTAAGAAGGTAAATGAGCATTGCCTTATTATGATGGTTCCCTGTAGCCTAATTGGTAACAGTATCCTTCGGATATAATAATGGTTTCCCCGAGAGCAAAAAAAAAAGAATACTGTTTTGATCCTTCCGGGGTGGGGGGTCACATTTTACTTCAGCAGCACGTCTCTATCTAGGCCGGTTGATATTATTCTCCCTGTTTAAGAAAACAAAAGTAAAAACAAAGGCAACGACTCAAATTCGTGTACCCAATAAAAATAACGATTATAGTAATACAAAGTATACATGTTTAATTAAAAAAAACATTTATCGTCCGTTTCACACCCCTCTCCGGCCTTTCGAACAGGAGTAGATGTTTATCGCTTGTTTCCTGTTTAGGATTGGGTTTACAGTTTCTTTTTAAAGTCTATACTTCTAACATCTCCACCTAAACTCTGTAATTTTATTTACTATTTATTTTATTTTTCTTCAATAATAGTAGACTTTTTCACCTATTGTTTATCGCTTGTTTCCTGTTTAGGATTGGATTTCCAGTTCCTACTAAAGTCTAATTCAACAATTAAAACCATTGAAACGAAGGACTTGTGTGCTGGAGTATTATCCTGATGAAATAAAATTTCTTTCTTTAGTTTTCCTGGGCGTTTGGTCTTGATGTTGTGGCACTTTTAAAGATAGGTAATAAATCCAATCCATTTTACATCGCAAAAAACTTAGGCCATCATCTTCCATACATATGAAATGACTTTGGCCTACTTTGGACACGGCGGGAAGGGTTGTTTCCATCATGGATTGTCTTTTTGTCTCTGTCTCAAAGTGATGAACCCAACACTCATCCTAACTTAGGAAACGTTCAAGGAAACCAGCTGGGTATGCCTCAAACAGTGATGTGATCAGCCTGGTGCGCTTTTGATCAGATGTCAGAAGTCGCGGCATCAACAAAGAAGAAACCGTCATCATACCAATTTCATTGTTCGCAATATTCTCAATTCTCTCATGGGATATGCTTAATAGCATTGGTTATCTGATTTATAGTCAATTGCCTGTCATACACCCACCATATGATGAACATGGACAATGTGGTGACAGTCGCAGGACGTCCAGATCTTGGATCATCTTCAAGACACTCTCTTACCCTCCTAAACTCAGCTGCCCACTTTTGTTGGGACGTCATCCATTAATGTAGCAACCATGTCAGCCTAAATGTTCCTTGGAGGCTAAACAATTTTCCTTTATAACATTACGATGAAAAATTTTGTCCATTTTCAAGAGAAGTCTCTACTAGTTATGTTTGAAGACTTTTTTTTAACAGTCAGATATCATTTTACCTGGAAATAAACAACGCTCTATTAATAAGAGTTGAAATTAATACATTGACGATTTCACAGTTCTAGCATTTCTTTCATAGTCGGTCTATGAACTTTTCAACTCGCCCTCGTATATACAATAGACGTATTTTGCCAGTAACTCCCGGACACTGACAATCTTCTCTTAATTTTCAATGTATTCAGATTTTAAAATCATTAGTAATGCATTCACATTCTGCAAAAATGAGAGTTAATTATTTAGTAATATTTACATTAATGCCTGACCATTGACAATCCCTTTTCTGTGTTACTTTCAATGCATTCCAATATTAAAATCATTACAACGCAATATTAATTCCTGACTAAGGATATTTTTTCACTTCCTGGCATTCAATGTCTTCTATTATTTTTCTTATATTTATTTATCTATTTATTTCAAGAATGAACTTCAAACAAATTATTTGCTCAACCTTATAAATTAACTGCTTTGTAACAATTAGTTTTTACTTTTTTGGTTGGTCTGGATAAGATTTTTTTTTTAAGATGAATGGTCAATCGACCGGAAGTGGCAGAGATGTAAGGCACCAAACGACGACATCGTTCAGCGTCTGATACGATCTGTGACCTCCTGTCCTTCACAAGAATCAAATAAGAAAGGACTCTAAGCCAAAACTTTCAAGTCAGTGGGTTAAGAGTCTGTTTGATACAGTTAAGTTCTCCTCTTGTCAAGGCTGCTTTCACCAGTCTCGAAAAAAAACAAAACAAAAAAAAACCTTACCCTGACCTTACCATCTGCAGAGGAGAATGTTATAAACAACTAAGTCTCTGGCCTATTAGGGCATCAGTTCACGAATCTTGAACAATGGCCGGAGTAAGAGCTAAATGGTTAGATGCTACAGATGGTGTGCATAACAGAGAGAAAATTGAACAGTGGGTGGCCGCACAGATGCGTTTTATTTTGTAGAGACCATATTATGGA
The DNA here is from genome assembly GCA_963932145.1 of Acanthosepion lycidas. Classification (NCBI taxonomy): domain Eukaryota; kingdom Metazoa; phylum Mollusca; class Cephalopoda; order Sepiida; family Sepiidae; genus Acanthosepion; species Acanthosepion lycidas. The sequence continues at coordinate 30,455,839 of OZ010586.1, forward strand.
GGCACTGTGTAGTAATGGATAGCGGATCGGATTGAAGAATCAGAGAGCCGAGTTCGAATTCCAGTCGAATCCATTACATTCACTTACGTGCCAATACCCTTAGGAAAGGTATGATTCATCTCTCACCCCGTCCCAGCTGTGGGCAAATAGCAAGACAGACCGAGCTCTATAACCTTGGATGGCAACTGGTCTATCGCAGAAAGAAATGCCAACCTACTGCGGGAAAAGTCTGCCTCATTAGTCATGTATCGAAAGATACATGATCGTCTAAGCGTGTATCACGCATGGCACATAATTGACTGACGTGCTAATACCCTTGGAAATGGTACGAATCCTGTTCTCCCTCAATCTATGGGTAAATAGCAGGACAGACCAGGCTCTGTAGCCTTGGATGGCAACTGGTCTACCGCAGAAAGAAATGGCAACCTACTGCGGGAAAAATCTGCCTCGTCAGTCATGTATGATTATTGAAAGTTTTGAAGATAAGAGATGAAGATGGTAAGCGGGGAAATGATGAAATAACACTGTAAAAAACCTGAATGCGGCTTATAGACAAATAGTTAATTAGACAAAGACAGACTCCCATAGTTGAACAAAGTGAGATAGAAAAATGTGAACTGACTGAGGTAGACAGACAGATAGATAATAAATCAACGGATATATATATATATATATATATATATATATATATATATATATATATATATATATATACTATCCGAGGTACCTGACGTTGCCCGGGTGTACATGTCTGCAATTGTATAACCGCAGCCCTGTATACCTGCACTCCCTGTCTAGAAATATCTGCCTGCCTGCCTCCTCGCTTGCATGCATCATCCGTTGGTATATTAAGCTACTCTCTTCATCTTTTATGTTCCTAATAAAGGAATTCCAGCGATAAAATTTTCTGTGCGGACGTTGCTCGGGGTTAAATTGTTTCAAAGTTTTAGATATTCAGTAAATTTCCTATGGCTGTAATAACTTTTCAATAGTATAGCATTGTTCACAAATCTAATAATCAAACAAAAACAGGCATGAAGCGCCAGAGCTTGATTCAACTGCAAGTACAAACGCATGAACCCCTCCCCAACCACCATCACCTTTCTTCGCACGGTGATTGTAAAGCTGGGGTTAATAAGAGCTTCTTCAGTATTTTTTCACCTTTTAATCCTTCAATAATCCTTCTCAAATAATCTTTACATCAAAGGTTGTTTGAATGCCAATTTAATATGGAATCTTATGAAGAAACTATTGGCTAAATAGCAAAAGCCGAATTTGGACCTAGTTTGTCACAGATTTCATTCACTTAATTGAAATAATCTAAACCAAACATTCACGCAAGACAATTTGTGTGTTAAATATAATTTACATAGCAAATTTGGAAAGCATCGAATAAAAAACCAAGCAGTTATGGCCGAAAAAACGGGGTTTTGAATAGTTTTTTTGTGGTTTTCCGTAAAACGCGAGGAAGACTAAAACCACACTATCCTATTTTTAGCATGATGGCAATTTTTTGTGACATATTTAAAGAAAATAGGATAAAAATGAGAAAATTATTATTAGTTTTTATTTTAAGTAGTACGAAAACCTTCATTTTTTTTTCCGAGTTTTTTTTTTGTGTGAAGCCAATGTCGCAGGGAAACTATCAAGCACTCTACATAAACCTCGTAAATGCAAAGAACAACCGAACCGTGCTTGATTCAAAAATCGTACGACTCTTACAGAAATCGCTATCACTTGACTTAAAATATTTTTGACCTTCCTTGCCTTTAAAGAAGTGCCCTTTGCCGTGCTGATGTTGCTACATGCCTTACTTCTTGCCAATCTCACACTGCGAATTTTTTCTAAGCTCTATACTAAACATTAAATCTGTTACGAAAAAAGAACTAAACAAAATGAACACAAAACGATCAGCTTTAAAAAAAGACTCGTGACTGGAAAAACCGAATGAAAAAAGAATGTTAACAACAAATACATTGTCACACTCAATCCAGTTCTGCGGAATCAGAATCAACGTTGAGTTTAAGCAAGCAAATGAGCCAATTGGAGTAAAGTGCCATGCAGATTTAAATTTTTCCCACTTGTGACGAATGCAGCTATCGAATTTTTTTGCATGCTAGCATGCTAGTTAATATTCGTGCCAGTCAGCTGTTGGCTCTCACGCTGGCCAATAGAATCTTCGTGCCTATTCGTGGCAGCCAGCTATAGGCTCTCCCTCTGGACAGTAGAAAATGGCCGCAAACTACATGAAAACTGCTGTAGAACCATGAAAAAATCGATTATTTCCACTATCGATGGGAGTTGGGAAATGCAAAGTCGGTCTTGGGCTTCCCGGTAACTTGGAACATGTGCATGTAAAATTTGGTGCAAATCCGTCGAAAATTGCGGCCGTGCATTCGTTACACACACACACACACATACATCCTGCCTTATATATATATATATATATATATATATATATATATATATATATATATATATTGTGTATTTGGGAAGCAATCCTACTTTTATATAAGTTTCATTAAAGACAACTGACAAGATATTGCGATTAAGCTTTTTTATTTAATTTTTATTCTTTGAATAAGTGATTTCTTTTCTGGACATAAAGTGTGTCGTGATATTCTATATATCCGAGCGCTTTCGGCTATTCTATATATCCGAGCGCTTTCGGCTATTCTATAACCCATTATTAGGGGTGTTTTTATTTTTAATTTTAAACTGACTGTATAGTATTTTTTTATGTTTCTAGAGTGATCGGAATGTTTTATTATTTTCCAAACACGGTCAGCATATTTGAGCCGTGTTCATAGACGATGATATTGAGTGTTGGCTTTATTATTATTATTTTTATTATTATTATTAGTGTTTCCAGTTTTGAGTCTTTTTTTTAGAATTTTTACACAGTTGATATCCACAAAAGAAAACACGTATGCATACACAATAAACATTAAATATAAATTAAAGTTTACATTATTTCCATTATATGGACTATTGTCCTTATCTTTGTCGCCATATTTATTACAATGTTTCGGCCGTTGTACGCTCCGAGCTTTTTCAGGTGGTTGGAATGTCGAACTGAACCCTTTATTTCGCTCACTTGGGTAGACTGTTCTAGTTCCACGTACCATGTCAGTTAGACCGCTAAAACCCTTCCGAGGAACTGCTACTTCATGGAACCGACTTCCAAGAGGACGCATGCTTCCACTACAAACTTAACCTGTCCAAGTTTAGAGTTATTGGTTATCTTTCCTGCATATCTGCATAAATTGTGTTCCCTACCTCTAACCGTCTACTTCGAGTGGCTCTTGGGTCTTGTACAAGGTAAACATTTTATTACGTCCTGCTTTACCGAATCGCATTGTAGTACCCCTACGTAGTTAACGTGCTTTTTTGTTGTTAACACCATTATTTACACTATTCATATTATTCGGACTATTGTCCTCATCTTTGTCGCCATGTTTATTACAACGTTTTGAAGAAGGCCGGAACGTACAACGGCCGAAACGTTGTAATAAATATGGCGACAAAGATAAGGACATAGTCCGAATAATGTATATAGTGTACATAATACCTCACCTCAGAAATATAGACAAATTAAAGTTTAATCGTAGTATATTTTCAGTCGTATATATATATATATATATATATATATATATATATATATATATATATATATAAGGCAAATGTTATTAAAAACGATAGGCATTATTTCCTGTATTTTTCATCCGAAATATACTTCGGACAATTTCTGACATAATTTCCTTTTTGTCTGAGGCTTGTTTGTATTTTGGAAAAGTCGATCAATAAAATGTTAGTTATTTTTATATTGTATTTAACTTAAAGAATATTTGCACGGATTACATTATATATATATATATATATATATATATATATATATATATATATATATATATATATATATATATATATATATTTTTATTTTTTTTTTCTAGAATTTGCATGGTCTCACCAGGTTATTTATATATTTATTAGGTTGGTGCAAAAATAATGACGTAATAATGTCGTTTTTTGACGTATACGTCAAAAAATGACATTATTACGTCATTATTTTTGCACCACCCTAATATATAATCTATAAATATCAAATATAAAATCGACCTTGCTAACCGGAACGCTCTTCTCTGGTGAAATCGGTAAAAGCACGTCAGGCTATATGACGGTTCCGTATAGGATACAGGTTCGATTCCTGTTGGAGGACGCATATTTTCTATGACAAAATTCTCGGACATTCAGGCCGGTAAATGTTGTTAATGCTGTTTATTATAAACAGAGCATTTACTTAAATATTTGTATCGATAAAATACAATGTATAAACATAAAAAATGTCTTAAAATAATTGTCGGACTTTGTCCATTTCATAATATATATATATATATATATATATATATATATATATATTGTAACACTCCAAATGAGCATATACACGCCATGTTAATTGAAACAATGTGAATTAAGCGTAGATTAAAATTCCTTGATTCTTTAGAATATATATATATATATATATATATAGTCGATTGTTCTACGAGGCAGAATTGACAGCATTTGATATTTGTCGCTTGACTCAGTGAGAAATTTGAAAACGAACCCAAAACAACCGGATATGACAGACATCGGAAAAATGCCTGGAGTCAATCTGTCGAAATCTAGTGACAAAAACGTCAAAAATATTGTTTCTCGTACAAATAATGCAATATTTAGAGCTGTAAATATTACGTCACTCTTATTAAAATAAAGACATACCCATCCATTTTGAAAAAGAAAGCCAAGAAAGACATACACAGGCATTTTGAAAAACAACAGCGAGAGAGAAAACTGATCCATCGATATGAATTTGTTCATCCATACAAATTCATTCTTTTTGTTTTTTAAAATGGATAGGTATGTCATTATTTTAATAAGTGTGACGGAATATTACCCAGCCATTTTAAAAGAGAAAA
>OZ010586.1:30463296-30640796 GCA_963932145.1 Acanthosepion lycidas
GTGTGTGTTAACAAAAATTGCGAGGAACAGTAAGACCTGGGGTCGTCATCCAGCATAGAAAGCGGTGCATAGGACATTGCCTTGACTTGTTATGTTACGGACAACAAAAGAAGCCTCATGTGACGATGCTAGCCGAGGAAATTCTGGCAGGAAATAATTGCTCGAAATGAGTGATGTGATTCTCATTTAGGATACGGATCGGCACCGCAACTTCCGTTGAGCGCGCGGTCAGTATGAGATCGATAAGGTTGGCTGTTGCTTTCTAAATCTAGGAAAAGAACAATCAATTTTTAGGTGAATATATAACAAGGTAACAAAAATGAAAAATGAAGATACCCACCTCTCTCTCTCGCTATCTATCTATCTATCTATCTATCTATCTATCTATCTAAATCTAAATCTAGGAAAAGAACTATCAATTTTTAGGTGAATATATAACAAGGTAACAAAAATGAAAAATGAAGATAACAACCCTCCCTCTCTCTCTCTATCATTCTGTTCAGATCTATCTATCCATTCCTCTCTATTTTTTCATGTTTATTTATCTCATTTTTTCATATCTATCTATCTATCTATCTATCTATCTATCTATCTATCTATCTATCTATCTATCTATTAGAGTCTTATTCATATCTATCTATCTATCTATCTATCTATCTATCTATCTATCTATCTATCTATCTATTAGAGTCTTATTCATATCTATCTATCTATCTATCTATCTATCTATCTATCTATCTATCTATCTATCTATTACAGTCTTATTCATATCTATCTATCTATCTATCTATCTATCTATCTTTGCCTTAAAGAGAATTATAGTGATTAATGTATTTTCTGTCTTCGTCACGCTTTTCCAAAAAGGATGGTTTACTCAAATACTGAAGTAATATATATATATATACATATACTGAAGTAATATATATATATATATATGTATATATATATATATATACTGAAGTAATATATATATATATATATATATATATATATATATATATATATATATGTTATTTATTTAAAAATATAATTATATATAGGCTCTACTCTTGTATCGAGCACTGTTTTTTTTTTAAATAATCACAAAAATACTAAAGAACTTTGGATTATTTACCTAAGGAGTTCTTTCCTATTTTCTATATATTTTCACACACACACACACATATATATATATGTATCAGGTTTAATTTTTAATGGAGGAATAGAATGATTGTTGAAAATATTCTTTATAATTATATCAATCTTTTCTCCAATTGGGACATTGATAAATAAACTTTCAACGTCAAGTAAGGCTATGGTTTAATTATTAGGTTTTTGTGTTTTTAAGATTTGGATTAGTTCATGAGTTGATTTAATGCTGCATTTACTAGGTATGTATGGTGTAATGAGTTGGTTAATGATTTTGGTTAATTAGTAAACGGGAGTGGTGATTTGTGATATGATGAGACGAAGAGGGAAGTTAGATTTATGTATTTTTATACTTCCATACACGTATCCTGGTTTGTAGTGTCTGATTATTTAAGGAAGTTTTAAGTTAAGCATTGTTCTGCGTTGTTAGCTGTGATCAGTTTGTTGATTTTTAATATGAGTTTAAATGGTTGTCCCAACGCAGGTCTCTCGAGTGTTCACAGATGTGGGATTTTAGACTTCGAGAAGTCTCTTCAATATAAGTGCGTTTACATTGAAATCACTTTATCTGATAACGTCTCATCAATATAAATACACTTAAATTGGAGAGACGACCCGAAGTTTAAAAAGCTCGCATCTTTGAACACAAGAGAGACCTAGGCTGAAACCACCATTTAAATTAACTTGTAAGAAACAGGAACAAAACTGAAATAAGTGTCCATATATATTGAATCCATTGCTAGATCAGCTGCTAAGAAAGTCGGTCGAGCGAGGCAAATATCTATAATCTTAAATATCTATAAGTCTACCATTCGTTCATGCTTAGAACATTCCTGATACATATAGAACGGTATCCTTGCTATTTACCTTACGCTCCTTGATAAGATCCACAGAAGAATCAGCAATATTCTTGATCCTGATCTGGCTGCTCGGCTTCAGTCACGTACCCATCGCCGTAAGGTTGCTTCTCCATGTCTTTTCTATATATATTTCATGGTAATTGTTTGGGTGAGCTCTTCGCTATAGTACCTAGACTCCATGAATTTAAGTGCAGCGCTAGACTGGCGTCGAGATCTCATCAATTTAGAGTTGAGCTGGCTAGATGTAGCCGTAACTTCTATGGAACAGTTTGTTCTATCGCGTTTCTCGCTTGTGGAACTCCTTTCCGGCTCCATGCCTTTCAGCCAACTTTAATCTGCAAAAAATGTAAATGCAATGTCAATCGCTATTTGCAGTCCTCCTGATTACTGTCTTCTCTTTCTGCTCATCATTAATGATTCTATTCCTAATTCTTCCAAACCCTGTAATCCCTTGTGTTTTTGTGGCATTACTGCCTTGCTTGGGGTGATTCCGATTATATATATATATATATATATATATATATATATATATATATATATATATATATATATATATATGTATCCACTTAGCTTGATACGAAGATTGTGTTCAAGCATGAAATCAACTGTCGCCGCTGACTGTTGACCTCTTATGTTTATACACGTCCAATCCCATCCCTCATATTGGGCACATGTATCCCTGATAGAGGGCACATTTATCCATAAATATAGCATACTTTAAGTTATAAGTTTATAAGTTTATCATTTATATTCTGGAGCTTTTCTACAAACTAAAGAATTCATTCATTCATTCATTCATTCTTCTTCTTCTTTATATATATATATATATATATATATATATATATATATATATATATATATATATATATATCATCTCACAGTCCTCACACTTGCTCCATATGTGGCTTCCTTTGTAAATCACTAGCTAGTCTTAAATGCCACTTAAGATTATCGCACAAACTTTCATAACTGAATCAATAAACTGTCAGATCCTCATACATCAAAACCAACGGGAGAGTCCATTAAGGATTTTGGGTGAAATAAATTATCGTAATGGTACCTTAAAGTGGTTTGTTTTTCATTCCATATATATATATATATATATATATATATATATATATATGACTCCTAATTTGACTTTTCAGTCTATCTTGTGATAAGCACAGCACACATTGTCACAATCCTTACAAACCCATTGGATCACACCCGATCAGTATAACCCGTCTTTCTTGTCGCAAGTTTTTCTTTGGTTTTGTTGCTTTATTCTTCAGTCTGTAGGACAACTCCAGAATATAAATACTGTCTCTACTCTTTACATTTTTATGTATTTACTTTCCACGATTCCCGCCATTGACTAAAATCGAGATAGTTCGATAAAGGATTTTTGAAAGCGCTACCTGGTTGGGGGTGGGTGGTTAGGGCTGTAGTCGCTTACCGCTTTTAACTTCTCCATAGAATTTTTTAAAAAACAAACGACCATATTTGAACTTATAATTATCGTCTTACTGCCTTCGTTTGCATTCTTAACGAAAATATTTTAACCGTTATTTGTTTTGAAATTCTTCTTCTTTATTTTGATCGCATACACTGAGTAATGAGCACTCCCTTTCGTGATATTATTCCCTTGTGGAATTCAAAAGCAGCCCACGCATAGAACGGAATCGATAAGACATCTCAATCGACAAGTTCAGTTGCTCGAATTTGGCTCCGACTCGGACAGTTACAGAGAAAAATCGACGTCTTTAGCAGATGAGCCACGATCCATCGCAAGCATTGCGGAAGTACGGCGGTGTTTTCAAGGAGTGTCACTTCGCCAAGCCGTTTCTTCGTTCATTCGTTATCAAGTGGCGGGAACTGATCCGGCTAACGATCGCCAAATTCCATTTCAATGCGTAGATAACGGAGGAAACACTACTTCCCTTTTTTTTGGTTTCTATTTTTACCTTTTTTTTCCTTTTTTTTTTTATTTTTTACCATTATGATAGTGATGATAAATATGATGATGATGATGATGATAATGAAAAATCCATAAGTGCCCGACAATGACGAATGACAGAAAGCAACGCACTCTTGACCTGACTTTGTCCACTGTTATGAACTGGAGCGACTATATCGAATCAACTGCTACGTCTACTGCAAGGGAAGTTGGTTCATTGTGTCGTGCCAGAAAATGTTTCTTGTCAGAATCCATTTTACACATTTATAACGCTACCATTCATCCGTGAATTGAATAATGTTGCCATATCGGATCTGGTTCTCCTGCTGTACATCTCGAGATTCTTGACAAAATCCAAAGAAAGCATTTCGATTTCAGTCACTTTCTCACCGACATGACGTGGCTTCCCCCTCTGTCATGACAACTAATCTGATGAGATTTTTTCTCTGGTACCTCGTGTAGATGATTTTAAGCGTGTTACTAGATTGGCAACTAGGTCTCACTATTTTACTGTTGAACAAGCTAGAAGTAACCGCCATTTCTCCTCTAAAAATTTATTTTCTCTCGCTTCCCACCTGTGGGGCACTTTTCCGATTTATTGCTTCCCTGATAACTATAATCTTCAAAATTTTAAATGCAACGTCAATCGTCATCTTCTGTCTTCTTGAACCCTCTTCATTTTATTTATCTTCAATCCTCCCTATTCTCAGTCTTCTCTTTCAATTTCACTTTCATTCCCTGTAACCCCCCTCCCTGTACTAGTGGCATTATCGCCTTGCTTAGAATGAAACGAAAAAAAAAAAAAATGACAGAAACAAACTTTGCTTCAAGTCGTGGGCGATCATGACTCTCCACAAATTCCCGTCCTTTATAGCTGTTAGTAAAGATTGTTTTTTTGTTATCTCTCCTAATCCCTGTTCTCGAGTTGTTTACACAAGCTGGTTAGGTAGGTTATATACGGCTTTCCTCTGTTCGTTTTGCTTTTAATATGTCCTGTGAGTCTCAAAATCTCCAAGCCTGCTCTACTCACTATGTACGCTAAAAATTTCAGCTGTTTTTTTTTCAGATTCCAATTGTTTCTAAACCTTAATCATTGCTCACATGTTCAGTCCATGCTATTCTCAGTATCCTTCTGTATACCATTCTATTGTTTCAAGTCTTTTCTTAATCTGTGATGAGATCGTCCTGCATTTACTGCCATATAGGATGACTGATATTGTATAACAGTTCACTACACTTTCCTGTGTTTCTGATGAACTTTTCCTGTTTCCTAGTAATTTTCTACGATTACCAAAGTTAAGTAATATCGTGCCTGGCCAGTACCTCGATAGGTTGACTCTTTGGGTATACCTGGCGCTGGGTGTGCGAGAGTTCTAATAGATATCGACTCGGAATTAGAAATCGTAGAGCCGAGTTCCAATTCCCATTGGGCTCGTTATAATCACTTAGGCGCCAGTACCCTTGATAAAAGTATGAATCTACTTTTTTCTCCCCGTTTATGGATTAATTAGTAGAACTTGTATCAGTGAAAATCATTATTATTTAAAAAAAATAACATCACCATCTAAAAACATTTTTTTTTGCTTTATGTAATCCGCGTTAGGTTGATAACCCATGAAAAACAAATCAAACAATTATTACTTAACTTTTGGAGAGCACCTTTCGGTATTCCAATACATCTTTGGATAATTGTGTCTCATTTTTCTTCCGCTGTTGAAACACTTTCTAGATATTTGCATTTATTTATTTATTTTTTGCATTTACTTTCGACAGATAGGAGCACCCCCCATATATATATATATATATATATATATATATATATATATATATATATATATATATATATATATATATATAAGTATAGGATTGGTGTATACGGAATAAATTCTAATAACCAACAAATACTATTCTTAAAAGAGTGCTCAATACAGAGTAGAGTAAATACAACTATTTATTCGAAAATTATAACATAAATATGTTATAAAATCACTACAAAAATAGCCATTTTGTTTCAACACCTTTAGTGTCTTATCAAGTGAGACATTCGACATCATCACTTGATTAGACACCAGAGGTGTTGAAACAAAATGGCTCTTTTTGTACTGATTTTATAAAATATTTGTGTTAAAATTTTCGAATAAATAATTATATATATATATATATATATATATATATATATATATATATATATATAACGGGTGTAACAGCAAAATTGTGCAAATCGTGTTGCAGCATAATTGTCAATCCCACAAAATGTTTACCATCTGAAAAACACTAAACTAATTGAGTTTTTTCCAGGTTTCCCAGATAAGACGCTTAGCCATCTTGATACCACTTGTCGTAATTATCACTGAAGAAACCCTTTGAATTATTCAGCTAGAAAGAGGACAGGTTAAAATCGTTTTATGTCAGCCTCACTGTCTTCCCATCTGAGCAATGGTAAGAGGAAAAAGATCATTCAGGCCTTCAGTAATGGTACCAACATTCTTATTCTGGCTTACATCTTTAGAGTCCATCAAGAGAACGGTGAATATGTTTAAAAAAGAGGGAACAGTATAGAGGAAAACAGGGTCATGTGGTCACAACAGGAAGAGGAATCATCATTTCAACTTCGGTCCAAAGAGATCAATTAGAAAAGATCCAACTCAATCCATAAGACATTTGTCACGTGAGAGAGGAGTTTCAGTTATATGTCAGTACAAAGAGAAGTGAAAAAAGACATGAAAATGAAGTCTGTTATGAATAGGTATTGTATTTGAATGGGTACCCGTGTTTCGGTAGACGCACTGTTTTTAACAGTGTGAATTATTACATCGAATTTCTAACCCTACCTGAGGGCACATTCCCTTTATTAATATTCCTGTATGTGCAGACCGGTAGATTTAATTCACACTGTATAAGAAACAGGGCGTCTACTCAAACACACGTATCCAATATAATATAGCATTTAAATAACAAGAATATAGGATTAAAAATAAAACCTATTAATTCTTCAGAAAGAGAGGTCTGTACACACATGCACCCACACATACAAAAACTGTATATGCATGTTTTCATATTTTTGTGTAGGCGTAAGTGTATATATATATATATATAGGTATGATAATAAATACGATTAAATGTTCACTTATCTTGAATCTACGCAGAGATACAAGGAATTACATCCACATTTTAGTAGATTTGATACCTTCAGATGGGAATTTGAAACTGAACCGTTTTTTAGTCCACCGTCCGGTGTAGATTGTTCTAGTTCCACGTGCCATGCCTTTTTTCAGTTTTTAATTAATTCTCTTTAGTAACTCAACTCTCCAAGTTTTTGTTCACCTCTGCTGTGAAATCTCATCTCTTTGGGTCACGTCACTAGAATACTTCAACCAACGCTTTTTATCCACTGGATCATGCGTCTTTGGGGACAATCATGAAATAAATAAAGGTTTCGGCTCGAAATTCCAACATATATCATCTGAAGAAGACCGTAGCAAACAATGGTCGAAACATCGTGAATATGACAATAAAAATGAGGGCAACAGTCCGAACAATGCAAATAGTGTAAATTAATTTTATTGCTAAATTTTTTAAAACAATTTCAAATTAACCCGAGAGGTTCTAATTAGCAAGGTTTCCATGTGAATGAGATTTTCTTAATTTTCGGTTGTACTGATAAGGTTGTAAATCTATCTATCTATCTATCTATCTATCTATCTATCTATCTATCTATCTATCTATCTCGACTTATGTATGTATGTATGTATGTATGTATCGACAAAGTTTTTTTTTTATCTATCTATCTATCTATCTGGACTTATGTATGTATTAGGTTGGGGCAAAAATAATGTCGTTTTCTCACATATGTTACTATGTGAGAAAACGACATTATTTTTGCACCAACCTAATATGTATGTATGTATGTATGTGTCGACAAAGTTTTTTATCTATCTATCTATCTATCTATCTATCTATCTATCTATATATCTATCTATCTATCTCTGTTTTGTCCTTTATATATTTTTGTTACACCTTTCTTTCTTTCTTTCTTTTTCTATCTATCTATCTATCTATCTATTTGTTTTGTCCTTTATATTTTTATGTTACACCTTTCTTTCTTCCTTTCTTTCTTTCTTTCTTTCTTTCTTTCTTTCTTTCTTATTCTATCTATCTACAATATAACATTTCTTTCTTTCCACTCTCACTCTCTCTCCCTATTTATTCGTGTTGAAGTGGCGTTAAAGTAAATATTTGTCTTGCATAATAAAAAAAAACTTGTTTTGAAAGACATTTCAATGTTTTTGCTATGTTTACAGAATTCTCCCCATTTGCAGATGACTTCGCTTAAAATACATAAAAATAATCTCTAGCAATCTGTGTTTTTTAAATGTTAAATTCTTTTCTAATTTCCTCATTGCTATGACATTTTTTCCAGAATGAATCTGTTTACGAAGAATTCCGCTCAAGTCATTATTCAGATAAAAAAAAAAAAAAAAGCGAATTTAATCAAATAAAATAAAGTGATAGCGATTAAATGAGAGGAAATAATTTCAGAATGAAATTTCTTTTGGCTTCAATATAATTCCCTTGAATGAAAGACTACTACCACTACTACTACTACTACTACCACTACTACTACTACTACTAATACCACCACTACTACTACTACTACTAGTACTACTACTACTACTACTACTACTAATAATAATAATAGTAGTATTAGTAGTAGGAAGGGGCCTGAACGTGATAGCCCACCATGGTATGCATATGCTCTGGTGCCCACTTATCAGCCTCCACGTATGGGTAAATACTAATAACTATAAAGCAGATACAACGAAAAATAAGCTAAACCGTATCGTTCGTCACGCGGGTCAAATTGGACTGCGATCCCAGTGAGGAACCACACTGGGATCGAAAATCTACTACTAGAACAAACTCTATGCAATGAGAACTAGAGGAAAATCACGCCGAATACAATCCTCAACAATAGCTACAGACACAAGTCACAATGTGGCAAAGTGAATCACCTATTCTATAATGATGATCTTAAAGCGTTTGCCAAGAATGACAACCAGCAGCAAAAACCTTTCTCACCATTGTTAAAACCTTCAGCGAAGACATTAGGATGCAGTTTGGAATCGACAAATGTGCCAAAGGCACCTTCAAAGGTGGTAAACTAACGAAAACTATAGATTTAAGCCAACAACAGAATTTAAGAACTAGACCAAGATGGTACATACAAATGACGGAATGCAACATTCAATTATGAAGAAAGATCCGAAAAGAATATCATAGGAGAATGCATTTGATACTAGAAAACAAACTGAATGGAACCAATAACATGAAGGCTATCAACACCTTAGCTATATCCGTAGTAACATACAGCTTCGACGTTATTAAGTGGAAACTGAATGACATTAAAAGATTGGGCGTCAAGACCAGAAAAATGCTTATCCAAATGTAGATTCACCACCTGAAATCAGATATTGATAGGCTGTAGGTACCAAGAGCTTTAGGAGGCCGAGTTCTAATCCAACTTGAACTAACACTAAAAACTACAACAATAGGATTGGAAGTATACCTCACAAAAAACAATGATCCTCTCCTACAAATAGTAAAACACCAAATGCACTCCATCAACAAAGAAGCTGCACTCTTCAAGAAACAGCTTAATATACCTGAAATCCTACCAACAGAAAACGAAGTGAATACTATCTGCGCCAAACGAGTAAAACAGAAAGCAAAACAACTTGGCCAAATGAAATAAAAAAAAAACTGTTTGGGGGAGGCTTTGCATGGCAAACACCTAAAAAGAACGAAAGAAACAGATGTAGGCCAACAGAAAATACATCAGTGGCTGAGGAGCACCCGGTTGAAAGGCGATAATCATAATTATTGCAGCTCAGGACCAAAACCTCGCAACTAGATCCTATCACTGTCACATAATCAAAGATGGAACTAATCCAAAATGCAGGATCTGCGGAAAATATGATGAAACTATCGACCATATTATCTCAGGAAGTCCGGAACAAGAAAAAAATGAATATACCCACAGACATAACAAGGTAGCGACATATGTGCACTGGAAGATATGCAAGAAACACAAACTTGAAACCACTGAGGGATGGTATGAGCATCAACCAGACACAGTTAAACAAAGTAACGATGTAACTATCCTCTGGGACATGCCAATTCAAACTGACAGGGAAATAAAAGCCAACAGACCTGATATTATCATAAAAGACAAGAAATTGATTGTATGCTTATTGACATTGCAGTACCATCCGAGAGAAACAGTTCCATGACAATTATCGAGAAATTGTCCAGATTCAAGGATCTGGAGATCGAGATTAACAGGATGTGTGGAATGAAGACTGAAACTGTACCACTAGTAATCTGGGACTCTTGAGAAAAGGAATGGACAATTTTACTAACAGTATCACAGGTAACATCAACATACAAGTTGCCCAGAAGATCGCCTTACTAGGACCATCCCATTTTCTAAGAAAAGTGCTATGAATTAAACGACAATTCTCCGAGGGACCAGAGTTTGAACCCGTCTCGACAGGATACAAAGCAGAAGACAACATACACGAATGATGATAATAATCAAAACGATTGACGCAACTCTTTCAATATTTTAGCGTAGAACGTGATTTAAAAATAGCAAAAGAAAAGACAGTGTTTAACAATGTTTCGACAGTATATTTACTTTCTTCAAGTTATGTTTCAAAATTGCGTACAATTATAAAAAATATTAAAAAATACAAGTTTATGTACAAATTTCGCTTGTCTTGATTACTAGTATAATCATTTTTCTCAAAACGTAGCGTACGTACCTGCTTAGGAACTAAGAGATGGACCAGCATAATAATAATAATAATAATGAAGGAAATGAGAGTGTAAAACTGCTTTGGGATTTCATTCTACAATGCGATAATAATAATAACAATGTTTGACATTAGCGTACCAAATAACAACAACATCGCTGCGAAGGTTTATTGAAAAACTAATTATATACAAAGAGCTGGAAATGGAAATAGAAAAAGTGTGTCGCATAAAAACTAAAACTGTTCCTTTTGTGGTTGGAGCTTTGGGTCTGATAAAAAAAGGAACTCAACAACCAATGAACACACTCTAAGGTACACCATATATCCAGAAAAACTTCCCATAAAAAATACTTCTAACAAGCACACTCTGCGAAGAGGTTTGTCCATTTAAGTTTTTCTTTTCTTAATAGGTGTCTTTTTTAAAATTAAGTGGTAACAATAAATCATTCGCTTGCCCTAGATCATAGGTCATAATACGGCATATGATTATAAACGAAATGCAGGTTAAAAAAATATTTTTAGATAATAATAATGATAATAATAATAATAATAATAATAATAATAATAATAATAATAATAATAATAATGTTATTAAAGACCACAAACAAAAAAAGTGCCTCCTTATTGATATGGCAGTCCCTGCAGACTGCAATGTATCTGTGAAGATATTCAAAAAGCAGTCAAAATACAAGGACCTTGAAATGGAAATCTCAAAAATGTGCCATATGGGAACATCAACAATCCCTGTTGTAGTTGGAACAATAGGATTGGTTGGAAAAGATTCCAGTAGACTAATTGAAGGGATTCCTGGAAGTCCATGCCTCAAAGAGATACAAAAAATTGTTCTCACTAGTATAGCCCACACTTTACGAAGGGCTTTATCTATGTAATTTTTTTTTTGTCAGTGGAAAGTGTCATGATGCCATTTCTAACCTTAGGTCCCTGGGCGGGAATCGGAAGGAAATGTGTAAACGCCAGAAATCAAAGGAAATAAAAATAATAATAATAAAAATAGTTGTAGTTGGAGACTTCGGACTGATTGGAAAAAATTCCAATAAACTCATTGAAATGATTCCTAGTAGCCAATGCCTTAAAGAAATACAAAAAATTGTTCTCACGAGTACAGCCCACACTTTACGAAGGGCGTTATTTATGTAATATATGTGTGATTTTTTTTTTCAAAACTGCTCAGTGGCAAATGTCATGATGGTCATATTTGACCTTAGGTCTCTGGTCGAGACCCGGAAAGAAATGAGTATACACCAGAAACCAAAGGAAATAAAATAATAATAATACTTAGTGATTTAAGTAAAGAAGAAGAAAAGATAATGTTTGACAATAATCATGTTCTTCTCTAAGGGTGAAAAATATTGGAAGCTTTAAGTGAATCATCTTGTTTTATAATAATAATAATAATAATAATAATAATTGAAAGCTGAAACTGAAGGTTTTATCCTTGCTGCACAGGACCAATGCTTGCTAACTAGGAATTATCAAGCACATATACTAAAATATTGTGTCAGCCCAAAATGCAGATTCTGTGATTAATATCCAGAAACGATTGATCATCTTGTATCAGGTTGCACCATATTGGCACCCACTGAATATAAAACCCGGCATGACAGAGTGGGCCAATATCTGCACTGGAAAATCTGCAACTTCTACGGGAAGGAAACTGAAAGAAACTGGTATGAACACCACCCAGACCCGGTTACGGAGATAGGACCTGTTACAATTCTATGGGACTACACAATTCACACTGACAGAACAATCAAAGTCAACCGACCAGATATTGTTATTAAAGACCACAAACAAAAAAGTGCCTCCTTATTGATATGGCAGTCCCTGCTGACTGCAATGTATCAGTGAAGATATTGAAAAAGCAGTCAAAATACAAGGACCTTGAAATAGAAATCTAAAAAATGTGGCATATGGGAACATCAACAATCCCTATTGTAGTTGGAGCCCTAGGATTGGTTAGAAAATATTCCAGTAGACTAATTGAAGGGATTCCTGGAAGTCCGTGCCTCAAAGAGATACAAAAAATTGTTCTCACTAGTATAGCCCACACTTTACGAAGGGCTTTATCTATGTAATTTTTTTTTGTTAGTGGAAAGTGTCATGATGCCATTTCTAACCTTAGGTCCCTGGGCGGGACCCGGAAAGAAATGTGTAAACGCCAGAAATCAAAGGAAATAATAATAATAATAATAAAAATAATAGCATTTCTGATATTAATTGATTGGCACACACACAGGACTTATTAAAGGCAAGTGGGACAGAGAAAACCGACCGAACTTGTGTAAATGGTTGGCAGAACAGGGATTATCCGGGGCAACAAAAAGACAAAGAAAGAGCCCAGAAAAAAAGCAAGAATTTGTGGACAGCCACGATCGTCCATGTCCTGAAGGGACACGGAACATAGAAGAACTTGTGATATCAGAAGTTACAAAATAATTTTTATACCGTTACATTTTATGACGGGGAGGCATTCGCTAGTTGAAGACGTAAATCGAGATCCCCCAAACCTACCCCCAAGTTCTAAAAATAGGAAATATAAGAGCATTTATTTATAGCGGAGATGAGAACGAAACAAACAGGAGATGGAGGAACGGAACGAAAAAGTAGGAAGTGGGAGTAAAAAAAAAAGGTGGTGGGGGGAGGAAGGAAATTAATGAAGCACATTGCGAGAGCGGCAGGCGGTGGGGGTGGGGGAGAAGTGGATAAAGAGAAGGTCATGAGCGACGAAAGGAAGCAACAAGGAATAAAAAGTAAGAAAGGATAGAGAGTGAGAGAAGACGGAAACGAACGGATCCCTCTCTCTCTCGCTCTATCCTTATTCTTATCTCTCTCACACACGCTGTGACACATGCACGCACACACATATTGGATTGTCCACGTTAGATTGCATTGCAAGCATTTAGGTTTGGTTTGGTTTGTTTTGTTTTACGGCACATCAACCACAATGGGTCATTTAATGTCGACAACTTTTTTTTTTTTGGTAATATTTTTGTTTTGTCAAAAATCTATTTTTGTTAATATTTTTTTCCTCAAAAATGTAGAGCTAGCAATATTATTTTTCCAAAACATATAGCTGATGATAATATTTCTTCAAAAACGTATAGCTGGTAATATTATTTTTCAAATACGTATAGCTGGCAACACAATTCTTTCAAAAAAAAGTATAGCTGGTAATATTTTTTCAAAAACGTACAGCTGGCAACCTTGTTTTTTCAAAAACGTATTATCAGAGGCCTTGCTGTTGGATGTAGTTTATCGTCATACCCAGGACGCGAATGTAGTTTATCGTCATACCCAGGACGATATGCGGGGTTTGGGGATGCCGTTGGACGTAGTTTATCGTTTTACCCGAGAAGCGGATGTAGTTTATCGTCATACCCAGGACGAGACTCAACGGTCATGCCTCAAGTTCAAGTTCAGGTCTAGTCTGCTGAGTTCACTTTTACGACTAATGTATTTGGTAAAGGCATGAACCCATCTCTCTTCCCTCAGGCTATCAGTCAAATAGCTTGGCAGACTCTGCTCTCTTGCATTGGTTGACCACTAATCTTAGAGAAGGACAACCCTGAATTAAAAGCCGTGGAGAAAACAACGTAAAACCACTCCATTATCTTTCCCAAGAAGTGATGCTAATTTATAGATAATAAAGAAAAGGAATGGTCGACTACGCCCTGAAGAGAGAAAGATTACTGAGAATTCAAAATCATGAAGAAGGCAAAAAGACACCATTCCATTATCTTTCCAAAGAAGTGATGCTAATTTATAGATAAGGAATGTGTAGAGTGTCATAATCGCCTACGTCTTGAAGAGTGAAAAACCACTATGAATTCAAAACCATCGAGAAAGCAATGGGAAACCACTTCAACATTCTTCTCAATAAGTCTTGGCAATTCACAGATAATAAGGAACACGATAAAAGGAATGTGTGGTAAGCTATGATCGACTCCGTCCTGAAGAGTGAAAGCCTACTCTGAAGTCAAAACCATCGAGAAGGGGATGGGAAAACATTCCATTATATTTCCCAATAAATCATGTTAAATCACAGATAATAAAGAGTTTTGGTTGCCTACATCTTGAACGGACATTACATTAAAAAACAGTAAAAACTGAAAACGAGAGACCATTGAGTTAATTCTAGGAGATCAAGCCAAGACATCTTATACAAAGAGAAAAATAACTCACAAGTGTCACAGTTCTATCAGAGAAGAACTTAGAACTGACAGCTAATAAAACAACTGGATATCAGAATAGTCCCGAGAAAAATGAAATCTGAGCATTATTATAACTACAATTTTCCCACTAGTTGTTCACGTTGTATAGGGACTAGTTTTGGTAGGTTATCGATTGAAGATCGAACTTAATAGTAAAATGTCTGGAAATAGGTTTCCAAAATCCCCTACCTATCAACGATCTTTCCAGTATTGATGGAGGTTTCCTTCCAAACCTTTTGTTCGAAGTTGTGTTGAATGCCAACATCTTGATGATACCATTATTTTCTCTTTGATTTACATGATATTCATTTTCGTTGTTGGTGTTGAAAAATCTGACATTGTTTAAGGTAGATTCAGTTGGTTTCCTTGAATGCTTTCTAACCCAGGATGAGTCTTGATTCAAACACATCCTTCAACTGCCGCCACCGAGGAAAACATTGTATAGGGTTCATCACATGGTGATGAATGACAGGCGATTAACTATAAATCAAATAGCCAATGCTATTAGCAGATCCTTTGAGAGAGTTGATAATACTCTGAACAATGAACTTGGCGTGATCAATGTTTCTGCTCGGTGGATGCTACTTCTTCTGACACCGGATCAAAAGCGCACCAAGCTGGTCACATCACATGAAAATCTGACAATGAGGCAGATCCAATTAGTTTCGATGAACATTTCCTAAGCCAGGAGGAGTGTTCATCACTTTGAGCCGTAGACAAAGCGGCAATCCATGCAGTGAAAAAACTCTTCACCTGCTCCAAAGAAGGCCAAGGTTGTTTCATCTGAAGAGAAGGCGATGCCCTCAGTTTTTTGGATGCAAAAGGCATTGTGTTTATTGACTGTTTTCAAAAGTTTTCAAAAATGCCACACAACCAATGGAGAGTACTATGTGAACTTGCTGAGGCAGTTACAAAAGGCTATCAAGATCAGGAAATCTAATGAAAGAGATTTTGTTTCATTACGACAATGTCCCAACACAGAAGTCATTGGTTTCAATGGCTGTCTTGTGTGACTATGCTTTTGTACTTGTTTATCAACTTCCCTATTCTCCTGATTTGATCCATCTGACTATCATCTGTTCCCCAACATTAAAAAAAAACACTTGGCTGGGAACCAGTTTATCTGTCATGATGACATTTTCCAGGAACAGAATGATAGCTTCTTCACCAGGATCCAAACACTGCGACATCGATGGAAGAAATGCGTGTGGACAGCAAGGTGGATTTTGTAGAAAAAATAAAATTCATTTGGTCATTTTCCATGAGAGTATTTTGGTCAGCCTATGAACTTTTCATCTGACATTCCTATTATTCGTCACTGATTTATGTCTGAAGGATGCCAAATATTTTTCTTTGATATTTTCTATTCCTTACAATTAGTAATATTTACATCGGCCTACGTATGAAGCCGATCGCTTTAATTAGATGTTATCATTCTTGACAGCTGGTGGCCCCAGACGAAACGCACTGATCAATTTTTCCCGCGCTGAGACCAAAATAATGTCGGCCTAAGTCATATTTAGCTGAACATCCACCTTTGTGGTTACACGCGTCACTGCTTCGTTTATTACTCGGTGATATCATTTGTGACCTCATCGGGCGGGTCATAATGATACAGAAGAAGAAAAGGCAGTACTTAACTGGCCCGCTCTTAAAAAAAATTGGGAAGATTATTTTGGAGAAATAATTTCTATAGATTAGCATTCATTAAAACTTCCTCACCACATTTATCAAAATCGGATATTTCGATTTTTAGTCATTTTAGATGGGCTCCTAATAAATTAAGTATCAAATCAATCCCCGACTTATCTGGATTTTGCTTACTTGCAAATATCAAGGCTTAGGGTCATATCACGTTGAAACATCGGTTCCTGTACGAACACTGAAGTTAGACAACCTCGAGCTTAGTCAGTACCTAGATGGGTGACCGTTTGGGAATACCAGGTGTTGTAAGATTGGATGTGTAGGTGATGTAATGGTTAACGACTCAGAATTATTAACCCGAGTACCGAGTTCCAATTCCAGTCGGGTTCGTTATATTCACATATTGGGAAAGGTATGAATCCACATTTCCTCCCCAAGCTATGGGTTAATTAGTAAGACTTTTATTACTAAATCATTGTTATCTTCAAGAAACTCTTATAATTTAAAAATACTTTCTGGTTTTAAATAACCTGCAAAAGGTTGGTAAACCGTAGAAAACAGAATAATCAGTCAAATGTGAAATTATACTTACGTCATTGATAACAGCGTATTACTGTTTTCCAATTCATAATACTTCGAATTCCAGTTGAATCTATTACATTCATTTACGTGCTAATTCCCTTGGGAACGGTATGAATTCTATTCTTCTCCCCGCCAGCTATGGGTAAATAGCAGGATATATAGAGTTCTGTAGTATTGGAGGACAACTGGTCTACCGCAGAAAGAAATGGCAACCTACTGCGGGAAATCTGCATCGTCAGTCATGTATCGAAAGATACATGATCGTCTAAGTGTGTATCACGCATGGTACATAACTGAACTGACGTGCTAATACAATTGGGAAAGGTATGAATCTTCTTATTCTCCCTCCAGCTATGGATAAATAGCAGGACAGACCAGGTTCTATAGCCTTGGATGGTAACTGGTCTTCTGCAGAAAGAAATGGCAACCTACTGCGGGAAATCTGCCTCGTCAGTCATGTATCAAAAGATACATGATCGCCAAAGCGTGTATCACGCATGGCAAATAACTGACTGAATACGATGTCGTTAATTTTATCGATAATGGCAAATGCCGTGGCTTGAGGAAAGTGGAAGGAAAGATAATCTACAGCGTGGTCCGAAAGTCTTATCAGCTCTACATCATATAATTTTCTATTTCAACGTTCTATGGGGTATTATAATCAAGGAGAGAGTTTCACATGAATGATACCAGAATACCCATCAGTTGAAGGACACTTTTCAGAGAGCCTCTGCAGCAATCAATAAAACACAGCTTCGTAAAATATCACACAAGACATGGCGCCGCTTCATTTTGTGTCACGAAAATGATGGTGTTCATACAGACCTTCCCGATGTGTGACAGTGTCAATGAAAGTGAATAAACTAAATCCAGTACATGTGCTTTGTATTACTGTATTACTTGTTCTTCTATTGTTCTCTATTTTTTTTTGGTATGGGTGACAAGGCTTCCGGCCCACCCTGCACAGAAATTGTTAAAAAAATGTCTCCCATTAGTTTTCAAGAGCGGACCAGTCAATTTATGTAGGAATCTGATTTGATCCACATATTGTTCTCCCACGACACCGTCATAAAGACACTGAGGATAAGGGTTGAAGCCTAATAACTTTCTTACAGGACTACGACAGCACTGTTTTTTTTTTAAAAAAAAAGGCATATCAAAACTTTGTTTTAACAAAAGGAATGAAACTTTAAACGTTTAAATACGAATCTATGGTTATTTTAGATTAGATTATAAAATATAAATAAATGCGTGTATTTACATAATGAGGGTCATATGGGTGATGTCTTGGGAATACCAAGTGTTTTAAGCTTGGATGTGTGGGTGATGCAATGGATAACGAGTCGGAATTGTTTACCTGAGAGCCGAGTTACAATATTAACAGTTTGACTCTGTACTGAAGAGTAGTTGCACCTACGTAACGACGAAACTTCGAAGTAAACATGAGTTAAATGAAAAAAATTATTATTAATTAATTATTAATTCTATTAATGTTCTATTCTTATCTTCGATATTGAGCACTCTACTACAAAGCCTGCTTGCTTTAAATGTCTTTATCCTCAATTTTAGCCTCAAAAACAGTGTTTCAAATGACTACACTCTCTCTCTCTCTCTCTTTATATATATATATATATATATATATATATATATTTCTGTAGTTTACTTCTGTAGATTTATTTAACCGCGCATTTCTGTAGTTTACTGCTACCAGCAAGCAGAAATATTTCTTCTCCCGATGATGGCCATTTTGGCCGAAACTAGTCGAGGGATCTAAATGAAATAATAATAAAAAAAAACGAAAGAATATTAATCTACAACCCAGTGTGTCTGAAGAGTATAATTTTTTAATATTTTTTTATTGTTCAATATATATATATATATATATATATATATATATATATATATATATATATATATATATATATATATCCCTGTGTGTGTGCGCGTTTGTGCGTGTATATGTTTTATCGTGAGTTGAATCCTGTTGTGCTATTTTTTATTGTTGCCTTTTTTGTTTTATTTGGTGTGAATGTTAGTTTTGCCGAAAAACCACGAATTTAAAGGCTTATTGAAAGAAAGAAAGGAGGTAAAGGTTGATTTATTTAACCGCGCATACACATCGAGTGCAATGTTTACATAAAGGCACTCACACACGCACACACACACACACAAAGATATATATATATATATATTAGGTTGGTGCAAATAATGACGGTTTTTGACGTATTTTTTAACGTCAAAAACCGTCATTATTTTTGCACCAACCTAATATATATATATATGTGTGTGTGTGTGTGATTGTAAAACAAAGATTTTCTACCAAAGAATTTAAATATGGCTTTGAAAATGACAGAACGCATTTTTTAAAGGGACCTTTTTCCCATCTTTCACTAAGGATAGTTTGTCGTACATGTAAAGTAATTCCGTGATTTATCAGTTTAAATGTCGTGGGGAGGCCGACTGTGTTGTGACGAACCAACTTGCGGTTGGAGACCCGGATAGAGCAACACGTACCTGCCTATAGAATACAGTATGTAGCGAGTAACAGTAATCGCTTATTAACTCAGTCAGTTTTTGAGTCAGCGATTGGACTTCATTTAATTGATCACCCAGGCTGCGCTTCCGAATATGTAGGTTGCTGCACAAGGCTCGGTTGGTTAAACATTTGCGGTTTTTAGAAGCTGTTTACATCAGCCTTCATTGACCGACTTTGTAAAGGCAGAAAGATAACTTACTTCGTTTTTACTGTTTCATGGGTGGGCCGTGAACATTATTTTTTATGTTTTATATTCACTCGGGCTTATTTACGCCGCTTTCTTTTATTTTTAGCAACGAACTTATTTTAGTTGTAACTCCTTAATTACTCACCGTGTCTACCTTTTTCAGTTTCTTTCTGAAGATATGTTGAGCGAAAAAGGTTCCTTTTGGAAGAATTGTTTCTGTCAATAATAAAAGAAGGTCATTATGTATTTGTTAGACCAGATTTTTTTCTTTCTTTCTCTCTCTCTTTCTTTCCCTCTTGTCCTAAAAGTATATCTTATACTGCATGTCACTTACGCATTTATGAATACAAATTTTGAAAATTTTACTGGAGAATTCACAGTGCAGTACGTATCATTGTTAATTAATAAGCCATCATAAGGAACGGAGTTTTCCTTTTTTTTTTTAAATATATACTAGAATTCATTCAATACAAGGCTCGAGAAGCAGGGGGTTACTGTTAAAATTGTTATGAGTTGTGTGATATGAATAAAAATGGTAGAGAGTGACGATTATGAAAATAAGGAGAACATGTAGGGGGTAACTGTTAAAATTGTTATGAGTTGTGTGATATGAATAAAAATGGTAGAGAGTGACGATTATGAAAATAAGGAGACCATGTAGGGGGTTACTGTTAAAATTGTTATGAGTTGTGTGATATGAATAAAAATGGTAGAGAGTGACGATTATGAAAATAAGGAGACCATGTAGGGGGTTACTGTTAAAACTGTTATGAGTTGTGTGATATGAATAAAAATGGTAGAGAGTGACGATTATGAAAATAAGGAGACCATGTAGGGGGTTACTGTTAAAATTGTTATGAGTTGTGTGATATGAATAAAAATGGTAGAAAATGACGATTATGAAAATAAGGAGAACATATAGCGACTGACTCTTAACTTGAATAGGTTAGGATTATGTTCATGTAATGAATATTTACATGAGCTCAGCTATTATACTATATGTAATGAAGCTTATATTATGTAATAGACTTTATATTATATAACATAATATCGGCAATGAATTTGATATTACTTAATATTTTATCAGATAATGAACTTTATATTATATTATATAATATTATGTAACGAACTTTAACCTGTGACCAATTATTATATTATATTCGCTTCATGAATATAGCTACTCATTTTGAGCCCGAAAACGCTGTCGCCATATGTTCCTCGAAAGAATTAATCCAACCGGATATTGTTCTTCGCTGCAGACTGTGGCAAACGAGAAATGTTATTATCTGTCGATGACCGGAAGTCAAAAGCAGTCTGAATTACTAAAATAACGAACTGAATAACTAAACTTCTAGATTTATCTCGTATTTTTCTGGAATAAACACCTACACTTGTGCCTATGGTTTATTTTTAGTTGCATCATTCGATATAGCTTATCATTAAGTACCACCAAAATCGGACGTTTTTTCTGAAATGAAAGCAAAAAATCGTTACCCACAGTTTAAAAAAAAGAAAACTGCAAAAATCAAGGGATTATCTAATATAATCAAAATTTTCATCACTTATTCATCAATAAATAAATTGGATACTGAATAGGTTATTTTATTAGAAAAACCTTTTTTAAACTATCAGAGGAGGCTGTTTTCCCCTACTTTTCGATATCACATGTGTACTTTTTAATTTGAGGGCTGTTCGCAAAATTCTTTTACAGGTATATAGCAAAAAATTCCACAAGATTTTATTACAGTAAAAAAAAAAGAGAGAAAATTCAATATCAAGTGTGGACATACTGAAAATTTGTTCCGAATTTACCAAAAGTAATTCAATAAAAGTCGAAAATTAATTTTTTGATACTTGGAGCTTGCATAATTTAATAAAACACATTGTTAGACAGAAAAATATCTACTCTGAATATTTATTTTAAAAATATTTAATAATTTTTCAGTGCGATTTTGAAATACATTCCCTTGTTCGTAACAAGAGTCATTCTTTTTTTTTAAAATTAAATAAAGACAAGATCAAAGAATCAAAAAATGCAATTTTTAATTCCATTTTCACATGGAAACCTTTTTAAAAAGAATTTTATTTTATTGCTTTCATTTTTACAACTGTTAGATTATTTCTAGTACGGAATCAAATATCAAATATCAAATATCAAATAGGAAATAATTCGGAATTAACTCCCTTGACTGACTACTCTTCCCTATCGAGTAATATGATATTAATCTAATATAAATTTAATATCTATCGCTTTAAGTCAATCATTTTTGTTTCCCACTTCATTGATATGGGTGTATCTTTTACGTTTCTGTGTTATTTTCCATCTGATGATAGCATTTTCTATTCTTTTTTCTTTTTAAAGTTTGCACGTCATTTGCAGGTTTCTATAATTTTTATTAAGTTTAAAAGAAATCAAATAACACCGTCAATTCGATCACTCTTTATCGATGACTTGATCGATCAGGTTTTGTCAGTAGAAATTTCGTTATTTTAATAACTTTTTCTTAAATTCAGAATAGTCGTTCAAATCTACAAATCAACCATTCGCCATTGCATGGAGTATTGCTGCCATATATGGTCTGGAGCCCCTTCTGTTTGCCTCGGCGTTCTTGAAAAGATCAAGAGACGCAAATGCAGTGTAATTGGTCCTGTTCTGGCATCTCATCTGCAGTCGTTCTCTCACAGACGTGCCGTCGCCTCTCTCTGTCTTTTTTACAAATACTTTCATGGCAATTGCTCCGAGGAGCTGCATTCGCTGGTTCCCAGACTTCATGAATTTAAGCGTTCAACTAGGCTGGCATCTCGCTCTCACCTTTTCACTGTCGAAACTGTTAAATGTAGCCGTCTCTCCTACTCCAATAGCTTCATACCTCGCACCTCTCGCCTGTGGAACACCCTCCCCTCTTCGTGTTTTTCTGATAGCTATAATCTCCAACTATTGAAATGTAATGTCAATCGACGTCTCCAGATGCCTTTGATCTATCCACTATCCTTCTCCTCATCCTTTCCTCTATCACTCCTATTTGCTCTCGCTCCAACTCTCTGTAACCCCTTGCATGCTAGTGGCTTCCCGCCTTGCTTAGGGTGAAATGCTTGAGAGCAATTAAATATTTTATGATGTAAAGCAGTTAAGAAAATAATAATAATAAAGCGTTGAATTAAAGTCAAAAGTATCACTTAACTAGTTTTTAATTAATTTCTTTTTTATACTTCTAATGTATTCGAGGCAACGGAGGTAGGGTTCTACAGAAGGATGCTAAGGATATCATGGACCGAGCGTGTGAGCAACGATGAGGTTTTGCAGTGGGTGCAAACAAGGAGAAAGTTTATACTTAATATCACGAACAGGTAGCTGAAATTTCTGGGAGACGTAATGAGAAAGAAGGGCGTGGTGAATCTGATACTCACGGGTCGCATAGAGGGAAAGAGAGTCAAGGGAAAGCGACGCATGACATATCTGGTGGGCTTGAGCAGGTGGATGACAGAACGTGGTCTGGGGGAGGTAGCAGAGGGACAAAACTTATTAAGAGCTATAAGGGATAGAGGGAAGTGGAGAGCCATGATCGCCTACGTCCTGGAGGGACGCAACACATAAAAAGAACAAATGTAGTATAAAATAAAATTTCACAAAGCGTATAGAATAAAAAATGCATTAAACTAATGGTTATATACGATTAAATATAATAAACATAATACCAATTTCTTAATTATAGCACTGCAGGTATTCCATATTTCTTCAATTTTTTGAGCATTTTATAAACATCACGGATGATAGAAAGAAAGTACTATTGTTGACCTATGAATTTGATGACGAATCATACGCTACCATCCGTAGATAAACGTTATTTTCATTATGTTTTAAGTTTTTATATATCAAGAACAATATTTGGGAAATTATTTGAAAATGTGGGAAAAGTTTACTTGGGACGCGTTTCGTTCTTCAGGACTTAATCGGACTAAATTTGTTATGTTGGTACGACTTTGTACGCATGTGTAGTCGTACCAACATAACAAATTTACTCCAATGTAGTCCTGAAGGAGGAAACGCGTTGCCAGTAAAGATTTTCTATTTTGTCATACAAGATCGCCATTGTTTGTTAAGCACAAAGTTAACATTACTTTTACAAAATCCAGTTGATTAATCTTAATCTAAAATTTATTTTAATTTAAAATTTATCTTAATTTAAAATTCATCTTAATCTAAAATTTATCTTAATCTAAGATTTATCTCAATCTAAAATTTATCCCAATCTAAAATTTATCTTAAATTTAAAATTTATCTTAATCTAAAATTTATCTTAATTTAAAATTTATCTTAATTTAAAATTTATCTTAATCTAAAATTTATCTCAATCTAAAATTTATCTTAATTTAAAATTTATCTTAATTTAAAATTTATCTTAATCTAAAATTTATCTCAATCTAAAATTTATCCCAATCTAAAATTTATCTTAATTTAAAATTTATTTTAATTTAAAATTTATCTTAATCTAAAATTTATCTTAATCTAAAATTTATCTTAATTCAAAATTTATCTTAATTTAAAATTTATCTTAATCTAAAATTTATCTTAATCTAAAATTTATCTTAAATTAAAAATTTATCTTAATCTAAAATTTATCTTAATTTAAAATTTATCTTAAATTAAAAATTTATCTTAATCTAAAATTTACCTTAATTTAAAATTTATCTTAATTTAAAATTTATCTTAATCTAAAATTTATCTTAATCTAAAATTTATCTCAATCTAAAATTTATCCCAATCTAAAATTTATCTTAATTTAAAATTTATTTTAATTTAAAATTTATCTTAATCTAAAATTTATCTTAATCTAAAATTTATCTTAATTCAAAATTTATCTTAATTTAAAATTTATCTTAAATTAAAAATTTATCTTAATCTAAAATTTATCTTAATTTAAAATTTATTTTAATCTAAAATTTATCTTAATCTAAAATTTATCTTAATCTAAAATTTATCTTAATTCAAAATTTATCTTAATTCAAAATTTATCTTAATTTAAAATTTATCTTAATCTAAAATTTATCTTAATCTAAAATTTATCTTAAATTAAAAATTTATCTTAATCTAAAATTTATCTTAATTTAAAATTTATCTTAAATTAAAAATTTATCTTAATCTAAAATTTATCTTAATTTAAAATTTATCTTAATCTAAAATTTACCTTAATTTAAAATTTATCTTAATTTAAAATTTATCTTAATCTAAAATTTATCTTAATCTAAAATTTATCTCAATCTAAAATTTATCCCAATCTAAAATTTATCTTAATTTAAAATTTATTTTAATTTAAAATTTATCTTAATCTAAAATTTATCTTAATCTAAAATTTATCTTAATTCAAAATTTATCTTAATTTAAAATTTATCTTAAATTAAAAATTTATCTTAATCTA
This sequence comes from Acanthosepion lycidas, assembly GCA_963932145.1. Classification (NCBI taxonomy): domain Eukaryota; kingdom Metazoa; phylum Mollusca; class Cephalopoda; order Sepiida; family Sepiidae; genus Acanthosepion; species Acanthosepion lycidas. The sequence goes on from OZ010586.1 coordinate 30,488,634, forward strand.
AAATTTATCTTAATTTAAAATTTATTTTAATCTAAAATTTATCTTAATCTAAAATTTACCTTAATTTAAAATTTATCTTAATCTAAAATTTATCTTAAATTAAAAATTTATTTTAATCTAAAATTTATCTTAATTTAAAATTTATCTTAATCTAAAATTTATCTTAATTTAAAATTTATCTTAATCTAAAATTTATCTTAATTTAAAATTTATCTTAAATTAAAAATTTATCTTAATCTAAAATTTATCTTAATTTAAAATTTATCTTAATCTAAAATTTATCTTAATTTAAAATTTATCTTAAATTAAAAATTTATCTTAATCTAAAATTTATCTTAATTTAAAATTTATCTTAAATTAAAAATTTATCTTAATCTAAAATTTATCTTAATTCAAAATTTATCTTAATCTAAAATTTATCTTAATTTAAAATTTATCTTAATCTAAAATTTATCTTAATTTAAAATTTATCTTAAATTAAAAATTTATCTTAATCTAAAATTTATCTTAATTTAAAATTTATCTTAATCTAAAATTTATCTTAATTTAAAATTTATCTTAATTTAAAATTTATCTTAATTTAAAATTTATCTTAATTTAAAATTTATCTTAATTTAAAATTTATCTTAATTTAAAATTTATCTTAATTTAAAATTTATCTTAATTTAAAATTTATCTTAATTTAAAATTTATCTTAATTTAAAATTTATCTTAATCTAAAATTTATCTTAATTTAAAATTTATCTTAAATTAAAAATTTATCTTAATCTAAAATTTATCTTAATTTAAAATTTATCTTAATCTAAAATTTATCTTAATTTAAAATTTATCTTAATTTAAAATTTATCTTAATTTAAAATTTATCTTAATTTAAAATTTATCTTAATTTAAAATTTATCTTAATTTAAAATTTATCTTAATCTAAAATTTATCTTAATTTAAAATTTATCTTAAATTAAAAATTTATCTTAATCTAAAATTTATCTTAATTTAAAATTTATCTTAATCTAAAATTTATCTTAATTTAAAATTTATCTTAATCTAAAATTTACCTTAATTTAAAATTTATCTTAATCTAAAATTTACCTTAATTTAAAATTTATCTTAATTTAAAATTTATCTTAATCTAAAATTTATCTTAATTTAAAATTTATCTTAAATTAAAAATTTATCTTAATCTAAAATTTATCTTAATTTAAAATTTATCTTAATCTAAAATTTATCTTAATTTAAAATTTATCTTAATCTAAAATTTATCTTAATTTAAAATTTATCTTAATCTAAAATTTACCTTAATTTAAAATTTATCTTAATTTAAAATTTATCTTAATCTAAAATTTATCTTAATTTAAAATTTATCTTAAATTAAAAATTTATCTTAATCTAAAATTTATCTTAATTTAAAATTTATCTTAATCTAAAATTTACCTTAATTTAAAATTTATCTTAATTTAAAATTTATCTTAATCTAAAATTTATCTTAATTTAAAATTTATCTTAAATTAAAAATTTATCTTAATCTAAAATTTATCTTAATTTAAAATTTATCTTAATCTAAAATTTACCTTAATTTAAAATTTATCTTAATTTAAAATTTATCTTAATCTAAAATTTATCTTAATCTAAAATTTATCTCAATCTAAAATTTATCCCAATCTAAAATTTATCTTAATTTAAAATTTATTTTAATTTAAAATTTATCTTAATTCAAAATTTATCTTAATTTAAAATTTATTTTAATTTAAAATTTATCTTAATTCAAAATTTATCTTTATTTAAAATTTATTTTAATTTAAAATATACTAATTTACTTTGAAATACATCTCTAGGACAGATATTGAATTTTAAAGTGATTTTTAAATTTGTTGTTTACGTTTTTAATGAGAAACGAATGAACGTGTCAATGTTTTAAAAATATCAAAACAACTTTATTTACGTACGGATATTTATTTTTCGTTTCATGCAGATTAGCTTTACGCTATCATCTTTCAAATAAAACCCAAATTTAACGTCAAAGATATTTTTTTTCTTTTATTTAAAAGGCTTTTTTTGTTAGTAAGTCCGTGGGGGTACCTACCGTATTTCATTGCTTATAACACACTTCGATACATTAAACTCCTCCCCACCAAATTTTAAAGGAAGAAATTGAAAAAAAAAAAAAAATAGTATGGAGCTTTGAAATAATAAAAATATGTTATTCTGCTTTCACAATTGAATACATGGTAGATGATACTCAGCTTTTGTTCATATACATGTTTGTGTGGACATAATTACGAGAGGCGGTTATATTTGTGTTTTATGCTGGAGTTTTGTTGAAATTATATACAATTTAATTTCATTAATAAATTATAGGATATAATATGGATTAATGTCATGAAAGTGTTCTTTCATGTTGGTTGTTTTGTTCATTTTTTTTAACGGCATATCAACCTCTATGAGTCAGTCAATGCCGAAATGTAAATAATTAAAACGATTTTATGACTTCGACTAAATATATTTTGAATGAAATTGCCTGCCTTCAAATACAGATAAAAAGTATTGTTGTTCATGTTGCTTTAAAAATATATTGCTGCTAATTTTACCATAAATAGATATTGATGTTATTTTTTTTATATATAAAAATATTTTGCTGCTAATTTTACTATAAAAATGTATTTTTATACTTTCATAGTGCTTTGTTTGGGGGGGGGTCACTATTTGCCCATAGCTGGGACCCTAACAGGTGCTACCACCCCGGGTCAAGGTGGACTTGGGAACACCAGCAATTAAGAGATGATGCCACGCTCCTCAAAGCCTCCGATCTGTCGATCAGACGCCTTGCTGCCGGATGTAGTACTGTAGCAGGAAGTTTGCTTCCTGTTGTTAATATCCCAGTATCCCAACTGCATAAATATATTCTTTCAAAACGTTGTGAATTTAATTTTGAAAAAAACTGGACTTATTTTTGAAACGCCAACAGATTACCGCCTATTTCATTCTCTGGAAAACCACCTTCGTGGGAAATCCTTCGCAAATGAGGCAAACTAGCAGCTGACACTCACAGACTTGTGTACGTCCAAGACACCTGATTCTTACCGCTGGGTGCTTTCCTTCCGGATTCTTTCGGAGGGAATGGCATGCTGTTCCGTGCCGGAAGCCTTCTCTCTTCCTTTGCGTTCCTCCTACTATTGCGTGACATATGTTATGTAGCGGTGGTATGACCGGCTATGACGAGCTATGGCTAGCTTAGACAAGCTATGACCAGCTAAGGTCGGCTTAGACAAGCTATAACCAGCTTAGACAAGCTAGGACCGTCTTAACCCAGCGTTATAAACCGACCTTGTGTCACAACCTGACTCAGTGAGGGGGGTAAATCTCGGTCATTGCAACTGGATGCACGTTGGCCGATGGCGACTAACGATATGTCAAATTTGCTGTATACGTTTTTTTTTTTAAATAAATAAAAAAAAGACAAAGACGATTTTGGTTATCTTGTAAAAAATGACTTTTATTAGATCAGGGCGAACGCAGACCCATATTTAAACCCTTGTAACGTAATTATCAGTGAGATAGTTTATCAAGCTATTATCGTTGTTGCCCGATCGAAAACAACTTTGTTGTGTATAACGACCGAAAATGTCGTAGATTAGTGACCTTGTAGCCGAGAAAGATTAATTGAAAATCTTCTTCTTCTTCTTCTTTGTGTCGTTTCCCTTCAGGACAATGGTGATCATGGCTCTCCACAATTTCCTGTCCTTTGTATAGCTCTTCATAACTTTTATTTTATTGCCATCTCTCCCAAAACCTGCCACGCTGTCTATACGCTCAAGTTCGCCTGGTAGGTTGTGCATTGCTTTCCTCTAGCCCTTTTACCATCAATCTGTCCTGTGAGTATCAAATTTTCCAAGCCATTTTTCCTCATTCTGTTCTCCAGAAATTTCAACTGTCTCTTCCTGATGTTAAGTATGTGTCCTTTTTTTGCCGCTTTCTTTAAAACTTCATTATTGTTCAAATGTCCGGTCCATGGTATTCTCAGCATCCTTCTGTAGAATCCCATTTCTGTTGCTTCAAGTCGCTTCTTCATCTGTGAGAAGATTGTGTAGCATTCACTGCCATAGAGGAGGAATAACTCTACATAACAGTTCAGTACACTTTTCTTTGTTTCTAAAGATATTTTTTCCGTTTCTTCATACTTTATCCAACTTTTGGAAGGGTTCTTTTGCTATTCCAGTGGGCCTTCGGATTGAAAGTATGAATTTTCTTGAATTCTTTCTCATTGGTAACCTTAGGCTAGACTAAGATTAACTGATAGCGCCAAATGTCTTAAATCCGTTTTCCTCGATAGTTGCTCTATATTTGTGGCCTTGTGCTAAAATAAAACTAGCAAAGGACGGTGATAGGTGTCTTAAAGACGTGTTCGATTACCGCCCCCTGACGATAATCACAGGCGGCGCGAGATTTGAAAGCCTTTTCCGCTTTCCTTTTATGACTTACTCTTAGTGCCACGCCACTCCCAGATGTCTCAAGGACAGATGCCCTTGTGGATGAAAGCGTTGGTTGGATCCAGTGATTTGATCTAAAGAGTTGTGAGTTCAATACCTGGCTACTGCAGCGGTGTACAAAAACGTGGAGAATTAAGTTAAAGGAAGATAAATTAGACGGCCGCAAGAGGCATGACACGTAGAACTAGACCAATCTACCCTGGTGGACGAAAAAAAAGGGCTCAGTTCGAAATTTCAATAACCTGAAGAAGGACGGAGAGTATAACGACCGAAACGCCGTGAATATAGCAATAAAGATGAGGACAACAGACCGAACAATGTAAATAATGTAAATAATTCCATGTGTCATTAAAATCCGATAATTATTTGATTTTTGCAAGAATTTCCAAATCAATGCGTTTTTCGCCTCAAAAATGATACTAAATTTTTTACTAATCCTTGGTCCGCCCGCTGACGCAAGAAAACAACATTTTTAAACAAAATTTCGAAAGTTCTAAAAATAATGGAAAAAAAAAATTGATAATAAAAAGAATCTTTTGGTCTTTCCACTTAATAATAGCATAAAGATTTTGACGAAAATTTTTTTTTATTAAATTTGGAGCATTGTGCTAATGTTTTTAGAGAATCAGTGAAGGTAACTATGCAAAAATGACATGAAACCTATCTGAAACCGATTGACACACGCAGTATGACTGAAAATGGCGGCCAGGTTACTACTTCTCATTTAACGACCGACTCGTTTAACGACAGTTCGCTTAGCGACCAGGTAACTAGAACGGAACCCGGTCGTTAAGTGAGGAATGACTGAAAGATAATAGATTTTAAGTAAGAGCGAACACCTTTCTTTTCTTTTAGGAGCAAGCTTCCGACCTTTTGACACTGTGAATACAACGAAAAACAGTGAAAGCCGATCGCTTGTCTCGTACCCGCCGGAAGAATGAAACGATTTTTGTTCAAAATAACAATAAAAAGCACAGACAGATTCACTGTTGCTCCTCTTAGCAATTAAAGAAAGAAAAAAAAACCATAACTGTCTTGTCAGTGAAATCTGATAAAGAAGTCAGTGAAGCTTATTTATTCATTCACTAACTTATTTGTCTGCCGGCTGATTTCTGTCCATTGTTCATTGTGTCCGTTTGTCTTGACTCGAAGGAAACGGTTTATAGTCATCAGTCAGGTGAAGAAACATTAGCATGCAAAGTTAATGGAGGAGAAATAGGAGGCGGAATAAAACAAATGAATCTTTGTCTTAAGATGGACTTTGTTTATTTTTTTTTTTTATTTCTTGCTTTCTTGAATTTGTCTTTCTTCTGCCCTTAATTCCATTTCGGATCCAATCGTTTCCTTCTTGCTTTTTTTCCTTTAATGTTTTTTAATTTCTATCTTCTTTTATTATGTGTCTTGACTCTTCCGGGCGTGCGCAATCGGGACTCTCTTTAAATTAACTTCCCCCGCTTGCATCTATCTATCTATCTATCTATCTATCTATCTATCTATCTGTCTGTCTATCTATCTATCTATCTATCTATCTATCTATATTCCGAACGTGGGCAATCATGGCTCTCTTCAAATGAACTTCCCCCGTTTGCATCTATCTATCTATCTATCTATCTATCTATCTATCTATCTATCTATCTATCTAGCTAGCTAGCTAGCTAGCTAGCTATCACAGCATATTCATATCTATCTATCTATCTATCTATCTATCTATCTATCTATCTATCTATCTATCTATATTCCGAACGTGGGCAATCATGGCTCTCTTCAAATGAACTTCCTCCGTTTGCATCTATCTATCTATCTATCTATCTATCTATCTATCTATCTATCTATCTATCTATCTATCTATCTATCTATCTATCTCAGTCTGTTCTTCATATCTATCTATCTATCTATCTATCTATCTATCTATCTATCTATCTATCTATCTATCTATCTCAGTCTGTTCTTCATATCTATCTATCTATCTATCTATCTATCTATCTATCTATCTATCTATCTATCTATCTCTTTTTAAATATTTTCAAATCTGAGTATTTATCTATCTACGAGAGTAAGTCAGAATTATCCGTACCTATGACCTTCCTTAGTGAAAAACTGCCAATGTTTTAAAACGATGAAATATATGTAGACCATACAGAAGAGTTGCAGAAGATTCCGAAGTTGTCTGGAGGTCGTGGTTAAAGCTAATTGCGATTTTATTGAATAAATTTTTCTCTTTAGTATTTCAAGATATTTTTATGTAATTTTGGCAAATATATCTGTTAAAATTAGATATCAATGTTATTTTCATTTTTTGCGTAATTTAGACGATAATCGCACACTGTATATAAGAAGACAAACATACAAATTGGTATACACATGTGTCAGTCTGACTCAGCATGTAACATACGTAAGGCATATTGAAAAACAAACTTGAACATAATGTCGTTTTCTCACATATTTTAGTTAATATGTGAGAAAACGACATTATTTTTGCACCAACCTACTATCTATCTATCTATCTATCTATCTATCTATCTATCTATCTATCTATCTATCTTACGGTCACATAACGTTGAAACTCCGGTTTACATACGATCACCAAAGTTAAGCAACCTCGAGCCTACTTAGTACCTAGATGGGTGACCTCTTGGAAATACCGGTTGCCGTAAGCTTAGATATGCGGGTGGTGTAGTGGATAATGGCTCGGGATTTTTAATCGGAGAACCGAGTTTCAGTTATATTCATTATATTCGCTTTCATGCAAATACCCCTGTGAAAGATATCAATCTATCTCTCCTCCCCCAACTATAGGTTAATTAATAAGACTTGTATCACTAAACCATTATTATCTAAAAAAAAAATCGTACATTCTAAAAATATTTTCTGCCTTTAAATAACCTGCAAAGGGTTCATAAGCCGTAGAAAGCGAATCAACTAATAAATCAATCAATATTTATCTTGTTCTGCTTGTTATCTATCTGTCTATTTATCTCAGCCTTTTCATATCTATATATCTGTCTATCTATCAAAACCTATTCATGTGTATCTATATGACTGTCAGTCTATTATCAATAACATAATCCCATGTCTTTGTCAAATTGTTGATTCCTTCAGCGTTAATTTCTTCAGGTTCCAATGCAAAGAATCACTCAATCCCAGTTTTAAACTCTTCGCGATTAATAAACTGTTTTCATTACCAAAAAGTTGCAATAATATGAAAAGATGATTGTCGGATGGAGCATGGTCAGGAGAGTAAGGAGGATACAGGAAAACTTCTATATCTCTATCTATAAAAGGCAGGATGAGTGTATGTGTGTGTGTGTGTGTGTGTAACAAATGCACGGCCGCAATTTTCGACGGATTTGCACCAAAATTTACATGCACGTGCTCCAAGTTAGTGGAAGGCCAAGACCGACTTTGCATTTCCCAACTCCCATCGATAGTGGAAATAATCGATTTTTTCCTGCTTCTACGGAGTGAGAGCCAAGAGCTGGCTGCCACGAATATGCAGGAAGATTCTACTGGCCAGCGTGAGAGCCAACAGCTGACTGACACGAATGTTAACTAGCATGCAAAAAAAAAAAAAAAATCGATAGCTGCATTCGTCACAAGTGGGAAAAAATTAAATCTGCATGGCACTTTACTCCAATTGGCTCATTCGCTTGCTTAAACTCAACGTTGATTCTGATTTAATGTTAGTATAGAGCTTAGAAAAAATTCGCAGTGTGAGATAGGCAAGAAGTAAGGCATGTAGCAACATCAGCACGGCAAGGGCACTCCTTTAAAGGCCAGGAAGGGCAAAAATATTTTAAGTCAAGTGATAGCGATTGCTGTATGAGTCGTACGATTTTTGAATCAAGCACGGGCAATGCTGCTAGTTAATGCTATAATTCTTTCCTGATTGACTCAGGTTAGATGTAGTCTTCAATGATCATGTAAAAGCAATACGCCTTTGCGATTGACTAATGATTGGCACTTTTTTTTGTAAATTTTCGTGCAATGAATCCAGTTGACGACGATATTTTTTCTGCATGTGCTGTTTCGTTTTGGTTTATAACAGACGACGCTCTTTAAATCTCACCAAATACGGAGCGTAACTTTCTTTCGGGTATAGACCTGGTTTGGGAATTGGCTCCCCTTTTAAGTGAATGCCAACTACTGTCGTTTTCGATGGATATAATTACAGAGAACGTACTTTTCATCATTAGTGATGATTCTTCTCTGGAAAGGAGCGATTTTAAGTCTATTCTTCAATCGAACAGATGGCAACTGTTTGATTAAGCTAAAATAAGTCAGATGATGAGGGACACATTTACCAAGTTTCGACACTTTTCTAAGTTCATGAAACTGTTTTATGATTGGTGGGGATGATTTTTTTGTTGTTATTTCTATTGTAATTCGTTTCGGATTTTCTAAACACAGTTAGCAGAAGGAGACAGCGACAAACAATGCATAAAAGTCCACCCTTAACTCTATACTTCTAACGTCTCCGCCTAAACTCTGAAATTTTATTTATTATTTATTTAACGAAATAGATAGAGTTCAACGGCTTCATAGCTTCGCCTATCATCCAGTTAATACGCCTCCCCGGTTTGTAGCGGAGAAGAGGTTTATCGCTTGTTTCCTGTTTAGGATAGGGTTTCCTGTTTAGGATAGGGTTTCCTGTTTAGGATAGGGTTTCCTATTTAGGATAGGGTTTCCGGTTCCGTCTAAAGTCTACTTTAAGTTTATACTTCTAACGTCTCCACCTAATCTCTGAAATTTTATTTAAAATTTATTTTTATCTTTCCTCAATAGCAGTAGATACTTTCGCCTATCCTCCGGTTCACATACCTTCCCGGTCTTAAGGGATACACCTCTAATCCTGTGGAAAAGGCCGGGAAAAAATATAAAACAGACGATAGGTGAACCTAACTACTGTTACTGACAAAAAATAAAAATAAAATGTAAATAAAATTTCAGAGTTTAGGCGGAGATGTTAGAAGTATAGAGTTCCTTTTAAAGTCTTCTCATTCTCTTTCACCCTTCAATAGCTCCTTGTCTCTTCGTGGCATTATTGCTTTGCTAGGGGTCAATTGATTAAAAAAACAAAACTACCTAGCGAGCTTGAGTAAATGGAAGGCGGTAGAAGGATTAGGGGAGATAACAAAAAGATAAAAATTTATTAAGGGCTTAAAAGTACAGGACACTTTGAGAAGCCATGATCCTCGACGTCCTGAAGGGACAGGGGACATAGAAGAAGAAGAAATATTCATAGAACTTGGTCGTCTAGATCAAGGGAAATCATTGAGAGGATTTTCGCGTTGAAAATGATCAAAATACCTTTGGATAATTAAAGCTTCATTTTCATAGACAGAACGAATATTTCTTGCCGTTTCACTTCCTGAAGAGCCATTTTTGAAGCCGTACAACAAACAGTATCTGATCTAAACTAACTTTAAACTTGTAAAATCGATACAATCTTTACCCATTCTGCTAAAGATTATTTTTGCTTCAGTATTGTAAAGGTACGTTCAATGTAATCATATATATATATATATATATAAACGATAATACTTTCTCTTAAACCTCATAAAAGAAAAATTAAATTAGGGTTTTTAAAGGCCGTGTGCGGACGTGTGTACCTTTATAAGAGTATCGAATATGCACCAAAAGTGTCTTCCTGTGTCTATTGTAGGAGATTGTCTGATGGACGTTATGCCGCTAGATTAGGCATAGACAAATTGTGGCCCACCGATCACATGCGGCCCGTTTGGATCTGTGAACGGGACGTCTTATTTCGTGAGGAAAATAACGTTTTTAACAATGTGGTTTTCTTCGTTTCGTCCTCACTTGTTCACTCACACGTTCTCATACATAACCACACATATAATTAAGTACAATGTTTCTGGAATTTTGTAACTTATGAGAAAAATTTATTCAATAACATCGCTATTGACTTCAACCACGGTCTCCAGACAACTTCGGAATCTCCTGCATCTCTTCTGGACGGTCTCCCTGTTTAAGTTGATGAATGCTGCTATAATCCTTGCCTTCAGTTCATCTTTGGTGTTACAAGGAGTTTTGTAGGTATCTCGCTCAACTGAACTCCACACATAATAACCAAAGGGGTTGCAGTCTGGAGAGTTAGGTGGCCAGATGTAAGGGGTAATACGGTTGCAGAAATTGTCTGACAATCATGATTGGGTTCTCCTGTTTGTGAGGCATGGTGCAGAGTCCTGTTGCCAGACATGGGCTCTTCCAGCAGAGTAGCACTATCCTCTCAAGGCACGATATAGACCTCCGTGTTGAGTCTGAGGCCCTTGTGGGAAAATGAATGGAGGCATAACGTCACCATCACTAGTGATCAATCCTAACTCCATGATGTTGACTGGATTTATCATCTAACTCTTTCCGAATCTTCTGTACTGTCCTCAAATTGACACCTAAACACACTGAAATTTTCGTATTGGAGATTCCAGTGCGAATGTCAAGCACAACAGAATACCATTTCCAAATTTCCGGCGGATTGAACTGCATCATCATCGCACTCTTTTTCTAACAGACGGCACCCAATTGACCCTACTATAGAGTACAGTCGATAAAATCAAAAACAAACAATGCGCATGCGCGTTATTAGAAATATAAAAAGGCGACACTTATTATTGTTTTATTTCTTTTGATTTCTGGTGTATACTCATTTCTTTCCGGGTCCCGACCAGAGACCTAAGGTCAGAAATGGCATCATGACATTTTCCATTGAGCAGATTTGAAAAAAAAACAAACCCAAAAAGCCTTTCGTAAGGTGTGGGCTGCATTTGTGAGTACATTTTTTTATATTTCTTTAAGGCATGTGCTACCAGGGACCCCTTCAATGGGTCTAATCAATCCGAGGGATCTAACTACAACTGGAATTATTAATGTTTTCATGCGCAGCATTTTTGAAGTTTCGCTTTGAAGGTCCTTGTATTTTGATAGTTTTATGAAGATCTTTAAAGATACATTGCAGTGTGCAGAGTCCCGTTGCCAGATATAAAGTCTTTCAGCAGTCACATTTTTGACCAAGAGCAGCACTAACTCATCAAGGTTCTTGATGTAGGTAATGTGGGAAGATGAATGGTGGCATAACGTCGCCATCACTAGCTATCACTCCACATATCTTCGTAATCACCATTAGACTCATCCAACTCTTTCCGAATCAGTTGCACACCCAAACACTTTGAAATGTTCGCAATGGAGCTTCCGGCGGAATTGCCAAGCATGCTCTTTTTATACATTTCTTGCGGACGATGCCCAACTGACCCTACTTTACTGTGCAGTCGACACAAATAATAAACAAACAACGCGCATGCCTGAAATTAAAAAAAATATAAAATAGCGACAATTTATCCATCTCACCCTGTATATACATGCAAATGTATGTAGATATATCCATATATATACCTGCTCAAAGCGCATCCAAATGTAAACAAATGACGTCACACATTATGAAATGGACAAAGTCCGACAATTATTTTAAAACATTTTTATGTTTATACGTTCTTTTTATAGATACAAATATTTAAGTAAATGCTTTGTTTCATAATAAACAACATTTACCGGCCTGAATGTCCGATAAATTTTCACAGAAAATATTCGTTCTCCGACAGGATTCGAACCTGTATTCTATACGGAACCGTCATTTAGCTTGACGTGCGTTTAACCGACTTGGCTACAGAGGAGCGTTCGGTTCGCAAGCTCGAATTTTGTGTATGTGAACTTCAATCTTTCATGAATCTCTCACTTACATTCATATCTGCTCGATGCGTATCCAAATGTAAACAAATGACGTCACATTATGAACTGGACAAAGTCCGCGGACTTTGTCCAGTTCATAATGTGTGACGTCATTTTAAGACATTTTTATGTTTATGTTTTAAGACATTTTTATGTTTATACATAATATCCATATATATATATATATATATATATATATATATATATATATATATATATATATATATATATATATATGCCCATATAATATTTATATATCCGTATATACTGGCATATCTATCCTTCCATTTCACTCACTCATTCACTCACTCACTCACTCTCTCTCTCTCTCTCTCTCTATATATATATATATATATATATATATATATATATATGCCCATATAATATTTATATATCCGTATATACTGGCATATCTATCCTTCCATTTCACTCACTCATTCACTCACTCACTCACTCTCTCTCTCTCTCTCTCTCTCTCTCTCTATATATATATATATATATATATATATATAAATTTTCGATGGGAATTTTCAAGTGTGTGGTTTGCCGTTTCTTCGCCGTTGGAATGCATTTCTCATTTTATTGTTTCCCTATTCAAATTTTTATAACTGCTTTTATATCCGCCGACAAATAACTGGAGAAGTAATCGAGAAAAAAGTTAAAATGCTTTGGTATTTTCTTTTATCTGGTCCGTCGGCTGGAGAGAAAAAAAATCAAAAACAAAAAAAAAAAAACAAAACAAAAAAAACAAAACAAAAAAAAAACACGGTAGAAGCGGAAACAATGTCCAACCGAATTCTGTTGCGCCCTTTCTTACGGTTTCGCTCTCTTCGTCTTGCGCTAGCATTTCCAAACACACGCGCGCGCACCCCCCACCACGTATAAACACAAACACACACACGTATAAGCATAGACGTATAAGCATATATACACACGTATAGACAAACACACGCGCACGCACACAGACACACTTATAAACAGACACACACGCATAGACACACAGATGTATAAGCATACACGTATAAACATACACACATACGTATAAGCACACACAGGCACACACACACATGTGTAAACACACACACGTATAAACATACACACGTAAAACACGTATAAACATAAATACACGTATTATGTTGGTGCAAAAATAATGTCGTTTTCTCACACATGTTACTATGTGAGAAAACGACATTATTTTGCACCAACCTAATATATATATAAACATATACACATCCGTATTAACACACACACGTATAAACATACACACACGCTCGCGCGCACACAAACACACTCGCGTGCACACACACACTCGCACGCGCACACACACACACACGCTCGGCGCGCGCACACACACACACGCGTATAAACATACACACATAAAGAGAGACACAGGTGTAATGGTTAGCCATCTTGTCTTGCTGGAAAAAGTGAGTTCGACCCTCAATGGATGCCCCATACATTCGGCCTTGTGCCACATCTAAGGTAAGCTTAGAAAATCACCATGAAGGGAGACACAAACATCCACGTAAACACAAGCAAACAAACTACATACTTTCTCTCTCTCTCTCTATCTCTTTCCTCTCTCACACATACATACATAAACTCATATACACCCGAATTTTCTTACTGCCTCCTTTCTTTCACAACACACACGCAGAAACGAACACACAAACACACATTCGCGAATGCTTAACAGGTGCACACAAACACATAAGCCCACACGCGCAAACGCGCCCACTTAGACACACACAAACCCCAATACGCACGCAAACAAGTGAGCGCGCACACACACATGCACACACACGCACACGCACGCACCTGACAGACACGCGCACACATAAACACGTTCGCGCGAACGCAAACACATCTTGGTTGTTTTTACTTGTTTTTCGGCATGTCTTCTCTGATTGGTCCCAAGATACTTTTGGGTAACAATAAGTATGTATATAGATATGAAAACACTTAGATACATAATTAGATAGATAGAGAGATAGATAAATAGATAGACAGATATGAACAGATTGAAATAGATAGATAGATAGATAGATAGATAGATAGATATGAACACACTCAGGTAGATAGATATGAACAGACTGAGACAGACAGTCAGATAGATAGATAGATAGATAGATATGAACAGACTCAGGTAGATAGATATGAACAGACTGAGACAGACAGACAGTCAGATATATATATATATATATATATATAGATAGATAGATAGAAAGAAAGAAACAGATTGAAATAAATAGGAACAGAGATATAGCCAACGACAAAATAATTTGAAAACCCATAAATTTTGAATATTTTTATCCATTTCTCAGAATCTAATGTCGTATGATGTCAGATTTTTTTAAAATGTTAATAAGCACAAAAAAGGAATATTGACTTTATTGATTTGCAAACAGTATTAATGGTTAAAATTAAGAAGTATTAATATTTATTGACTTACAAGGAAGATTAACGGTTTAAACTCAAATATTAAATAAAATAAAATGGATGTTTATAAACATTCAAACTGCCGACGAAATTAAAAAGGGAGTACATGTTTTTGGTCCTCCCTGTACATAAGTCATTATATATATATAGGTCGCTAGTGGCGTTTGGGATACGGGATGATGTAGGAAAATATATTTTGCTATTTTTCTTTTGTTATTTTTTTTTTGTTTGGATTATTTATGGTCCAAACGAAAAACCATTAACGCATGTTGTGATATTAATTGAATTTCTTTTTTCCAGGTTTTCAGATAAAACGTTGAGCCATCTTGACACCATTTGTCGTAACAATCGCTGAAAAACCCTTTGAATTATTCAGCTAGAAAGAGAACAGGTTAAAATCATTTTGTGTCAGCCCCACTATGTCTTCCCAACTGAGCAATGGTGAGAGGCCTTCAGTAATCGTGCCAACATTCATATTCTGGCTTCCATCTTCAAAGTCTATTCCAGAACCATCAAGAAAATGGTGAATAAGTTTTATAAAGAGGGAACAGTAGAGGGGAAAACTGGATCCGGGTGTCACAACAAGAACAGGGATCATTTCAACTTAGGGCTAAATATATTTTTATTGTTCAAAGTATAGTCCAATAGTGTTATAAAAATCTCGGAGAATTCCAGTAAGATATCTTTAATCATTTCTAAGTTAAATGATTCAAAGCTTAATCCAACAATTGGACAATTTTGCTCGTACACGATTTGGACAATTTTCGGTTACACCAAGGAAATACAGGGTGTCCATAAAGTTCGTGTGCACTTTAAAAAATTTATAACTTCATTTGTCTTTGCGATAGAAATAATTTGTAAAAAGGATTAGAAAGAAGTAAATCTATATTTTTTAAGTCTTTATTGAAATTTTATTTAAGTTTCCACATGTCCTCCATCATTAGTAATACAAAGGGTAATTCGATTTTGCAGTTCACGGAAAACATTTGCCAACTGATTTACAGTGATGCCTGAAATCACATTAGTTATTTTATCTACACTTAAAACTAGGTACATTAAACTTTATAACATTTTTTACAGATTATTTCTATCGCAAATACAAATAAAGTTATAAAATTTTTAAAGTGCACACGAACTTTATGGACACCCTTCATAATATCGACTCATTGGTCGGTGAGAATTCATTTTTTTAAAGTCTTATTAAAAACAGAGCAAATTTTTCCAGTCACCTGATATTTAATTTGTTTGGCTAGTTGACTTTAGACGTTTAGCCATCTTGACACCGTTTGTCGTAAGAATCGCTGAAAAACCCTTTGAGTTATTCAGCTAAAAAGAGAACAGGTTAAAATCGTTTTGTACCAACCCCACTATGTCCTTCCAACTGAGAAATGGTGAGAGAAAAAAGATCATTCATGCTTTTGGTAATGGTACAAACTTTCATACTTGTTTCCATCTTCAAAGTCCATTCAAGAACCACCAAGCGAATGGTGAAGAAGTTTAAAAAAGACGGAAGAGTAGAGGAGCGAACTTGATGGGGAAGTCACAACAGGAAGAGGGATCATCATTTCAACTTTTAGAGCTAAATATATTGTTATTGTTCACAGAAGAGTCCAATAGTGTTATAAAAACCTCGGAGAATTCCAGTAAGATATCTTTAATCATTTCTAAGTTAAACGGTTCAAAGCATAATTTAACTAATGTACAATTTTTCTTACATCCCGTATATATATATATATATATATATATATATGCTTCATTAAAAACGACAGAAGGGATGCTACGATTAATCTTTTTATTTAATTTCTCTTGTGTTCGTATAAGTGTTTTCTTTTCTAGACACAGAGTGTGTAGAAACTGTCTAAATGTTCTATAATTCCGTGCGCTTTCAGCTATACTTTTAGCCATTATCAAGGATGATTTCATTTTTGTTTTTTAATTGGGTGTATGGGTTGTGTGTATGTTTTAGAGTTATAGGGATGTTTTATTTTCCGAACACAGCACATTGTGGCCGTGTTCGTAATTAATATTAATGAGTGTTGGCTTTTTATTTTTTTATTATTAAGTCTTTCATTATTTTTAATCTTTTTTTTTACATATGGATGAGGTTATTATGTTTGTATTTTCTACTAGTATGTTTCGGATGGGGTCTGGTAAGTTTCTGTGTGTGTGTTTAAATGGGTTCTAATGGAGCTGTGATCAGATAGGTGTAACGTAAGGCGTCTGGATAGGCATGTAGTGGTGTGACCGATGTAATTATTTATGAATTAGGTTTGATCAGGAACACAGTTCCTTAAGGGGCATTTGAACTCATAGATAATGTTCTTTCGTCTTTAATGAAACATGTATAAATGAAGGATTGCTACATAAATGCACACACACACACACGCTATATATATGTTTGTTTTATTTTTTTATTAAATTGTTGGCGCACTTTTGAAATTATAAATTTTAAATCAAAATTTGTATAGTTTGCCTTGAATGAAAATTTACCAGACATTCACATTTCGTAAGTGCGGATGATATTCGAGGTACCTACAAGGTTTTTTTTTTTTTTTTTTTTTTTTTACAATTTAAAAACAAGAAAAAAAATCTTTTTATAGCGTGTTTATCGGAGTGAGCGCGACGCAGACCCCACACTTAGAAGTCTAGCCAACCGGAGTGCAATGGATGGGTCTCGCTCTGGTAGAAGTTGGTGTGAATTTTAGTAAATATAATTTCTTTTTATTTTGGTGTGAATTAATATTTTGAGGTGAATTAACAGAAAAGATCCCTGGTGTCACAAGGAAAGTCGTTGATGAAAACTAGCAAAAAACGTTGATCTGTGAGGACCTATTACGCACGAATATACATACATACAAACATACAAATCACATTTACAATGCCAAGCATTCATTGGTTAATAAATCACCACTACATTTCTACAGGCAATTTACAAATCGCAGTAATACGACAATTTTGTTATCGTTCTAATTTTAAGTAGTCAATTTTGTGCACTTTTTGGAGAAGTGGATCACAGAAGCTTTCTTAAGCCTCCCTAAAGCTCGCTCGTTGATTGGTCGATGCCAACCAATCAGATGGTTTGCACGTGAAGAATAATTCTTCCCGCGCAACGATTTGGAGCCTATAGTCGCTTATTTAAGCCAAGATATTTCTCATCTCAATTAGTGAGAACTCAACTGCCAAATGAATCCACGACAGTTGAAACCATGCGCCAACCTTCTCACTCACACACACATTCACATGCTGAACATAACTTGTACACACTGACCAAAAACTCTTCTTACGCAGCAATATCTTTCAAGAAGAATCATTACAAGAGACTCTCAGGAACCTTTTTCCAGTGAACCTTAAACCAAATAACTATCACTCACTGAACACTAAAATAGCAGTTAAAGAGAGGCAACTCTTGGTTACTTCAACATTTCGTACGTAAATGCATGTTTTCTTTTACATCGTTGTTTGATAGTGTACATCTTGTTAAAATACATATTTTATGTGTAACAATGTCTTTTGGTTATCCTTCTTGTGTGAGCCTTGTTTCCTAATCAAAAGTTAAATATGATGAAGTCAAATCAACAATTCGCCCTTGCATGGAGTATTGCTGCCATATATGGTCTGGTGCCCCTTCTGTTTGCCTCGGGGTTCTTGATAGGCTCCAGAGGCGGATATGCAATGTAGTTGGCACTGCTCTGTCATCTCGTCCACAGTCACTTACTCACAGACGCGCCGCCGTCTCCCTCTGTCTGTTCTACAAATACTTCCATGGAAATTGCTCCGAGGAGCTGCATTCGCTGGTTCCCAGACGTCATGAGTTCAAGCGCCATACGAGGCTGGCATCCCGCTCTCACCCTTTCACTGTCGAAACTCCTAAATGTAGCCGTCTCTTCTACTCCAATAGCTTCATGTCTCGCACCTCTCGTCTGTGGAACTCCCTTCCCTATTCCTGTTTCCCTGTGAGCTATAATCTCCAGCTATTCAAGTGTAATGTCAATCGACATCTCCAGTTGCCTTGATCTATTCACTACCCTCATCCTTTCTTCTATCACTCCTATCTGATCTTGCTTTAAATTTTCTGTAACCTCTTGCGTCCTAGTGGCTTCGCGCCTTGCTTGGGGTGAAATGCTTAAAAAAAAAAGAAAAGAAAAAAGTCCGCCACAGGTCTAAGGTTAGAGCCCTAGAGAACACATGCCATAATAGAGAAAGATCTAGAAGAGTGGCCATTCAGAACAGCCGTACTTTTATTTTGTTTCTGAAGTTTATTTTATTTCAAAATTACTCGAGGAATAGGACTCATTTGTATTAATACACGGAAAAGTATATTAATTCAATGCATTGAAAACGAGGCGAAAAATTATTGGCTATGGTTAGGAATTAATGCAAGCCGTACAAGCAAAAATATGGCTCATATGTATGTAGATCCGAGTTCAAATTTGTCTATATCAGTCTGTTTATATCTGCCTCTCTGAACCAATTCATATCTTGTTTAGTTTATTCACATCTATCATAGTATCCTAATATCTATGCGTTTATCCACTTGCTTGCCAGTTGGCTTGTGGTAAAATATCGCTGCGCATGCGTATCTGAGCCTGTTGCAAATTGGAGACATATTTGCCACTTTTATCAAAACGTCGCTCCTTATATCTATAAATATAATTTTCGAATCGCGCTTGGTGCCAACCTTGGGACATAGCAGACTGCGCGTCGCCAGCGTTGTCGTCTGCTGTTCCTCTGCACAGGCGGTCAACATTTTTTTCCCAATTTTATCAGCTTCATCGGGTGGTAAAGTCGTAGGTAAGAGGGCCGCATCTGGCGGAAAAGAACATGGATTCAGAAGACCATAATCAGTTAAGTTGGCGGCGAAGAAGAAGATTGCATAACTGGGACTTAAAATGGAAAAGAAACTTTCATTCTTGTGGGCGTAAAATCGGGCGCAGTCTTACAGGTACATGAAGGAATTTACTTTTTTTATACTAAAATTCACCAAATGCAAAGCTCAAGAGCCAATCAAGGTAGAATGTTACTATTAAAATGGTTAAGGTATGGTGTGATATGCGTGAAGGAAGAGGTGGTAGGTAGTTAATATTATGAGGATAAAGTGGATATATACCGACTGACTCTTGAATTGAAGACGTTAAGATTTTATTAAATTTTAAAGATATTAAAGTAGAAAACATCTCTACATTCTTGTAGACATAAAAACGAACGCAGGCATGCAGGAACGTGGAGGAATTTACTCTTTTGTGCTATTACAAAGCTCGGGAGCCACTCAAGGTAGAGGGTTATTATTAAAATATTTATGATGAATGAAATGTGATATGAATGTAAGTAAAGATGAGGATAAGAAAGATAAAAAATAATTGATCCTTGAGAATTGAAGAGGTTATTATTCAGGAAAGCATCCACGCAGGAGTCTGTTCTACAAAGCAGCTGTTCTTGGGGAACATTTCTTCTTAAATTTGGAATATGGAGGAAATGAGGAGGATTCGACACCTTGGAGGTAGCATGGTGTATTCTAGGTGTAAATGTATTAACTGGTAGAACAAGGAATGTAACTCATCTTAACATTTGCCATGGAAATAGCGATAGAGTATTAATGTTTAAAACGTTGAATTTGTAGGAAAGTAACTGTCGAGTAGAGAATGCACTTTCCCTAACAAACAGGACTGCCTAAAAGATTTCAAATTCTATTGGGTTTTGGATAGTGAAGACTGAGCAGCTCCAGCTCAGATATGGCAGCAACAAGCCATGCTCGATCTAATCTGACTCTTGTAAAGATAAATCATGTAAGAAAGAGTCAGATTAGTTTAGACCGGCACAAGGTCATGGTCCTTTGCACGAGAAAACCGATGATGCGAAACGAACATTTGTAATCATTATAGATATGTACTGTAAAATTATTGTTGGGATACACATTGGCTAAGCTTAACATCTCTATCTGATTTGTTCTTTATATTTGTTGTTATACTTTTCTTTCTTTCTTTATCTATCTATCTATCTATCTATCTATCTATCTATCTATCTATCTATCTCAGTCTATTCATGCCTATCTATCTATCTATCTATCTATCTATCTATCTATCTATCTCAGTCTATTCATGCCTATCTATCTATCTATCTATCTATCTATCTCAGTCTATTCATGCCTATCTATCTATTTCAGTCTATTCATGCCTATCTATCTATCTCAGTCTATTCATGCCTATCTATCTATCTATCTATCTGTTTTGCTCTTATATTTTTGGTACACCCTTCTTTCTTTCTTTCTTTCTTTCTTTCTTTCTTTTTCTTTCTTTCTTTCTTTCTTTCTTTCTTTCTTTCTTTCTTTATCTATCTATCTATCCATCTATCTATCTATCTATTTTTCTATCTATCTGTTTTGCCCTTATATTTTTGTTACACTTTTCTTTCTTTCTTTCTTTCTTTCTTTCTTTCTTTCTTTCTTTCTTTCTTTCTTTCTATCTATCTATCTATCTATCTGTTTTGCACTTATATTTTTGTTACACTTTTCTTTCTTTTTTTCTTTCTTTCTTTCTTTCTTTCTCTATCTATCTATCTATCTATCTATCTATCTATCTATCTATCTATCTATCTATCTATCTGTTTTGCTCTTATATTTTTGTTACACCCTTCTTTCTTTCTTTCTTTCTTTCTTTCTTTAACTAAACGCTTTTATCCACTGTGCCATGTGTCGGCCAAAACGTTGTGATATACATGGCGACAAAGATGAGGTCAATAATCCGAATAATGTAAATAGTGTACATAATACCTCATCTCAGAAACATAGACATACCGTTAGTCCCTAAAGAAATCCCCATCAGCATCTATAACTTTGGCCAACGTGTCTCCAGCTGGGCAGTGCCCTGGTGGTAAGAATCAGGTGTCTTGGACGCGAAGAAGTCTGTAAGTGTCTGCCTCATTTGCAAAGGAATGGAAGACGTGGTAATCTGGTTGCACAAGGTCCGAGGAGTAAGGTGGATGGCACAGTATCTTCCAGTCAAGGCGCCGTATGGTATCCCTGGCCACACGAAGCCTGGCAAATCCTTACGATTAACGAATGCATGTTCCGTCTTCTTGAGTGCCTGTTGCACGCGTCCCAACAGCTGCAAGTGCAAGTCTGCATTAATGGTTTTGCCTGTTAGTAGCAGCTCAGTCCACCACTTGATGACTAGTCCACCAGAAACAGGTCATGATCTTGTGTGGGTGGTGGTACACTTGGGCGTATCATACAGGACCAACTTTACGTCGTCGGTGAGCACATGATTGAATATAGCTACGTTGCAGTGCCGAGAATTCAACGAGAAATAGGCTGTCACTCATTGTTGCTTGTTGGCTTCCGAAAGTGTGCAGAATACCCACTTGTTCAGTGCAGGTGAAGTCTACTTCATCAGAAACCTTTAAGCGTCCGGCAAGCTCCTCACAGGGTTGAATGTTGTCCTGCTCTATAGCCGCCTTTAGGGCCTCATCATCCATACCCTGTGGCCGGCCAGTGAGGGGTTCAACACCAAGGATAGATCATTATTTCGTATTAATATAAACGTTATTTTAAGTCGGTAAACGTGTTTGAGTTGCTATTCCTGTTTTTATTTTCTTAAACAATGAAAAATAATAACAACAGGCCTAGATTAAGAATTCATACTAAACAAAAATTGTGTCTCCCGGCATTTTTTTTTCCATCAGGGAGAACCGCTTCTATAGCCGAAATGTGCCGCCAGCAGTTTTGATAGAACGTTTGAATTACCTATTTAAAGACAGCATATCTCTCGTCGGGACTTCAATTAATCCATATCTGCTAGCCTTTGTTTCGTACCGGGCAGATTTCTAAATTTCCGGAAAGTTACTCGCTGAAAAGAATGTCCAAAATCTTTCAAGTTTAATAATACTTTTCCTCTTTGATTTTTTTTTTAATGATTATTATTTTTAAAAAATTTTTCCTTCTAGATTTTATTCTCGCTTCTTCCTTTTTGGTTCACCTGACACTTTTCCCATTTTCTTTTCCTTTTTTTCCCAAACTTATCCTTCTTTTTGCTTCTTTCTTTCTTTTCTTTCTATTTTACCAAACCTTATTCTCTTCTTTTGATACAGTTTAATTCTTTTTCATTTTTCCTTCATATTCTTTATTTTTCCTATTTTTAATTCTCTCTCTTTTTCAGATTTTTTTTTCATTCTTCTTCCTCCATTCAATGTTTTCCTTCATTTCTATTCTCTCCTTTTTTATATTCTCTTTCATATTCATTGCTTATTCCTAGACTCATTTCTTGCTTTGTGCATTGTTTCTTTTAATTCATTCATTCATTCATTCATTCACTGAATGAAATTCTTCCTTTTACTTATTCTTTCCTTCTTTTTCTTTTTCGTATTGTCCTGTTCTTTCCTTTTCTCACACCGATGCTCTACCTTTTCCGTTCTCTTAATTCCATTTCTTTTCATATCACTATCCTGCTCTTTCTTTCTTTCTTTCTTTCTTTCTTTCTTTCTTTCTTTTCATCATCCTGACTTTCTTTCTTTTTTCTTTACACCTTTTCCTTCGCCAAACAGACTTTTTCTATCTCCTTTTTCCTTCGTCATACTAGCTTTTTTCTTTTTTCTTTCCATCTTTTCCTTCATCAAGCAAACTTTTTTCTTTTTTTCTTTTCCTTCATCATACTGACTTTCATGCATGTATCTTATTTTCCTCCTTCGTTCCTTTCATTTCTTCTTCTTCTTCTTCTTTTTCTTCTTCTTCTTCTTCTTCTTCTTCTTCTGCTTCTTCTTCTTCTTCTTCTTCTTTCG
The DNA here is from genome assembly GCA_963932145.1 of Acanthosepion lycidas. Lineage (NCBI taxonomy): Eukaryota > Metazoa > Mollusca > Cephalopoda > Sepiida > Sepiidae > Acanthosepion > Acanthosepion lycidas. The sequence continues at coordinate 30,512,063 of OZ010586.1, forward strand.
TAACTCTTTTTCGTTGATTTTTTTTCTTTTTCGCCTCCATTATTCTTCTTTGATTTAATTCTTTTACTTCTTTTTTGGTATCCTCTGAGTTTGTCCATATTTACTTAGCAGACGTAATTCTGTCTTGCCCAATTAAGATCGTAAAGCTGGAAGATTTCAACATGGCGAATCGTCGTTATAGACTTATGTACAAATTATCCCATCTAAACATTCGCCTAATACCGACGTTTTAATAACAGCCACCTGGAAATATTTGCCAACGCACTTCATTATATTCAAGTGTCTTCTATTAGAAGTGAGCAACATATGGTTCTTATTTCGTTGCTGTTTTCAAATGTATCACCTGTCAAGTCAGTTTTGGGGGTTTGTACTCAACAATGGACTCCTTGAGAGCTCAAAACTTTTGCATGTACTTGGATAACCCCACCGTAGTAGACACTGGGCTTGTGTCTAATCTCAAATGTCATTGTGACTTCATAGTCAATTTGTAGAAGAACAAAAATCTTTAACCATATATGTATTCTTTGCGAAATCAAAGTCATATTTATGTCTATATCCAGGACATGGTTGATCATGGCTCTCCACAAGTTCCTATCCTTTGTAGCACTAATTTAGTTTACTGTGAATCAACTGTCTCTGTCCGATTCTAAATTTCTTTTTATTTTTGTTTTCCTTAAAACTTCTTCGTTGCTCACTTGCTCCGTCAATGGAATTCTCAGCATCCTTCTGCAGAAATATTTTTTATGTTGTCTCAAATCTCCTCTTCATCTGTGAAGAAACTATTCAGGATTCACTGCCGAAAAGGAGGGCAGATATTATATAGACTCAGTGGAAACAGGGCGAGCAATAGATGCCTAAACGAACAGTCGGAAAATTACCAGAAAACTGTTTGAATTAGTTAAATTACATCATAACAGATACACCGAAAGTTGTGATCGTCCAAAGGGAAATTAAAAGGTTATTACTTTATGAAACTTTGCAACTCTACATGTCCGTTGACGATACTCTTTCTCAATATTATCCAGAGCGGACAGGCCCACCGAGTGACAGAGATTTGTTTCAAAAGGAAAGTATGTTTTTAAAAATAACCTATTATTATGAAAATTATAATAATAACCTATTATTATGGAAATAATACTAATAACCTATTATTATGAAAATTATAGTAATAACCTATTATTATTGAAAAAATAATTATAACCTATTATCATGGAAATAATAGTAATAACCTATTATTATGGAAATAATAATAACCGATTTTTATGGAAATAACTTATAATCATGAAAATAATAACCTATTATTATGGGAATAATAATAATAACCTATTATTATGGAAATAATAATAATAACCTATTATTATGGAAATGACATTAAACTTGTGATATAAACTGGAAATGACCGGATGTCAGCCATTTTGTCCTAACTGGAGTTGTTTTATCAGCGAATTTTAATAAAGTGTTTTAAAAACATTCGTTTTTCGATCATATTTGCGACTCCAGGGGCAATGCGTGGATCTGTTACGTCAATAGAGGAACTTTTCATGGACAGTGAGAGTGACGAAGAAATATTTGTGTGATTGAGACTGAAAATGATTCCGACCAAAAAGGAGGAATTTTCGAATGATCACAAGCATACCATCACCCATGGCTATCAGAGTTTTCTTATTGTCCTGAACCTACAAATATTGATCAAGTAACTAGTAAGGTAGACGTTTTTCGTCATTTTTATCTGACGAAGTTATTCAGTCAATGGTAGTAGAAACTAACCAGTATGCAAATGATGTGAAAACCAAATTAGGTGACACAGCAAAGCTCAACTTGCAAATCAAAGCTTGGAAAAATGTTTGCTTTGAAGAAATGAAAGCATTTTTGGCTTTGCTTTTGTTCATAGGTTTGATAAAGCAACTTTTGTATTCTTCTTACTGGACAACAGAAACCAGTTTTTCACAATGTGATGAGTAAAAATCTTTTTTTATCAATTCTGTCGTATTTTTTTAGTTTTCATGATTTTTATTTTTTATGAAAATTTATTACATGTACAGTAAAAAATGTCTACATATTCTACCTCCTTTCATGCAAATACCCTGAAATTTTTTTAACAATAACTCCAAAACGCTAAAAGTTACAGTGCTAGTAATATACACACCATTCAAAAACTTACCACATCCAAAATTAATATGGATCCAAGGGACACAACTCTGAAACTTAGTGCATAGTTGTAAAGTTAAAAGAAAAGAAAGGATAACGAGCTTCTCGTTGCGAAGTAATGTTTAAAGTGCCTAGCCTGATTGATCATTTAACAATGAGTTCAGGCGTCACTGGGTATCCAATAGAAAATTCGCGTAAAGAACCCAACAATGGTCGACATGTGATAAAACGAACTACCAAGAGGCTTACTAAAATTACAATGGATAATGTATTCCTGCCAATCTTTAACCTTCGTGCCCGAAAAACAAAACAAAACAAAAAACAAAAAAATAACCCCAAAAACAGTCTGTTAAAAGGGACGGTTTTTCCCTTGGCACTATTATTATTTTAACAACATTCGCTTCTCGGCAATGCTTATTGTTTTAAAAACTGATGATCATAATTTTAATAAAACCTAAACATATGAAAGTTAATTTATACATTTTATTTGTTCTTAAGAATTCACAACAATAATAATAAACATTATTTATTTGATTGTTAATTTACACTATTTATTTATTAAATTGTTTATTGGAATGGTTGGCAAAACATCGGTTAATTACCAATCGATTCGAACTTTATAAAATGGTAAATAATAAGGATTTCCTTATTTTTGGTTCATATATTTGAATAATTTAGTAAATGTTTATAAATTTATGAATAAAAAATCGTTTTCATATTTATTTCTTTAAATTGATAAATGATAAATATTGCGTTGAATTAGTTTTATTTGTATTAGTTTTTAGAATGTTGTAAATATAAGATTATTCTTGCAAATGTACCATCTAGTAAATAATGTTTAATATTTTTGTCGTAAATTCTCAAGAACAGTAAAAAAAATCAGTTTTAACGTAAGTTTAGGTTTTATTGCAATTCTGATCATGGCTTTTTAAAACGACAAGCATTGCCGAAATGTGAAGGCAGTAAAAAATAGCGGTGTCAAGGGAAAAACAATCCTTTTGTAACCCCCCTTTTTTTGCGGACACGAATGTTAAAAATTGACGAATTCCTTTACTTCTCGTTTATTAAATTATATTTCTTCTTCTTCTTCTTCTTCTTCTTCTTCTTCTTCTTCTTCTTCTTCTTCTTCTTCTTTGTATCGTGTCCCTTCAGGACTTGGGAGATCATTGTACACCACAACTTCCTATTCTTTGTAGCTCTTAGTAAGATTTGTGTTTTTACTGTTACTTCTAATCACTGTTCTGATATCTATTTACCCACGCACGCTAAGTAGGTTATGCGTTGTTTACCCCTCCCCCTCTTGAAATCAGTATATCCTACGAGTGTCAAATTCTCCAAGCCCTCTTTCCTTATCAGGTGTCCTAGAAATTTCACCTCTCTCTTTATGATTTATGTATAAGTGTCCTTTTTGCTTCCATTTTACTTTTAAATTTTTACTCACATGTTCCATCCGCGGTGTTCACAAAATCCTTCCGTAGAACCAAATTTCTCTTGGCTCAAGTCTCATTTTCATCTGTCAAGAGATAGTCCAGCATCCACTGCCATTTAGGTGGACTAATATTGCGCAACAGACAAGCACTCTGTTTTTTTTTTCTAATTAAATTTTCCTGTTTCTTAATACTCTGCTTAGCTTTTGGAAGACATCCTTCTGCTATTTTATTGCCGTTTCGGATTTCGTTGTCATATTTTCTCGTTCTCTGATAAAGTTTAATACCATTTTCAAAGATGAAAAATTAAAAAAAAATTTTTTTTTTTTATTCTTATAACTGTAAGATTATTTTTTATAAGGAAGTTCAAAAAAGAAATTATTCTATGAGTGAAAACAGTGAACAGTAGCAATTCAAGAAATCTTTATGGAATTTTCCCATTTTTGTAGCACGTCCGTTATTTTAATAAATTTTTAAATTAGAATAATTGAAAAAGACCTCATTAGTTGTAATTAAATATGTCATCCAACAGGTAAGAAAATAAAAATAAAATAAAACTATGAATTAAACTAAAAATATAATTTATGTAATCTGAAATTAATTTCATTTTTATACTTCTAATGGATTATAAAATATAAAAAAGAAATTTTAATAGCTCCCAGAAATCCAGACATAAATCATCATACCATAGTTGTGCTAGTCCCCTTCTTTGTTAGTTCGCACGACCGTCACGTCCTGTCAATACCTCATAAATAATGGACAGCTCCGTTTTTATCGCGTGAAAAGAGTGGAAAGATCCTACTTGGTTTCAGTAAAAAAATGAATGAATGAAAGAAAGAAAGAAAGAAAGAAAGAAAGAAAGAAAGGGAAATCGAAGTGTCTAACGTCTCCTGCCTATACCTCATAAATAATGGACTGTTCCGTTTTCATTCCGAAGAAAGCAAAACAAAAAAAAAAAGAAGATATATCAGAGATGCTGTTTTGTTTCACTGAGAAGGAAGGAAGGAAGGAAGGAAGGAAGGAAGGAAGGAAGGAAGGAAGGAAGGAAGGAAGGAAGGGAGGGAGGGAAATCGAAGTGTCTAACGTCTCCTGCCTATACCTCATAAATAATGGATTGTTTCGTTTTGATCACGTAGAAAGAGGGGAAAAGACACCACTTGGTTTCAGTGAGAAAATAAAACAAAGAAAGAAAAAAGAAAGAAAGAAAAAGAGAAATCGAAGTGTTTAACGTCTCCTGCCAATACCTCATAAATAATAGACTGTTCCGTTTTGATCGCGTGCAAAGAGGGGGAGAACGCTACTTGGTTTCAGTGAGAAAATAAATGAAAGAAAGAAAGAAGTGTGTGGGGGTGAGTAGAAGTGTTTAACGACTGTTTCAGTAAACTGGAAAAAAGTTGTCAATCACAAATCTTTTTATTTGTACCCCTTTACTTCTTCAAATAACAAGCAACATTCATATTTATTATTGTTATTGCAATATTTTTTAAAATCTTGTTCAGCTCAAATATTTAATGATGCGACATGGGAATTTCTAAAGATATATTATTCTCTTATTCAATCATTAATTTAACAATTAAGATCCATCTGATTATTAAAATAGGAAAACCGTGAATTTTTCACGGGATAAAACTAGTTTCATAAGGACATATAAAATAAAATTTATATTCTTTAACTATCGCTTATATAAGGTTAAAGATAAATTATTTCTAAATAGAAACAATACTAATTTCTAGATAGTAGTCCTTTTGATCGTCCGTAGTTTTTAAAAATTTTACGCACGTTTTAAGATGACAGTAGAAGACGACGTGCGCTTTGAGGTGACAAGAGAAGTGACACTTTTTAACCCTGGTGACAGCTCCTGGGATACTGTACATAAATACATATTATTTTCGCGATGTTTTAAGAAAAAAGTAAGCATTACTTTTAGAAAAATCCAGTTAATTAATCCTTAAATTGACAATTTTATTCTGGAATGAATATCTACGGGAAAGATTGGATTGTTAAGAGATTTTTAAATTTGTTTTCATTTTTCGTCTAAAATGGAGATTCGATTGGTAGGGGGCAAAAGTGTCAATGTTTTAAATAGGTTTAAAAACTATATTTTTTATTCTTCTGTGTGCCGTATCCCTCCAGGCGATCATGGCTCTCCACAATTTCTTCTCCTTTGTAGCTCGTACTAAATGTCTTTTTGTTTTCGCTCTTAAACCTCGGTCCGCCATCAATTTACTCAAGATCTTTAGATAGGTTATTGTTTATTTTCTGTCTCTCTTGCCTGCAACCTACGCCTGGGAGTATCAATTTTCCAAACCTTCTTTTCTCATTATGTGTCCTAGAAATTTCAATTGTCTCTTCCTGATGTTAAGTATAAGCGTCCTTTCTGTTTCCATTTTCTCTAAAATTTTGTCGTTGCTCACGTGTTTAGTTCGTGGTATTCTCAGCATCCTTCTGTAGAACCGCATATCTGATGCTTCGATCTATCGGTAACGAGATTCTCCAGCATTTACTTCCATATAGGAAGACTGATGTTACGTTCACTACTCTTTTCTTTGTTTCTAACGATTTTTTTTTGTTTCTTAATACTTTGCTTAGCTTTTCGAAGGCATATTTCTCTATCCCAATGCTTCTTCGGATTTCGATGTCGCTCTTTCCATCTTCTGTTATACGCATATTTAATTTGCTTTGTTTTAATGATTAGCTTCACTATCTTTCTATTAGTAGCATTATCTTTCAGTAGCTTTATCGTTCAAATAAAACCAAAAATTAACTTCGAATAAGACATTTAAATTATAAATAAGAGGGGAATAGACGCTACTTGGTTTCAGTGAGAAAATAAAACAAAGAAAGAAAAAGAAAGAAAAGAAAGAAAGAAAGAAAGAAAGGGAAATCGAAGTGTTTAACGTCTCCTGCCAATTCCTCATGTGACGAGATTTTCCAGCATTTATTTCTATATAAGAAGACTGATGATATGTTCACTACTCTAGCTTAAATGTTTGCATTGAGTGCAACTTTCATGTTAGATCCTGCGAAGGGCTAATTGAACCTCTAGCTCAAAACTAAAGGGATCTCTGGTCCAGCTTAGAAAACAGCAATGATGATTTTGAAGAAATAACTTTGAATTCCCCAATTCACTCCATGGAATTTCAAAACCTCACATGAACCTGATTCAGGCTATAAGTCCAATTCCGATCTTGGGCGAAAGTCCGATTTGGGCCAAAAGTCCGGTCTGGGCCGAAACTCCGATTCAGGCTGGAAATTGAGTTCTTCAAATCACAAACTCTGTGGAATTTTAGAACCACATGTCACAAAACTTCTTACATTAACATTTTGAAGAAATAAAATTTATTTCCTTAATTCATAAAGGTCTGGAGATATTTTAAACTGAATTTAAAATATTTTTTTTTTGTGTTACAGTGTAACCCAGATATAAGAGACCCGGATATAAGAGAAACCCGGATATAAGATGGATTTTATTTGGTCCCAAATTAGAGCCATACTTACCTAAACAAAATAGACCCAAACTGGATATAAGATAAACCCGGATATAAGAGACTTCTTCTCCGGTCCCGACAACTCTCTTATATCCGGGTTACACTGTACTTTAAACTCAATACAAATTTAAAAAAAACTTTTCAAATCACTAATTTTATCAGTTATTTTAAAATTTGAATTTTTGACTGTTCTCCTCCTCATCCAGACCTCAAATTCCAATGCTGGATGTTCCAGCACCAGATGAAGCGCAGGTTTTCCATCCTGAGAACACACTCATTCCAAAAAGGCATAAGACCAAGTGTGGTCCGAGTTAGAGACGGTTTCAGAAACAGGGACTCACAGACATAATTTACCGTTTATTTATTCAGATAGATGAAAATTTGTTTTTTTTTTTGTTTTTTTTTTAGCAAGTCCATGGGGATGGCGGTAAATTTTTCTTGGTTATTTTATTTTCCTTTTGTGCCGATTGTTTTGTAGATGCTTTGTGGTTGCAAATCTCTGTCGTGTCTGATTAGCCTTGGATTCTGAAAATAACGAGAAATTATGACTAAATTATAAAGTCAAGTTTAACAGAAACCTAAGCATCCACTTTCTTTTAGATAAACCAGAAACGTGCGAGAACGCTGACAGTCACAGCCACCCACACGTGGAACCAAAACAGATTTAAAGAAATAATAAAACAGATATTTGACCAATTACAAATTTTATTGCCAATATTTTTGTTAAATGTTGCTCGGTGTTCACTTTTAGAATTTTTTCCGCTTTTTTTCTCTTTCTGCTAAATTGTTTTTTTTTTTACTTTCTTTTTTATTCATTTTATCATCGGTTTTTCTTCTTTCGTTTTCGCTTTTCTTTTTTCTTTAAACCTTTAAAGTGTTTTTTTAAACTAAGTTTCCTTTCACGACTTTTCTTTTTTACTTTTGCTTTTCTTTCAGACCACTTTCTTTCTCTCTTTCATTCTTTCTTTCTTTCTTTCTCTCTTTCATTCTTTCTTTCTTTTGGCTTCTTTAATTTTTACAAGTTTTTTCTGGAACTTTTTATTGTCTTTTCTTTCTTTCTTTCTTTCTTTCTTTCTTTCTTTCTTTCTAGGTTTCTTCAAATTTTACAAGTTTTTTCTGGGACTTTTTATTGTCATTTCTTTCTTTCTTTCTTTCATTCTTTCTTTCTTTCTTTCTTTTGGCTTCTTTAATTTTTACAAGTTTTTTCTGGAACTTTTTATTGTCTTTTCTTTCTTTCTTTTTTTCTTTCTTTCTTTCTAGGTTTCTTCAAATTTTACAAGTTTTTTCTGGAACTTTTTATTGTCTTTTCTTTCTTTCTTTCATTCTTTCTTTCTTTCTTTCTTTCTAGGTTTCTTCAAATCATACAAGTTTTTTTATCTTTTTATTGTCCTTTCTTTCTTTCTTTCTTTCTTTCTCTCTTTCATTCTTTCTTTCTTTCTTTCTTTCTTTTGGCTTCTTTAATTTTTACAAGTTTTTTCTGGAACTTTTTATTGTCTTTCTTTCTTTCTTTCTTTCTTTCTTTCTTTCTAGGTTCCTTCAAATTTTACAAGATTTTTCTGGAACTTTTTATTGTCTTTTCTTTCTTTCTTTCTTTCTTTCTTTCTTTCTTTCTTTCTTTTGGCTTCTTTAATTTTTACAATTTTTTTCTGGAACTTTTTATTGTCTTTTCTTTCTTTCTTTCTTTCTTTCTTTCTTTCTTTCTTTTTTTCTTTCTAGGTTTCTTCAAATTTTACAAGTTTTTTTCTGGAACTTTTTATTGTCTTTGCTTTCTTTCTTTCTTTCTTTCTTTCTAGGTTTCTTCAAATTATACAAGTTTTTTTTATCTTTTTATTGTCCTTTCTTTCTTTCTCTCTTTCATTCTTTCTTTCTTTCTTTCTTTCTTTCTTTTGGCTTCTTTAATTTTTACAAGTTTTTTCTGGAACTTTTTATTGTCTTTCTTTCTTTCTAGGTTCCTTCAAATTTTACAAGATTTTTCTGGAACTTTTTATTGTCTTTTCTTTCTTTCTTTTTTCTTTCTTTCTAGGTTTCTTCAAATTTTACAAGTTTTTTATTGAAATTATTTTCTTTTTCTTTCTTTCATTTTTTTTACACCTATTTCTTTCTTTATTTGTTTCTTTTACATTTCTTTCTTTCTTTCTTTCTTTCTTTTTCTTTCTTTCTTTCTTTCTTTCTTTCTTTCTTTCTTTCTTTCACATCTCTATTTTTCTTTTGATTTTTTAAATAAGCATTCTTTCTTTATTTCTTCATTTATTTTACATCTATTTTTTTCTTTCTTTTACAATTTTTCTTTCTTTCTTTCTTTCTCTCTTTCTTTTACATCTGTTTCTTTCTTCCTTTGTTTCTTTTACATTTCTTTCTTTGTTTCTATTTATCTATCTATCTTTCTAATATTTTAAACGGTTTACCCCCTAGCTTCCCTGAATTACACCAGTGATTTTTAATGAGACTTTCTACTTTCCCCCCCGAAAAGTTGCAATAAAATTACTTTTATACTTGCCAACTGCCAAGCTTCTTATTCACTGCCATTAAAGTAGTGACAATCCCTCATCGGAACAAAAATGTTAGCCATGTCAGTCAGGTCAGTGAATGAAACACCCCTCACACACGCACACATACAACTAAATGGGTAAATATAGGTAGACGTACGAGCGTTTATTACTCTTGATAACTTCAGCGTCTCTTTAAAAAAGAATTTATAATTCTTATTTCCAACCTTATTTTCAATCTTAAATATTAATCTGGGCTTAAATTCAAATTCAAAATTAAATTACAATTCATTTAAATATTGTATAGTTCTTAATAGCTACCTCCGTGAGATCGCTAAAAATGAAAAAGACACCAAATTTGACGAAAACAAAATTTTAGCGTCTAAATGTTTATGTTATTATTAAGAGAAAAGAACAAAGTATTTTTGAATTATTTTAAATTTTTTCCCCTCTTTTTAGAACATTCTAAATTTTGATTGAAAAACCTTGTTTCTCTTCGTGTCCAGCGGAACTACTAAGTAACATATAAAATTTTAGCTCATTTTTTTTTCTGTATGACAGACATTAATTTTGAAAATTTTGCAAAAATAAAGATAATTGTTGGATTTTAATGAAACTTTCAGAAACTATTCACAAATAATGGAACTTATTATAAATATGTCTTCCTTTTTTAAAGTCATGGAAACATTTTCTTTTTCATATGTATTACCCACCCCCGCCATAACTAATTGTAAGAAAACTCTATAATTTCAATTTTGGGCAGATTAGTAATTATATTAATTAAAAGCACAAGGCTTTGAGGAAACCAAACCATTTTTCTTTTAGCTGGACCACCTCTATCTGAAAATCAACTCGGAATTGTAACATACAAAACTCAATAAACAAAAATATTATTTAATTTCAGAAGCTTTTAATTGCTTTTATTTATTTTAATGAACATGGACAATATTGTCTGAAAGCAAAAAGATATTTCGATGAAAAATGAATTTTTAAAACAATTATTTGTTATTTCTGAAATATTTTATGATATTTACATTAAATCTTGTTAATTCTTCTAAAATTAGGGAAAAGTTTGGAGAATTTAATGAATGTTGTCATTAAGTATATATATATATATATATATATATATATATATATATATATATATATATATATATATATATATATATATAGAGAGAGAGAGAGAGAGAGAGAGAGAGAGCGTACAACAGCGGAAACGTTGTAATAAATATGGCGACAAAGATGAGGACTATAGTCCGAATAATGTAAATAGTGTACATAATACCTAATCTCAAAAATATAGATAGATATCCTTATATATATATATATATATATATATATATATATATATATATATATATATATATGATTGAAATATATATAAATGAAATTATATAATATATAAATTTCTATATGCTCGTTGCCTTCCCCCCATCTTTCATGACCTCAATAATATGTCCTGTGAGGGTAAAATTTTCCAAGCCTTCCTTCCTTATTATGTGTCTAAGGAATATCAGCTCTCTTCTTGATTCTGAGTAGAAGTGATTTTTCTGTTGCGTTTTTCTTCCAGGCTTGCTACTTACTCTCTCCGTTTATAGAATTCTCAGTATCCTTCTGTATAACCATAATTCTGTTGCCTCCTGTTTTCTTCTCATCCGCTGGGAGATTGTCCAACATCCGTTGCTATATAGAAGGATGGCCATCATATAGCAATCCAGCACGTTTTTTTTCCTTTCTCAGAAACTTAGTTAGTTTTTCGAATACTTCTTTTGATAGTTTTGTTTTGTTTTGTTTTACGGCATATCAACCTCAATGGATTATTTAATGCCGATAAGATTTTTTTTTATTGCTGGTAATAATTTGCTTTGCAAAAAATGTACTGCTGGTAATAATGTATTACTGGTAATATTTTTTTCTTCAAATGATGTATTGCTGGTAAAAAATTTTCCCAAAAATGTGTTCCTGTTATTAAAACATAATTTTATACTTTCATTGTGTTTTGACCCTTTTTTTGGGGTGGAGGTATTTACCCATAGGTGGGACCCTGGCAGGTGCTACCATCTCGGATCTGGTTGGACATGGGAACACCAGCAATTAAGAGTTGGTTCCATGCTCCTCAAAACCTCCTGATCAGAGGCCTTGCTGTTGGATGTAGTTTATCGTCTTACCCAAGACGGACTTCTTTTGATAGTCCAATGCGCGCTTGGATTTCGGAGCCACATTTTCCATCCTCTATTAAAAACATTCCCCAGATATTTAAAATTCTGTACTTGCTTGATGGTGAGATCCCCAATTTGTAACTTGCCTCCTGTGCTTTCTTTCTTGCTGATGACAACACTTTCCGTCTTGTTGCAGCTTATCAATAGTCCTTTCTTCTCACTTTCTTCTATCACCCGGTCAATGATGTCCTGTAGTTTTCTTATATTGTTAAGAATACGCCCAGTGATAATAAATCCTGGTAGGTTCTCCATTTCTCTTAGGATGTAAAGTTTAAATAAATCTGGTAAGAAAGCACATCTTTGTCTTACGTCATGTCATACAGGAAGAAGTAATGAGCAACTACCGACACCGAGGATCGAGCCTGACCCTCTGAACTTACAATATATCTTTTCCGCCAGGTTTATAAATAGCGGTGTCAGGCTATTAACATTGAGTGGAACTACCCAGTCGAACTCGTGTGAATTATTGAGGATTCGGGTTTTGATTTAGGATTTACCGGACGGTAAGCCGATCCGCGCTACTAAAAAAGTATTCACTGAAATGGTTAATTATCTTTGGTTGACTTTTAGTTCTTTGTTCTTGCTAAGTATTTATTTGCCGTTTTAATTAAATACTGTTTTATCCTAACATTGAAGTATTGAGCTATACTTAATTATTAATGGCCACCGCATGTCACAAAAAAAAAAAAAAAAGACAGAAAGAAGCCACGTCACATCGGTGAGAAAGTGATTGAAGTCGAGATGGCAGGTCATGATCGATTACATTGCAGATGCTCCTTTGGATTTGGTCAAGAACCTCGACGAATGGTGGATTTGTAATCGCTTCAGGAATCATTATAACTTGTATATTCTAAACCATGTAAGTGTGTGAAACATTTCTGAGGGAAGGACTTGCTGCCAAAAGAAATGATTAATAACCTCCAAAAGTCTTGAAATATCCTTAGTTATTACTGAACAGTGAATTAGGTTCTCACTGGGTGCACCATACTTAAAACTTTGGGCTAAGGGTAACAACCATCATCACATGACACTCAGACGACATTTTCCTCTGACTGATTATTTAGTGACTATTGAGTTGAAGTTATGCATGGAATAAACAATTTAAAACCAAAAAGTCAATTGTGAATTAAAAAAAGGTGTATTGTACCTGTGCCGAGTAAAAAACAATCACAGAATCTGAAAATAAGCTAAAAAAAAAGGCGAGGTAGCAGAAGCCGAAGAGACAAGAGTATTAGCTCAAAGAATCTTGGAAATAGAAACAGAGAAGCTAGAGAAAGAAAGGTAAATTTAAAGTCACAAGTTTTTATAGTGAAGTCAGTGTTATTAGTTAGAAAACCAGAACTGAAGAAAAATAAATAGAATTTAATTAGTCTAAACTAAATAAATGGTGAAACATTTCAGAGGAAAGGACTTGCTGCCAAAAGAAACTTGATTAATAACCACCAGACACTTAGTTGGTCTTGAAATATCCTTACTGTTATTACTGAACAGTGAATTAGGTTCTCACTGGGTGCACCATGCTTATAACTTTGGGCTAAGGATAACAACCCTCACCACATGACTCTCAAACATCATTTCCTTCTGAGTGATTATTTAGTGACTATTAAGTGGAACTATCCAGTCGAATTAGTGTGAATTATTGTATGTCGATGATTTGGGTTTTGATTTAGGATTTACCGGACATTAAGCTGAGCCACACTATTAACAAGGTATTCACTAAAGTGGTTAATTATCTTTGGTTGACTTTTACTTCTTTGTTCTTGTAGAGTATTTGTGGCTTTAATTAAATACTGTTTTATCTTAACAATAAAGTCTTGAGATGTACTTAATTATTAATGGCCACCGTATGTCACAAAATGTCCCTTTTTATTTTTACTCAATTCGTTTACAATCCGTATGCAAGCGGTTTGCACCCAGTAAGAATACTTTTGACATAGTTAAATTTTCAGAACCTTTTGTTCTTGCGGGATTGTATAAATGAATGTCTGGAATCATTGCTTAATGTTTCCTGAACGTAGTTTGGTAAAGAAATCTTGAACTTAAAACCTTTGTAAGCCTTCACTTGAGCGGAGTAAAATAAACTGCTATTCCCTGAACGGCATAGCATGAATCAAATAAGACCAAGGTATATACGCTTATTACAATTAGTCATTATTAGAACGAGTAATGGTGGAAGACGCAGCAAATAAATGCTGAACACACGGGGCTGTTCTTTTACCGCTGGCGCCAAACGAATTCTTGAAGATGCGACGTGAGCAACAACTTGGAAGTTTCAAAATGTTGACGCTTGGTGCGCATCCAAAGAATTTTCAACGTTTTGGGAATAGTTGGGTATAATCCTCAGGATATACAAGATGCTTATGATGAATAACGTCCTTAACTAAACTTGTACAATCACACACACACACACACACACACACACACACACACACACACACATATATATATATATATATATATAGATATAGGGTAGGTATGGATAGAATAAAATTCCGATAACCAAAAATACTATTTCGCATTCAACATCATCACTTGATAAGGCACCAAAAGTGTTGAAACAAAATGGTTATTTTTGTAGTGATGTTATAACATGCTTATGTTATAATTTTTGAATAATATATTATATATATATATATATATATATATATATATATATATATATATATATATATATATATATATATATGATAAAATATAGTTTTAAGGTATGCTATATTTATGGAATAATGAAATGGACTAAGTCCGACAATTATTTTAACATATTTTCTGTTATTTTTATAGACACAATTATTTAAGTAAATGCTCTGTTTATAATAAACAGTATTAATTACATTAATTGGCTTGAATGTCCGAGAAATTTCGTAGGAAATATGTGTTCTCCGACAGGAATCGAACCTGTATCCTACACGGGACCGTCACTTGGTCTGACGTGCTGTATTATTTAGCTACAGAGGAAGCGCCTGTTTAGCAAATAAGATGTTTTATCGTCTCTCGCTCAACTACGTCCCACATATAATAATGGTAGAAATTGTCTGACAGCCATGGCTGGCATCTCTTGCTTGTGTGGCATGGTGCAGAGTCTTGTTGCCAGACACAGGGTTTTCCAGCAGCCACCCTCTTGACCCAGGGAAGCAATACCTCCTCCAGGCACTTGATGTAGGCATCCATATTGAGTCTGAGGCCCTGTGAGAAGATGAATGAAGGCATCACGTTGACATCACTAGTGATCACTCCAAATATCTTTGTAATCACTATTAGACACATCCAAATCTTTCGAATCTTTCTGCACTGTCCTCAGATTGACACCGAAATACTCTGAAATATTGACAGCGAATGCCAAGCAGTACAACATGACTTCCAAATTTCTGGCGGAGTCAATTGCGTCATGGTGCTCTTTTTCTCACAGACAGTGTCTAACTGACTCTACTATACAGTGAAGTCAACAAAATCAAAAGCAAACAAAGCGCATGCGCGAAATTAAAAATATAAAATGGCGACAATTTAAACACCGCACACTGTATATATATTTTGCCACATATGCACACGCCGCGCAAGTGCTCACACAGTCAAATAGTACCAAAATTCTGCTTCCACCATCTTTAATAAATATTTTAAAACAATCTTTCTCTGTTTTTCTCCACCGTTAGTGCCGTTCAGCGCTTGCAAACAGATTTATTCGAAAAGCCAGTTGATGTAATTTGTATACAGGTAGCCGTGGCTTTTGAGTGGGTGGCTCTTCTCGTATTTGTTGGTCTACTGGGGGAACACGCAAGTCAGTGTCGACGAGAATGTAATTGATTTTACGGTAACGAGTCATTAACTGCCCCATGAAGTTTCCTTAGGCATTCATCGATCATTATGCGATGGTCGAGTTTTCTTCAAGAATTCTGCTTGTGCTTCCCCAGACACAATGACGCCAGTTGGAATATTTGGTGGCGAGCGTAATGTCTTTTCTGGGTGGATCTACCTGTTCATCTATCTATCTATCTATCTATCTATCTATCTATCTATCTATCTATCTATCTATCTATCTATCTATCTATCTATCAAGAAAGGGGTAATATTATCATTACATTCCCGGTATCTATCTATCTATCTATCTATCTATCTATCTATCTATCTATCTCTGTCTTATCCTATCTATCTATCTATCTATCTATCTATCAAGAAACGGATAATATTATTACTACATTACCGGTATCTATCTATCTATCTATCTATCTATCTATCTATCTATCTATCTATCTATCTATCTATCTATCTATCTATCTATCAAGAAACGGATAATAATATTACTACATTTCCGGTATCTATCTATCTATCTATCTATCTATCTATCTATCTCATCGTTGAATATTTTGAGTGTAACTACTTTAGCAAAATATTGCAATAAAAATCATAGATATGAATGCTGGTAGTTATTTAAAGAAGTAAGAGTGTACAAATGAAATAATTTAAAACTGACAACTTTTTCCATTTAACTAAAATAACCGTAAAAATATATGATACTGTTATCATTTCTTCTATCACCCGTACTTTGTTTCACTGAAACCAAACAGCGTCTCTGATATGTCTTTTCTGGCTTTCCGCGTGATCAAACTGAATATTCCATTAATTATTAGGCATTGTCAGGGTGTATCGTAGGCGCTAAGGAAGAGACACGCATAATAATAATAATAATAATAATAATAATAATAATAATAATAATGACTGAAACTAAGTGGTACAAACATCATTCTAAGCCTGTAACTCAGGGAAAAAGTAACTATTTTTATGGATTTGATTTTGAATGCAGACTGAATAATGAACTCAAACAGACCAGATATAATTGTTAAACATCATCCAAATAGAGTTTGTCTGCTCATCGACATGAGATTGGAATATTTGATTGGAATATTTCTTTTAAAAAATTCAGGAAGTTGAGTAAAATACAAAGACCTGCAAATAGAAAATGCAAAAAAAAAAAAAAAAAAAAAATGTCATCTTCAAGCAACTGTCATCTTGGCACTTGGAATGATTAAAAAACAACTAAGAAATCTTCTTGGAATGAAATCCATAAAATAGTATTGACTGGCACCATTCAAATGTTGCAGAGAGCTCTGGCAGCATGTTTGCTGAATGTTTGACTGATGAATGAAAGAATTACTCATTTCTTACCCCAGGTGCCAGGTTGGCACTCGGCAAGTAATATACCAAAGAAAGAATTTCAAAGGAATTCTTTTTCAATAATAATAATAATAATAATAATAATACTAGCTTTGACATGATAAAGCGGCCTTTCAGCTACAGGGTGTGATGGATAAAGTGTTGTTTAATGTACGCAGCAAAAATGAAAAAAACAAACAGCCAAAAAACACTGACTTCTTATTTTAGCAGATATACAGGGTGCGGTGGATAAATTGTCGTCTAAATGCTGCCAAAATGAAAATAACACTGTCATCTCATTTTAATAGATACGATTACCAAAATTCTACAAAAATATCTTGAAATACTAAGGAGTAAATTTATTCAATAAAATTGCCATTGGCTTCAACCACGGCCTCCAGACGACTTCGGAATCTCCTGCAACTCTTCTGGACGGTTTTCCTATTTAAGTTGTTGAATGCTTTCATAATCCTTGCCTTCAGTACATCTTTGATGTTACAAGGAGTTTTGTTGGTCCCTCGCTCAACTGTCTCTCACACATAATAATCACGGGAATTACAATGTGGGGAGTTAGGTGGCCATGTGTAAGGGGTAATGTGGTCGCAGAATTTGTCTGGCAGCCATGACTGGACACTTTTGCTTGTGTGACATGGTGCAGAGTCCTGTTGACAGGCATAGGGTCTTCTAGCACCCAATCTGTAGACTCAGGGCAGCCCTACCTCCTTAAGGCACTTGAGACAGGCTTCCAAGTTGAGTCTGAGGCCAAATGGGAAGATTCATGGAGGCATAACGTCTCCGTCAATATATATATATATATATATATATATATATATATATATATATATATATATATATATATATATCAATGTTAAGTCAGAGCGAATAATTTAATTTAAAGAAAAACAGACTACTAAGGCTCCATTTGTAATAATTTATTTCATCAGAGAATTTTATTTTAGTCTGGATCTTCAGAATTAACTTTCAAAATGTGGAACGAAAAATGAATTTAAATTTTCCACTTTTTACGGTCAGTATTAAGCTTATATAAGTTAACATAGAAGGTGGCGAGGAATGGTGTGAGAGACATGATCGAGTTTAGAGAGGGAAGGGAGAGTTTTAAAATTTATTTTTATATTTCTTTTTATTATAATACTTAATATTGAGGACTGGCCAAGAAAAATCTTTGCTATGTTAGGTGAGACAATTTCTGGGGTATATTGGGCTCTCTGAATTCGAAGAGAACATTGGTATTGTCTAATTACCTCTAGTTTTTAAGATAATACTAAAATGTGTTTTTCCTGTCCGTGAATCTGTAAGCACTGATACTAATTGGCTTGTTGTATTACTGGTGCATGAATATTTTAACAAAACCTCATTTATTATGCTATTTAGATTATTAAAAATGTTGAATAAATGTGTCACTTTTATTTAAGTTTCTGATTGTATTGTAATCTTGTGCGATTTCAATATTCAAACAGACCGCGTCCTTGAGGCTAAGAAACCAGTTAACAATATCGTTGTTGACAAACAAGAACATTTCCCCTCACTGACGTGGCTGTGAAACAATAATAACGTCAAGGCCAAAGAAATTGGCAAGATCTAGATATACACCGATTTCTGGATTGAATGTTTTCGAATGTGGGTCCTTCATGCCAGTACGGCTCGAGTTATGACTAGGGGCGTGGTGGTCGATACAACCGAATTTAAATCTTATATAAAAAAAATTGGAATAAATAAATCTGCATGGCTCAGCCATTCGTATATTCTCCAAAAGCTCTTTTGATCTATGAGGTCATACGACTTGATAGAGAATACCCATAATGCAAGGGGTTTCCGGTCGAAAAGGAAAACTGTACGAAAGGAGTTAATAATGTTAAATCATGGACGTTGTCAAGAATATTTCTTTCAGGTTTGAAGGATTAGGCAAATGAAGCGACTTGGGAGTCACATATAGATATTTAGGAACACCCTCCAACCATAGACCGCCTGATTGAACTGAGTCACTCGGACTGAATGGTAGTTTTCTAAGCGTAGCTTAGATGCTACAAAGGTATGGAACATCCAGTGAGTACTGAACTCACTATTCAGTCTATTTATGATCTAGCGAGACAAACTTGCTAAACTTTACACCACATCAAAGTGTTCCTCTTTCTGAGTGTAGCTTAGATGTGGCACAAGGCCGAAACTATGGAGGACCCAGTGATTATTGAACTCACTATTCAGTCGTAATTGATCTAGTGAGACAAACTTGCTAAACTTTACACCACGTGGAAGAAGTGTTCCTCTTTCTGAGTGTAGCTTAGATGTTGCACAAGGCCGAAACTATGGAGGACCCAGTGAGTATTGAAGTCACTATTCAGTCGTAATTAATCTAGCGAGACAAACTTGCTAAACTTTACACCACGTGGAAGAAGTGTTCCTCTTTCTGATTGTAGCTTAGATGTGGCACAAGGCCGAAACTGTGGAGGACCCAGTGATTATTGAACTCACTATTCAGTCGTAATTAATCTAGCGAGACAAACTTGCTAAACTTTACACCACGTGGAAGAAGTGTTCCTCTTTCTGAGTGTAGCTTAGATGTGGCACAAGGCCGAAACTGTGGAGGACACAGTGAGTATTGAAGTCACTATTCAGTCGTAATTAATCTAGCGAGACAAACTTGCTAAACTTTACACCACGTGGAAGAAGTGTTCCTCTTTCTGAGTGTAGCTTAGATGTAGCACAAGACCGAAACTGTGGAGGACCCAGTGGGTATTGAACTCACTATTCAGTCGTAATTGATCCAGTGAAACAAGTTTGTTAACCATTGCAACACGTCGAAGTGCCCACACTCTGATGCATTTCTAATTGGGCTCACAAGGAAGCTTATGCGCTTCTTTTACTGAAATCTTTTACCATATCGGATACATTTGGCTGTGATGCATGTGCTTGGTATACTTCGATCAGATCGTGTATCATAGTGAGTATATTGACATTCATATGATTGATAGGATGAGGAACAATTAACAAACATATCCGCCATTATTTAGTACATGATGTATACACTGATATTATTTGGCATAAATAATGGGCCATTTCGCTTTGATGGCCAGGATGGACGAAATAAAAATATATCATAGATGATGTTTGATTTTATTGAGATTAATAGAACATATTAGGTTGGTGCAAAAATAATGTCGTTTTTGACGTATATTTTAACGTCAAAAAACGATATCATTTTTGCACCAACCTAATACATAATATTAGGTTGGTGCGAAAATAATGTCGCTTTCCCACATATGTTACTAAGTGAGAAAACGACATTATTTTTGCACCAACCTAATAATAAAAAAAAAGTGAAGATAACGCTCTCATACGTTTAACGTCTGCTTCAGTGAAATGCGACAAAAGGGAAGCATTTATAAATCTAACACGTTTCGCTTAATAAAAGCTTCACCAGAGAATAAAATATGGAAGAGAAAAAGAAAATTCTATTTTTAATTTTTGCTTTGTTTTTCATTGGTTAGGCAGGCCTCACTTGCATCTGTCTTCTTATTTATTTCTTATCGAATTATTTTGTCGGATTCCGATCCATATTGGATCTCAATTCATTTATATATTTTGTTGTAACCTAGACAAGGTTACTGAATAGAAGGATAAAACGAAGGTTGGTAAGGAACGATAATACTTAGGACAAGAACAACGCATATAAGATTCGCCAGCAGCGCGTAGAAGAAGTAGTCAATTGCTAGGAGTTGAATCAAGTGAATTCCACAATGAATCTTCAACTGCCGGATATCTACCAACCGTCCCTCGCGGTCAGATGTGACACAAGGCCGAATTTAATTGGGGGGGGTATCCGAGCTCAAAAAACGGGGTCGGGTAGCTGTTTCCCGAGACGAGTCTTTGCCTTTCAACATAGCCTCGTCTGGGGATCCTCTCTGCCCGGAGACAAAGAGCTTGACCAGCACAGCTGGAGACGAATCTCCAACTGCAGGATATCTACCAACCGCCCCAGGCGGTCAGATGTTGCACAAGGCCGAATTTAATGTGGGGTATACGAGCCCAAAGGCTCGGCCAAAATATTCCCCGTAGACCCTGTATAAAACGGGTTCGGGGAGCTGTTTCCCGAGACGAGACTCTTCCCTTCCTCATAGCCCCGCCTGGGGATCCTCTTTGCCCGGAGACAGAGAGTTTGACCAGCACAGTTGGAGATGAATCTCCAAATGCAGACCAACATACAGTATTTACTATTGTATTTATGTGAATAGAGACATACCCATTATCGTCCGTAGGTATGCTACAACATATTTATACGCCAACGTCACTTTATTGGTGTACTACCCTTTCACTCAACAACAACAACAACAACAACAACAACAATGATAATAATAATAATAATAATAATAATAATAATAATAATAATAATAATAATAATAATTAGAAGTACTCATGAAAATTTCAGTTTTCCTTTTTGAATTTTCTGATGAATCATAATTCTTAATTCATTTATTGAATAATCTCCTTGCTAGCTTGCACGACGATAAAATATCTGTAGATATTTACGTATTACATTGTTAAATATTTGAGCTTAACAACATTATCAAAATATTGCAATAACAATCATAAGTAGGAATGCAGGTCATCATTTAAAGTGTAAATGTGAAAAGATTGCAGATTGATAAGTTTTTTTTCCATTTCACTGAAGCAGACGTTAAACGTATGAAAGCGTTATCGCCACCTCAATCATTATATTTTTCTTATTATGGATGATTTATTCTTACTAAAACCAAACATCGTCTCTGATATATTTTTCTTTCGTCAATCCTCGCCATCAAAACGAAATTGTCCATTAATTATCTGAAGTAATGGCAGGGCATAACGCATGTGCTAAATAAGGAAGGAATAAGTAGAATTATAAGATGATGAGGATAATGATGATATAAATGATAATAATGATATCACTCAAAGGGTGGTAAGAAGAAAGAGAAAAATAGAGGCAGAAGTTGAAATAATGAGGGTACATTTAAAAAGATGTGGTCCCAGAGTTGAATGGAGTTGTGCTTGAGCTGATGTCATCTACTACCGTACAACTTCATTTTTAATAATAATAATAATAATAATAATAAATCGAAATGTCAAAAATGTGGCACATGGGTACATCAACAATCCTTGTTTTAGTTGGAGTCCTAGGATTGATTGGAAAAGATTCCAGTAAACTAACTGAAGGGATTCCTGGAAGCCCATGCCTCAAACAACAGCAACAAAAAAATTGTTCACACAAATACAGCCCACACTTTACGAAGGGCTTTATCTATGTAAAATATGTTGTTTTTTTTTTTGTCAGTGGAAAGTGTCATGATGCCATTTCTAACCTTAGGCCCCTAGGCGGGACCCGGAAAGAAATGTGTACACGTCAAAGGAAATAAAAACAATAATAATAATAGAGGCATCAACAATCCATGTTGTAGATGGAGCCCTCGGATTGATTGGAAAAGATTCCTGAAGACTCATTGAAGAGATTCCTGGAAGGCCATTCCTTAAAGAAATGCAAAAAATTGTTCTCACAAGTACAATCCACACCTTATGAAAGGCTTTATCTATGTAAAATACGTTTTTTTTTGGGGGGGGGAGGTTGTTTCTTTTTTAATTGGTCAGCGGAAAATGTCATCATGCCATTTCTAACCTTAGGCCCCTAGGCGGGACCCAGAAAGAAATGAGTACACACCAGAAATCAAAGGAATAATAATAATAATAATAATAATAATAATAATAATAATAATAATAATAATAATAATAATAATAAAATTATCAAACTACAAGGACGTTGAAATCTCATTCTCAAAGATGTGGCGCATGAGAACATCAACAATTCCAGTTGTAGTTGATTGGAAAAGATTCCAATAGTCTCACTGAAGGGATTCCTGGAAGCCGATGCCTTAAAGAAATACAAAAGAAATGTTCTCATGAGTACATCCTTACACCTTACCAAGGGCTTTATCTATTAGGTTGGTGCAAAAATAATGTCGGTTTTTGAGGTATATTTTAACGTCAAAAACCGACATTATTTTTGCACCAACCTAATATGTAAAATGCGTGTGATTTTTTTATTTGAATTGCCAAATGGGTGGTGTCATGATGCCATTCTGACCTTAGGTCACTGGTCGGGACCCAGAAAGAAATGAGTACACATCAGAAATCAAAGGAATAATAATAATAATAATAATAATAATAATAATAATAATAATAATAATTAGCAGTACCCGTGAAAATTTCATTTCTTTCCTATTCGAATTTTCTGATGAGTCATAATTTAACGATTGGGTGAGCTTCTTGTCAGTTGTACGGATATAAAATACCGATAGACATTCCCCCTGTTGCAACGTTAAATATTTGAGCTTAGTATTTTTAATAAAATATTGCAGTAACAATTATAAATATGAATGCAGGTCGTTATTTAAAGTAAGAGAATACAAACGAACAAATTCCAAATTGACAGGATTTTCCATTTCACTGAAACAGACGTTAAAGAAGGCTAAAGGACAGACAGACAATCAGAATACTTCTGTACTAATAATACTACTAATAACATATATATATATATATATATATATATATATATATATACATATATATATATATATATATATATATATATATATATATATATATATAGCCGAGTGTTGAGAACGTTCGCATTCTGACCATGAATGCACAATGGTCGATTTTTCAGGAAGGAGTTTTCCCGATGTTATCGAACTGGAGGGGTCGATCTCAGCGTGCCATACCACGGATTTACCCAAGCCTTGTGAGTGAAATTTGGTAAGCTGAAACCCTTGGTGCCGTCGATGCCTGTGCTAGCACGAAGTCACAAGCCATCGTGGCCGATGTTCAAATTGATCTCGCTAGATAACACAAATTGTTACTAAGGTTTGCTCAGCATCGTTACATCGTTGATCTGTGGCTGTTGAATAAACACAAATACGCCTGAGCAAGCGTCTGCAACAAGGATTGGCTAACTGCTCGAATACGAGTTGCCAGCTATGTTCCATTGCGCTAACAGAGGAACAAGCATACATACAATATATAAAATGTTTTTCATACAGAAGCATAAAGAAAAGACAATGTTTAATAATATTTCGACAGTATGCCAGTGTCCTTCAAGTTATGTTTAAAAATGTATACAAGTATAAAAATATTAAAAATACAAGTTTTGTATAAACGTTGCTTGTCTTGAGAAAAACGGTTGTACTGATGATCAACGTGATTATGTGACTGAAACACAGCCAACGTGAAAGGAATGCAACTTGAACGTAAGTTTCATAATGGGGAACTTATCTTTAAATTTTTTGTTGGTTGATTATTTTTTAGGAGCAATTAATCAAATGGTTTAGTGTAAATCTTATAGTTCTCTCCTAATTCTCAAGTACAAGCGAAGTTTGTACAAAGTTTAAAAAATATCTCTTATAGTTCTACGCGTTTTCAAACATAGCTGGAAGAAGACAGACATATTGTTGAAATGTTAAAAACAGATGTTTTTTTATTTTTCTTTTCTTAAATCGCGCTTTTCTGTAAGTGCTGCAAAATATTGGAAGACTTACATCAATCATTATCTTTAATAAAAATAATAATAATATTAATAATGTACATTTCTCTTTCAATAAGGCGATAAATTTCTGCTTTTACGTTTCTTTCAATTTTACTGCGAGGTCTGCTACAAAAGAAAATACATTATTTGATGATAACTAACCTTAAGCCGTGCAGAAGATAATCTTTCAGAAAAATCCTTCTTTAGATATTACTCTTTGCTAAGGATTAACAGGTGGTAAGGCTCCCTTCCCAATTTCTCATGGAGTTAGCTAGGAATCCCGTCACTGATTCCTTAATCTTGAATATTCCGAGGCATTCGTGTATCCTCTATTATGGATCATTTCCCATGCTTTTGTTTAGTTAATCCATTTAATTCCAAGGATTTTCCCTTCTTGCTTTTACACCATTGAGGAGCAAAGAAGAACAGACCTTTTGGATTCTGGCTTCTCTCTCCAACATCCTTGCTTTTATTCTGTTTCTCCCTCTCTCTTTCTCTCTCTCTCTGCCCACCTCACTCTTTGCCTTCTTATACATACATACATGCTTTGTACTTTAGATAAGAATTATTATACATAGTTAAAAAATTATTATACATAGTTAAAAAATAAGTGAGACATGATTTTTATTAGAAGTTTTATTATGACAAAAAGAAGAAACATTTTATGATTAAATTTTGCTCTCGTCAAAATATCCTCCTTTAGCCTTGATTACTGCAGTACAAATGTTTAGCATTTGTTGCAAAAGTTTCTCGAAGTATAAGTTTGATACCTTTCTTTTTCCAATTACTCTAAGAGTTCTATTTTCATTTTTGGGATGGAAAGATTTCACTCTTCTGTCAAGTTCATCCCATGCTAATTCTGTAGGTGACTTCAAATTTTTGTACTGTATTATATATATATATATATATATATATATATATATATATATATATTCACCCAAAGTAAGGCGATAGTGCCACTGAGACGCAAGGGACTACTGTAAGTGAAAGAGAGAATGAAAAAACTTTAGAAGGAACTGGAAACCCAGTCCTAAACTGGAAACATGGGAAAAAAAAAACTACGCCTGTTCAAAAAAAAAAAAAAAAAAAAAAAAAAGAATAAATAAATAAATAAAAAAAAAAAAAAACGAATAGGAGTGTGGACTGGACGACAGGCTAACCTATCTACTCCTGTTGAGGAAAATAAATAAATAAATAAATAAAGTTTCAGAGTTTAGGCAAAAACTTTAGGAGTATAGACGTAAAGCAGGCTTTAGAAGGAACTCCTGTTCAAAAAACTTCGGTGGGATGAACTTGAACCGGAGGATAAGCGAACCTATCTACTCCTATTCAAAAGAAAGAAAGAGAATAAACAAATATAACCAAATAAAATACAAAAAAAAAAAAAAAAATGGAAATACAAAGTTTTGGCGAAGACGTTGCATATAAGAAAATAGAGATAAAAGAAAAAAATGAAAAATAAAATAAGATAAAAATAAGAAAAATGAAAGGATGATAGAATACCAGATGTGGAATTCACTTCAAATATATGAATTTTGGTATGGGGCTTAAGAATCTGTAAGTGCATTAATAACTTTTAAGTTTTAACACTAATTTTTTACACTAAGTTGCGATAACTCTTATTAAATAAAACTCGATCGGAAAATTAATTTACAATTGCCACAACAATGATTGTTCCGCACACAGACACACACATACACACACACATATATATATATATACATATATAGTGTAGTCATTATATCAGTTAAGATACATTCTTTCGTTACATGACTGGCGAAGATTTTTCTCGTAGTAGGTTGTCATTTCTTTCTACGGTAGACCGGTTGCCAATCAAAGCTAAAAAATCCAGTCGTAGCTGTGGGGGAGGGGAGAGAAGGGATGGATTCAAGTAAGTAAATATAAGAAACTCGACTGGGATTCGAACTCGCAATTTTCGTGTTCTCCGATATCCATTACACCACAATGCAAAATCATTATATATAGCATTTATAGTAGTTGAAACAAAATGGACACTAATAATTATCATCAGGAAGATACAGTTGCTATTTCTAGGGCACATAATGAGAAAAGGGGGCTTGGAAAATTCCATACCCACAGAACAGATTGAAGGCGAGTGGAACAGAAGAAAGTAAGGTATACTTGAGTCAATGGCAGATCAAAGTTTAGGAGAAACAGGAAATCGTGAATAATACATTATAAGTTTTTATATATAAATGTATACACGCACACATATATGTATATTGATTTTCTAGGCGAGGCTTAGATGTGGCACATGGCCGAAAGTATGGGGCACCCAGTGAGGATCGAACTCACTATTCAGTTGTAACAGTTTTAGCAAGACCAGCTTGCTAACCATTGCACCACACCGAGGCGCCCACACACGCATATATATATATATATGGTTTTATATATAACTTTTTCTTCTGTCTTTCCTCAAAACAGAATGTTCCATTATGTAACTGAGGTGATGACAGGGCATGCGCTAAATAACAGAAGAACAATCAGAATACTTCTGTACTAATATTACTACTAATAATGCATACATATATGGCCACGTGACCGAGTGGTTAGAACGTTTGCATTCTGACCATGAGACCAGGGTTCGAATTCTTCCATGGTCGATTTCTTCAGGAAGAAGACCTGAAATCCATATCACGGGCTGACCCAAACTTTGTGAGTGAAATTTGGTAAGCGAAACCCTTGGGTGCCGTCGATATCTATGCTAGCACGAATTCACAAGCCATCGTGGCCGAGAGTACTGGCCTTGTTCAACTTGTTGATCTCGCCAAGGTCTTCTCAGCATAGTTGCAGTATGAACTACTCGGTAACGTCATGACCATACATGGCACAGAAAAAAAAAATGTAATCTATGTGTGTGTGTGTAACGTATATACTCGCGTATCATGTAACTTTTGAAGCTAATTTTCAGGAGATCGCATCATACACGAAGTATAAAATTAGTACTGCTGGCCCTGGCTACGGCGTTGAACAGAATTGTAAGATAAGGAACAAATATGCAAAGTTTATAAATCTAAGATGATTCGCTTTTATTAGAGCTTTTTCAGAGAATGAAATATGTGTGTAACATTTGATAATCATTCTCTGATGAAGCTTTAATAAAAGCGAAACATTTTAGATTTATAGGCGTTTCCTATCTGTTCCTGATCCTATCATATATATATATATATATATATATATATATATATATATATATATATATATATATATATATATATGATAAAATAAAGAACAAATAGGAAACATAAATCTAATACGTTTCATTTTTATTAAAGCTTCGTCAGAGATAACAGACAAAAAGACAGAAACTATGGCATTATTTTGTTTGGGTGAATCCTCATTTGTAAGACACGTGTCAAGTCCATTAAAATCGTAAATAATTCTATGTGTATATAAATTTGTGATGATTCTTGTATGTCTAAGTGGACATCGGATGGTAATGTGTATTCGCAATTGTGTATGTGTGTCTGTTTAGTGGGAGATCTGATGCCTTCATTCATTCATATATATATATATATATATATATATATATATATATATATACTCACTTTCAAACGTATTGTAAACAATTATCTTTGTCTCTAACGAATACTTATATCAGATGATATCTAGAGTTAGTTGTGCCTCCGAGACTGATGTAACATTACTACAAATCAGATTTTCTTTTGACTTACAATATCTTGATGTGCTTGGTGGATACGATAATTTTATTCCCAAGTTGTACAAGCGCGCTGAAGGGGTCACACAGAAAAATAAATATTCGTAATAGCCACAATTAAAAGAAGAATATTTCAGCCATATCAAAAGACCGAATCCGCGGCCAACCCACCAAACGATTTTTCTCTGAATTGTTTTATTCTTTGACATTTATTAACGTTTCAGCTATCGCCATTTTGATTTATTTATGAGATTTGTTCCTTGATGTACAAAAGGAAATGGTTTCCGCGTCGTTTTTATAGCTCGGGAACTGTCTAACGAATTGTCTTTATTATTACGTCTACAAAAGATGTGAGACAGATATCCGAAGGCGGATAGGAGCAGCGAACGCGCCTTTCAGTAACCAATGAAAGCATTCTTCTTCTATGTACTGTGTCTCCACAGGACGTAGGCGATCATGGCTCTCGACAATTTCCTTTTCTTTGTCATCTCCCCATAACCTTGTTCCAGTATCCTTTTACTCAAGTTCCATTTTCTCTAAAAATTGTAATGCGTTTGTTTTCCTCTGTCCCTCTTTACCTTCAATCTGTTTTATGAGTATCAAATTTTCCAAGCCCTCTTTCCTCATTATGTGTTCTAGAAATTTCAACTCTTTCTTTCTGATGTTAAGTGTAAGTGTCCTTTTTTCTTTATATTCTCTAAAATTGTTTTTTATTTTGTCTC
Organism: Acanthosepion lycidas; assembly: GCA_963932145.1. Classification (NCBI taxonomy): domain Eukaryota; kingdom Metazoa; phylum Mollusca; class Cephalopoda; order Sepiida; family Sepiidae; genus Acanthosepion; species Acanthosepion lycidas. Next base: position 30,540,944 of record OZ010586.1, read on the forward strand.
GACATATATTACCTCTAGCACTCATTGGTCAATATTTTATACTTATTCACACACACACACACACACACACACACACACACACACACACACACACACACACACACACATATATATATATATATATATATGGTCACTACAGTTCAAAAGCTTGAAGCACCACTAGTAATTTTTAAAATTTTCCCCCAAAATAGTTGCTTTGCACTTTAAATAAGAATTAATTGTTATAGATGGTTAAAAAAGGTGAGACACGATTTTTGTTAGAAATTTTATTATGACAAAAAAAAAAAAAAATTATGATTAAATTTTGCTCTCGTCAAAATATCTTCCTTTGGCCTTCATTACTGCAGCACAAATGTTTAGCATTTGTTGCAAAAGTTTCTCGAAGTATAAGTTTGATACCTTTCTTTTTCCAGTTACTCTAAGAGCTCTTTTTTCATTTTTGGGATGGAAAGATTTCACTCTTCTGTCAAGCTCATCCCATGCTAATTCTGGAGGTGACTTCAATTTTTTGTAATGTATTTTATATATATATATATATATATATATATATATATATATATATATATATATATATGTATGTGTGTGTGTGTGTGTGTATTTGTGTGTGTGTGTATTGGCTGTATGATAATACCAGAAACAAAGAGGTAGATAATGAGACAAAGCCTAAAAAACTATAAATTACGCTTTTCGACAGGAGTGTCTGCACTCTCGGACTTCTTCAGGTTATAATGAAAGAAAAACAAAACTGCATGTAATCGAAAATACGTTGGGATCTCTGAGGATAAGTAGGGATCATAAATCAAATTACCTTATCGCATCCATGGCCAGACCCCACAGGGTACCTGTGCCTGTTTGTTATATATATCAGGTCTTCACATAAGTTCTGTCCGAATTTTAACTTTTTGTTAAAATGAACGAAATTTAAAGAGTATTTTATAATGTCTAATGGAGCTGAGCATTATTTTTACGTGTAGATGCATTTAAACTGATCAAATTTTATTTCAGAGAACAATAAAATTAAATTTTGTTTGATTAAAACCCTGCTAACGTAAGAATCATTTAAGGCACATAATGATTTATGAGTTCAAGAAAGGAAACTTAGCAGACGAAGCGGCTAGAAACATTCATTCAGTTTATGGAGAGGAATGTGTGAATGAAAGAACTTGCAGAAGATGGTTTGCAAAATTCAGAGGTGGAGATTTCACCCTTGAAGATGAAGATAGAACTGGACGTCCAGTTGAGTTTGATGAAAAGCTTCTGAAGCAGCCCTTGAAGAAAATCTTGCTTTATCAGTTGAGGAATTGGCAGTGGTTCTCAGTTCAAACCATACAACTGTTCATCGTCATCTTCAACAACTTGGAAAAGTTCCTAAACTTGGAAAATGGTTGCCTCATGAATTTTCTGAAAACAACCTCAAATCCCGAGTTGACATCTGCTCTTCTCTCCATTCTCACTAACTTGTTTCACCTTTTTTGGATAGACTTGTGACTGGCGACGAAAAATGGATCTTTTATCGAAATGTTAAGCGTCGTAGACAGTGGCTTGGTAAAGGAGAAAGACCCCAGCCACAGCCGAGAAGGGAACTTTATAGGCAAAAGGTTCTTCTTTCAATCTGGTGGGATCGCCAAGGAATAATCCACTTTGAATTTTTACCACCTAATGCAACAATTAATACTCAAATATACTGTCAGCAATTAGAGCGTTTGAACCAAGCTTTGAGGAAAAAAAACCTGCTCTAGTGAATCGAAAAGAGGTGATGTTTCATCAGGACAATGCGCGACACCACACAGCAAGAATCACGTCACAAAAGATCGAAGAACTTGGTTGGGAGAAAATTCCTCATCCACCTTATTCTCCCGATCTTGCTCCTTCAGGCTATCATTTGTTTCGTAGCTTACAGAATCATTTGGAAGAAACAGCTTTTGTAACACAGAAAGAGATTAAAACTGACATTTGTGAGTTCTTCGAATCAAAGCCAAAAGAATTTTACAGTAATGGAATTAGTAAGCTTGTTAATAGATGGAAAGAAGTCATAGATAATCAGGGAAAATATATTGTTGATTGAATCTGTAATTAAGTGTAACATTTGGTCACTTGTTTTCTTTATTCAAAATCCGGACAGAACTTATGGGATGACCTGATATATATATATATATATATATATATATATATATATATATATATATATATATATATATATATATATATATACGTAAGCAAATATATGGATATAGATCCGACAGTATGAAGAAAAATATACGGAAAAAACAAACAAAAATCCTTATATGCGATTATGCTGTTTTAATGTTAATATAATTTCAACGTCGGACGTTTCGGTCTAATAAACCATCTTCAGGACATATTCATAAAATATAATTAACATTATTTTTCATTCAAAATACTCAAATTTTAGGAATACGTTTTCACAGAGTGCCCACGTGACGACAACGTGACCATGTTTAAACGGAACGCTGATCATATAAAACTTTCAGTTATCTGTTTGGATAAGTCTTGTTCTTGTGTCCATCGTCTTTGTCATGTTGAATTGATAATGTTAATTATATTTTAATATCATCATAATACCTCATCTCGGAACTATAGACAAACACCATTATTGTTTTGTGATGTTGCAGTTCAATTCCATATGTAGTCACGGACCATTGCTTGTGTATTTCTGTATCTCGAAATGCATTCCGATGTCATTGCCACTGTTTAATTTTGTCATTTCGCTGTTTTAAGGCATCTGGTTGCATTCCGTTTTTTGCTTAGTTTTTAGGTTAATTAGAATGCATTATAGTCAATAGTAATATTGTTGTTATTTTTAATATATAAAAAACGATCTATTATGTAAATAATTTTCCCACTCATTTATCTGTGACGTCAGAAACAGTGAAAGAATTTGAGGAATTTTAGCTCTTGCATTTTCTACATAAATAAGCTAGAATTTTCATCTATCCAATTAACTCGTCGCATGTAAGAAAGAATTTAGTTATACGAATTAATAAAGGTAATTAAATTTTCTTTGAAGCAGTGTGGAGCATCAAATTTTAGTTGTTACTGCGGTCCCAAATCTCCAAGTGTTGTGATTTCTGGGATCTTGTATTGTTCTTTGGGATTCTTTAACGTCTGTCCACAAGGTTTGATAAAGGATGGTATTCGCCAAGACCTACAGGCTTCATTTACTTGAAATTAATTCTAATCATCAATCTGAGAAAGCAATTGTATAGAGCTGACAGTTTAGATATTTCTAAACAGGTTTGACACCATGCATGACTTCCATATGAAAGTCTCAGTCTGACGAGGCTATTAAAGAACATATCTTGATTTTTCAGGCTCGGTACCCCCCTTCAACTCACAGTTAATCCTTATCAGTGAATTGGCGTTTCCTTCATAACCTTTTTTTTGAATCTTGATTATGTCATTATTTTCTATTCGATTTACGCGAGCCATTCATTTTAGTTGTTGCTGCTGTTGGTAGTCCTCAAATGATGTGTTTTTTTTTGTCATCTGTCACAGTTCTTTGGGATTCTATGCAACCAGCCCACAATGTTCAAAGTGAGATAGTCCAGACTACACTAGCTCAAAACCATTTTTAATCATTAATCACGTATTGTAAAAAAATGAAGAAGGGATAACAGTATTTAAATATTTGAATGGGCACCTCGACGTGGCGCAATGGTTAGAAAGAGTGTCTTGTTAAATCAATTACGATTGAGTAGTGAGTTCGATCCTCACTGAGGGCCATGTACTTTCGGCCTTGTGCCACATCTAAGCCGCGTTTGGAAAAACTCTACAACTAAGTACGAATTGTGCCTTTTAAATCTTTAAAAGTATGCAAAGAAATCTGATATATATTTATTATTTTTTGTAATTTTGCAAACTGCCTTGGTTATATTTTTTTGCATGTTATCTCGGACTTTTTACTCTGTACAATCAACTGTATTGTCACATGTAAAGAGTTCGATCCCCACTGAGTACCCCGTACTTTCGGCCTATGCTTGAAAAATCGCTATTGTCACTTGTAAAAGAAGATTTCTGCCCTTGAAAACATTAAAAGAAAAAAATGGCCAAAAACAACAAATATAACTCAGCAGTTAGAAAAAAGTCAATATTTAAGTATTTTTTTCTTTTATGTACCATGAATCCACGGGACGTTGGCGGACATGGCTCTCCACAATTTCCTGTACTTTGTAGCTCTTAGTAAATCTTGTCTTTTTGCTATATTTCCTCATCTCTGTTGTCATCCAGTACAAGTTCGTTAGATAGGTTATGCTCTGTTCCCCCTGTCCTTGTCTTCAATATGCCATATGAGTGTTAAATTTTCCAAGCCCTCTTTCCTTTTTATGTGTCCTAGAAATTTTAACTGTCTCTTCCTGGTGTTAAGCATAAGTGACTTTTGTTTCTATTTTCATTAAAACTTTGTCGTTGCTAGAATATTCGGTCCGTGGTCTCCTCGGCAACCTTCTCTAACAAAAAAATTCTGTTGCTTCAACTCTTCTCTTCATATGTTATGTGATTGTCCAGCATTCACTACCATAGGCGAACTAACATTACGTAACAGTTCAATAATCTTTTCTTCGTTTCTAACGGAATTTTTCTGTTTCTTAATACTTTGCTTAGCTTTTGGAAGGCATCTTTCGCTTTCCCAATGCGACTTCGGATCTCGGTGTCGCACGTTCCGTTCTCTGTTAAAACACTTCCAAGATATTTAAATCGTTGTACTTGCTTGAATTTTGATATCTTTGATATGTTAGGCTGTTTTTTTTTTCTCTGGTAACAATATATTTTATCTTCTTGTAATTGATGTTTTAACCCTTTCTTCAAGCTTTCTTTCACTAACTTCTTATATTTTTTTTTTGCATGTGTAATCTATAATTTTTTGTCTATACATTTAACCCTATTGTCATATATAAAAAAAATAATCCTGCTCTTGAAATCTTTAAAAATAAAAATAGACAAAGAGAACGAAGCGAATACGATTTGTACAGTAAAAAGAAAAACAAACAAAAAACGTCGATAATATTTCCAATAATTTTACATTTATCTACCAAGCCCCAGGGTAGCATCCTCTTAGGTAGTACCTCACCTCTAGGAGGTGTGTGTGTGTGTGTGTGTGTGTGGGGGGGGTTATTGCCCGGTGCCCGAAGCGTCCCCAAGATGGTAAGTGTGAATGCGGCTCGAGCAATTTTTTTCACGGTATTACCGTTAAAACCATTTTAAACTGATCTTGAATCATATTCAGTAGTGACGCGGCGCACTGAAAAAATACATAGTAACAATTTCTATACAAAGAATCTAGGAGTTTTACATCCAACCCTATTGTCATACGTGAGAAAGAGTTCTCCATTAAAATAAATAGGTTAGTGTCATTTAGTTTGAGATGGCTTTAATGACAATATAATACCATTTGTTTGGTTTGGTTTGTCTTACGGCATATCAATCTCAGTGGCTTATTTAATGCCGACAAGATTATTATTATTGCTGGTAATATTTTTTTTTATCTATCTATCTATCTATCTATCTATCTATCTATCTATCTATCTATCTATCTATCTATCTATCTATCTCAATATATTAGGTTGGTGAAAAAATAATGACGTAATAATGTCGTTTTTTGACGTATTTTTAACGTCAAAAAAACGACATTGTTACGTCATTATTTTCCCACCAACCTAATATATTGGTTTGGTTTGGTTTGTCTTACGGCATATCAATCTCAGTGGCTTATTTAATGCCGACAAGATTATTATTGCTGGCAATATTTTTATCTATCTATCTATCTATCTATCTATCTATCTATCTATCTATCTATCTCAATATATATTGGTTTGGTTTGGTTTGTCTTACGGCATATCAACCTCAATGGGTTATTTAATGCCGACAAGATTATTATTGCTGGTAATATTTTTATCTATCTATCTATTTATCTATCTATCTATCTATCTCAATATATATTGGTTTGGTTTGGTTTGTCTTACGGCATATCGACCTCAATGGGTTATTTAATGCCGACAAGATTATTATTGCTGGTAATATTTTTTTTTCCAAAAAATGTATTGCTGGTATTAAAACATATTTTTGACCTCAGTTTCAAGGTTAACTATTTTCCCATAGCTGGGATATTTACAGGTTCTACTTCCTCGGGTCAAAGTGGACCTGGGAACACAAGATGGTCCCACGATCCTCAAACCCCCGATCAGAGGCCTTGATGCCGGATGTAGTTTATCGTCATATCCAAGACGCTTCATTGGGGCGGGGGGAAGTCTTACCCTTCTGCAGAGGTGCAGTTGGCGTATTCTGAAGCCCCTAGCCGACAGGGCATTTAATTCTATTTGTAACATTTCTATTAGGTTGTCACACATGAAATGACGCATTTTACAGAAAATGAATAAAAAGTTTCTGAAATGTGAAATGAATAATTTATTTATTTGAAATAGGCACCATGTTAACGAATGACTGTTCTCCAACGGACATTTAAAAATGTCCGATTCTTTGATGTGATAAAAAGTTCAAATGCTTCGATTACCTCTTCCTTATTGGAGAATATTTTATTGCGTATTGAAAGATCAAAATCCTTAAATAAGTGACCACCAGTAGAAAAGATATGAGGTCAATATGACGGACGAGGCAAAATTTCATAATTCAGGCTATGCAGCTTTTGGGCGGTTGATTAAGAAGCGTTCGGCGGCGGGTTGTCGTGCAGCAAAATTGGGCCATCCCTATTCACAAGTCTACGATGTTTCTTTTTCAACATTTCGTGTATACACTCAATTTCCTCACAGTACGAGATTGCTGTTTTTGTTTTCCCTTGAGGTAAGAACGAATAATAAATAACCCTTTTGAAAGACCACCATGAATGAATAATGAATAACCCCTTTGAAAGACCACCATGAATGAATAATGAATAACCCCTTTGAAAGACCACCATGCAATAACCAGTAACTTTTTAAGGTGCAGTAGAGGTTTTGGGTATCGTTTTAGTGATTCACTTGGATCTAAACACTCTCTTACTGTTGTCAAAGAGAGTCCATATCCGATCGCATGTAATGGTTCGATGCAAAAATAGTTTGTACTTCTACAGTAAAATAACTCGAAATTTGTTTTTCATTTTCATTGGGCTTACGAGTAACAATACATTGAAAGAAAAATTAACTGCATAGAAAAAGAATCATAAATAAATCAATTTTTTTTTTATATATACTAAGGAGGTTACTTCGTTAGACGACCGAATCAGCAACCAACTTAAAAAAGGCCTTCATTTCATGTGTGACAATCTAATACTTTATCGCTAAGATCTCTGTTATCGCCGTTACGTTAGTTTCTGATAATGTGTCGGCAACAATGCTTGATGGAGCTGGCATGTATCTAATATCAGGAAAGTACTGTGATGCGTTAACTAATTGTCGGACTTCCCGGGGAGAAAATTCATTGGTGGCTGTGTGTAATGTTTGTTTGAAAAGCTTGTAATCTGTGGAGACTATAAAGTTCTTCTAAGTGAAAGTTTTGGGTATTGTTTTGGTGATTCACTTAAATCTAACCACTGGCCTACTCTCTTACTGTTCTTAAAGTGTATCCACTTCTCATCGCATGTAATGATTCGATGCAAAAATATTTCTTCCTCAGTTTGTTCTCATACAGTAAGATTACTCGACATTGTTTCAGTCTAACCATTTTCATTGGGCTTATGAGTAATATATTGAAAGAAAAATTATATGGAAAGAAAAAGAGTCAAAAATAAGTCAAGGTTTTTATTATATACTAAGGAGGTTACTTCATTAGATGACCGGATCAACAACCAAGCAAGAAAGGGTTTCATTTCATGTGTGACAACGTAATATTTTATTTCTATTAGGTTGGTGCAAAAATAATGTCGATTTCTCACATATATTACTATGTGAGAAAACGATATTATTTTTGCACCAACCTAATAAATATCTATAAAGTACAGTAGTGTACTGAATAGTGGACGTAATAAACAAATTCGAAAGTCACTTCTATATTCTCTACATTTCTTTGGTAAATACATGGTAAGTAAATATTTATCTCTCAATTTATTAATTTTATTTATTACGATTTATTTTAAAGCATATCACCCCAAGCAAAGCGAAAGGGTTACTGTTTCGCATTGGGTTGCATAAAGTAAAAGTGTGAGAAAAACTGGGTATAGCGGAATGAGGAAAGAATAAGAAAATGAACGGGGTTCAAGAGATCAGAAGATGGCGATTGACGTTGCATTTAAAATTTTGAAAATTGTAGTTACCAGGGAAGCAATTAAACGGAAAGGAGATTCACGAGGGGGAAGTGCGAGAAAAGAAGCTGTGGGAGTAGAAGTAACCGTTATATATAACTGTTTCAACGGTAATAGGGTGGGACCTAGATGCTAGTCTAGTAGTACGCTTAAATTCATGCAGTCAGGGCACCAGAGAAAAAAGCTCGACTGAACAGTTGCTATGAAAATGTTTGTAGAAAAGACAGAGAGAAGCCACATCATGTCTGTGATAAAGTGACTGGAGTCGAGATGCCAGGTCAGGATCGATTACATTGCAGAACTTTCTTTGGATTATGTCAAGAACCCTGAGATGAACAGCTGGGGCACTCAATGCACGGACGAATTGTACTTGTGTAGATATGTAAGATGAACTCTGACGAGAAAAACCTTCTGGCACGACAGTGAATCAACTTCCTTGTGGCAGATGCAGCTATTGATTCAATGTAGTTGTTCCACTTCAAATCATTCGAAACCTTAATGCATGAAGGCACTGCGAGACACACTCCTGGAGTCTAACATCAACCATGCTAATGGCGGGCAGAGAATTATCTCTACGGTGGCTAAATGAGGGCAGTTTCGATTTGGAAGCATTAAAATTTACAAGCCATTTCTTGCCCTAGTTAACCACTAATTGAATGCCCATTTCGACAGCACCGGAAAGGCTGACTTTGTCAGCGCTGCCAGGTTTACTATTGAGACAGAAGTAAATGGTAGTAGCATCTGCATAGGTGCTTACTTGGGAGGTGAAAACATTAGGAAGATCATTGATGAAAATCGGAAACTGTAGGACCCAGGATACAGTCTACAATGTTCAAAATGAGATAGTCTTTGCCAAAACCTCCAGACATCATTAGCTCAAAACTATTTTTAATTATTGATCTTAGAAAGCAGTGGTATACAGCTGCCAGTTTAGATATTTCTGAACGGGTTTGGCGCCATTCATGAAATCCATATGAAAGCCTCGATCTGACAATGCTATTTAGGAACACGATTTTTCAGTTTGTCGTTTTAGGTAAGTCGTTAAGTGAGTATTGGCTGTAACTGTCGGAACACAAATACGTTTTAATGAAATTAGAACAGGCATTCGTAACCTGGCAACCATTCAGGGGGGTATTTTTACTGCGCATGCGTCAACAGGCTCTCCTCTGTGGTTAGTTGTGATGGTCTGTTGAGTAAACGTCAGTAGTTCTCGAGCATTCTCATGTAGGTTAGTTTTATTTTTATTTTTTTAAATCGAAACATCGCAACGCGTCGGTCTGTTCAGTTTAGCGACCTAAATCTACTTTCATCAAGGTTTGACACTCTGTTACTTTTTGATTTTCCTCAAAGCTAAAATTTACATTGCAAGGAAAGAACCTCCAGACCATTGACTTGATGTCTTACGGAAAACACAGTGAAGTAGTTGATGGCAAACCCGAAAGTGGGTTTTGCAAAGTAGAAGTTACGCTTGGATAAATGTGGAAAGTCTCAAGCGAAAAGTTTGGAATCCAAGGCGCCTTAGGTAATCAATATTTTCGCTCTTATCATTCATAGGAATAGATAGATTCGCCTATCGCTCGGTTCACACTCCTCCCCGGTCTATCTAACAAAAGTAGAGGTATATCCCTTGTTTCCTGTTTAGCATTAGGTTTTCCGGTCCCTTTTAAAGTCTACTTCAACTTTATATTCCTAACGTCTCCGCCCAAACTCATAAAAATAACTTTATTTATTTTTTTCTCAATAGGAGTAGATAGGTCCGTCTATCGTCTTGTTCACACCCCTCCCCAGTCTTTTCAGTAGGAGTAGAGGTTTATCCTTTGCTTTAGGATTGGGTTACCGGTTACCTCTAAAGTCTTTTCCTTCTCTTTTACTTCCGGTGGCCCCTTGCGTTTTGATGGCATTATCGCCTAGCTTGGGGTGAACTGATAAAAAACAGACTCCTAGCGAATGTATTATAAGAAGAGATAATGTAAGTGCTGTAGCATACCTACGGACAATAATGGATATGTCCCCATTAACATAAATACAGTAATAAATACTGTATGTTGGTCTGAGGCCGGAGATTCGTCTCCAGCTGCACTCGTTAAAATCACTGCCTCCGGGCAGGGGGGGATCACAAGACGAGGCGATGTTGAAGGGCAGTCTCGTCTTGGGAAACAGCTATCCGACTTCGTTTCATACGGGGTCTACAGGGAATTTTTGGCGGAGCCTACAGGCTCGGATACCACACATTAAATAAGGCCTTGTGCCACATCTGATCACGTGGGGCGGTTGGTAGATATCCTGCAGTTGGAGGTTCCTCTCCAGCTGTGCTAGTCAAACACTCTTCATCCGGGCAGAGAGGATCCCCAGATGAGACTTATGTCGAAGGGTGAAAACTTGTCTCGGGAAACAGCTACCTGACCCCGTTTTATACAGAGTCTACAGGGAATTTTTGACCGAGCCTACGGACTCGGATACCCCACATTAAATTCGACCTCGTGCCACATCTAACCGTGTGGGGGCGGTTGGTAGATATCCTACAGTTGGAGATTCATTGTAGAATTCACTTGACTCACTTCTAACAGTTGACTACTACTTCTACGCGCCGCTGCCGAATCTTATATGTGTTGTTCTTGTCCTAAGTATTATCGTTCATTACCAATCTTCGTGTGATTATTCTATTCAGTCATCTTTCCTAGGTTACAACAATAAGCTACAAATTGGAGATGTTCAGAATCAAGCAAGTACTTAGAATTTAAATAGCTGGGAAGTGTTTTAACAGGGGACGGATAAATTTGAAATTCGAAGGCGCATTGGAATAGGGAAGGACATCTTTCAAAAGCTAAGCAAAGTATTAAGAAACAGGAAAATTTCGTTAGAAACAAAGAAAAGTGTGCTATGTAATATCAGTCCTCCTACATGGCTATGAATCCTGGACAATCTCTTCACAGGTGACGAAGGGACTTGAAGCAACAGAAATGAGGTTCTACAGAATAATGCTGAGAATGCTATTGACCTAACATGTGAGTAACGACGACATTTTAAGGAAAAGCGAAACATAGAGGGCACTTATTTTAGAATCAGAAAGCGACAGTTAAAATTTCTAGGACACATAATGAGGAAAGTCTGTCTGGAGAATTTGACACTCAGAGGACCTGCTGGTGGCAAGAGGATCAGAGGAAAACAACGATTATTCTACATAATTAGCTTATGTAATTGGATGGTATGACGGGCAGTGGGACGGATAATTAAAAGAAAAAACCTTACTGAGAGCTTACAAATGAGAGGAAGTGGTGGAGAGCCATGATCGGCTACACCCTGACGAACACAGCGCATAAGACGAAGAAAAATATACATGACAAAACGAATGCAAGTGAGCAAAATCGACAAGGTCAATGAAAGAAAGAAGGAAAGAATGAATGAAAGAAAGGAAGAAAGAATGAAAAAAGAAGGAAAAGAAAGAAAAAGAAAGAAAGAATGAAAGAAAAAAAGAAAGAAAGGCAAAAGTTAAAGAAGGATCAGAAAAAAGAAAGAAAAGGAAAAAAAGAGGAAACTTAAGAGAGAGAGAAAAAAACGGGGAAAATTAAGCGCGCACGCGAAAGAGAGAGAGACAGAAAGAGAAAGAGAGAGAGAGAAGGAGAGAGAGAAGGAGAAAGAGATAGAATAACGAAAGTTCTGAAAAGAAAATTGGGAGAAAGAAAGTAAAAGGACAATTATATTTAGAGTCAGAAAGCGACACTTGACATTTCTAAGACACATATTGAGGAAAGAGGGCTCGGAAAATCTGATACCCACAGAGCATATTTAAGACAAGAGAGACAGCGGGAAACAACGAGTAACCTAGCTAAGAAGCTTGTGCAAATGGAGGGTAAGACAAGGAGTGGGAGAGATAGTTAAAAGAGCTATAAAATTGACACCGCACATAGAAGAATACGAACTGACTGGATTCTTTCAGTAAAGATCTCGTATACACGTGTTCGTGGCGGGTGACTCAATCTTCGACCCTGCCTTTGAAATAGCTTATTAAATTTTGTTTTTCAAATGTTATTCAGCTCAGTATAATGGCTTGCAACTCAAGCATTTGGTTTAATTTTCAATGTTTTTTTTTCCCAGACTACGCGAGATTAGCCTTCAAGTTAAAAAATAAAGTCCCACGGCACATTCCAGCAAACGCCTCTTCACCTTTATACTGTTTTATTACTTAAAACTTAAGTTAAGCAATGTTCTGATTGGTCAATATGATATGAGTATTTTAAATACTGTAAAGCTAAAATCCCCGGAATTGTGGAGGTGTCTCAATGAGCCGTACTTAAACAGACTGGAGCACTAACTAAGCACTAACGATTATATGAGGGGGCACGGTGGGGTTATGGATAGCGGCTCGGTTTGAGGAATCGGAGAGACGAGTTCGAATTCCAGTCGAATCCATTACATTCACTTACGCGCTAATACACTTGGGAAAGCTATGAATCCTCTTCTCCCCCATCCATCTGCAGGACAGACGGGATTCTATAGCCTTGGATGGCAACTGGTCTACCGCAGAAAGAAATGGCATCTTACTGCGTTAGTCATGTATCAAAAGATACAAGATCGCTTAAGCGTGTTTCACGCATGGCACATAACAGACTAACGTGCTAATACAATTGGGAAAGGCATGAATCCTCTTCTCCCCATCCATCTATGGGTAAATAGCAGGACAGACCGGATTCAATAGCCTTGGATGGTAACTGGTCTACTGCAGAAAGAAATGACAACTTACTGCGGTCAGTCATGTATCAAAAGAGACATGATCGCCTAAGCATGGCACATAACTGACTGAGCGATTATACGAATTAGACGAGATATCCTTACACATGGACAGTGGAACGAGAACAGTCTACCTACGTTGATTAAATAAAGGGTTCTGTTCGAAATTCAATATGGATTACCGGGATCGAGAGTCATCGGATGAAGGACAGAGATCGCAACGACCAAAATGTTGTGATAAAAACAAGAAAAATGAAGATAATAGTCCGCATGTAAATAATTTAAATAATGATAATTCCTCATCCAAGAAATTCAGAGCGAAAAAAGATTTTCTTTTCACTGTCATATCATGAGACTTGAGTGAGAAGACATTATGAAAAAAATACCATAGTCGTTCTGATGTGGTTAAGATTCCTGTGGGGAGTACTGGATCATGGCTGTGGTTTTTGTAGCTTGTAGGTGTTTATATGATAGAGTTTACTAGCTCCATGCCTAACCGTTATTTTAATTCAGAATTGTTTTCCTTCCAGAGTGGTGTCCAACCAAGGCTAGAGACTCCGGATTTCCCTACTATTTGACCCATAGCCGAGGGAGACGAGTAGAGTTGGATTTATGACTTTTCCAAAGGTATTTATGTGAAAGTAAATGTTTACGAGCTCGATGTTAATTCGAACTCGGCTCGTCGATATCACGTTGACAGCCGATAACATCCTACGTACCGAAGTAATGACAACAAAAAGCTGCTACTTCCATTGTCATCTTTTGCAGGAACCAGTCGAAGTTAATCCAACAAGAAGCAGGCCAAAAAAGAAAAAGGCCGAAAATCACTTTTTCTACTTATTTAAAAACTTTCATGACTTTAATCGATTGTCGGGCTACTAACCTGGATACTTTATAGTATTACACAGAGAAATTCGTTACCTGGCGGCACCCGTACCCTCTCCAAGTAATAGGTTGTATCATTTTTTAATTTTTTTTTTACTAATGTTCACTTAATACAAGGCACAAGAGTCAATCAAGATAGAGGATTTCTGAATGAGGCGTGTGATATGAACGTAAGAGAAGAAAATAAGAAGTGAAGATTACGAGAATGTGGAGGCATGATTCTAGACATTAAAAGATTAAGATTGTCTTCGTCTGGGGAGCATCTACGCGGGAGTTTGTTGGACAAAGTAGCGGTTCTTGGGAAGAAGCATACGAAGCGGAGGGGAATCCTTGCCAAAAATATACGTGGGGAATGAGGGTTATTCGACTCTGTGGACGTAGAAAGTCAGGTCTAGGCTGAAAAGGTTTGAGCTTATGGCACTAAAGAATAGAGCTCATCTGAATATTTGCCATGGAAATAGCTATAGCGTCGCGAAAGGCTTGCGACGTTGTAGGAAAGGTTGGAAAGGAAGTCCCCACTACAAGATAGCGTAAAAGATTTTGAACGCTGTCGAATCTGGAAAGTCAGGATTGAGCAGAATTGGGGACCTATCCTTTTAAAATCGGTCTTCTCTCAACGCTGTGTAAACGATTTTGAACGCTGTCAAGTCTGAAATGTCACGATTGAGTAGCACCTGTTGGCATACAGTGTACTAGCAACAGTATCTAAACCATTGAAAGAGCTTGGTTCATGATTCTCTCTTGCCCATCAATGCGATGTCAATTTATTTTGTGACATGTCCTTTCAGAATTTGCACGGTCATGACATTTTGTGACATGTAGCTTCAGAATTTGGACGTCATGACATTTTGTGACATGTACCTTCAGAATTTGGACGCTCATAACATTTTGTGACATGTCCCTTCAGAATTTGGACCGACATGATATTTTGTGACATGTCCTTTCAGAATTTGGACGATCATGACATTTTGTGACATGTACCTTCAGAATTTGGACCGTCATTACATTTTGTGACATGTACCTTCAGAATTTGGACCGTCATGACATTTTGTGACATGTACCTTCAGAATTTGGACGGTCATGACGTTTTGTGACATGTCCCTTCAGAATTTGGACGGTCATGACATTTTGTGACATGTCCCTTCAGAATTTGGACGGTCATGACATTTTGTGACATGTCACTTCAGAATTTGGACCGTCATGACATTTTGTGACATGTACCTTCAGAATTTGGACGCTCATAACATTTTGTGACATGTCCCTTCAGAATTTGGACGGTCATGACATTTTGTGACATGTACCTTCAGAATTTGGACGCTCATAACATTTTGTGACATGTCCCTTCAGAATTTGGACCGTCATGACATTTTGTGACATGTCCTTTCAGAATTTGGACGATCATGACATTTTGTGACATGTACCTTCAGAATTTGGACCGTCATGACATTCTGTGACATGTCCCTTCAGAATTTGGACGGTAATGACATTTTGTGACATGTCCCTTCAGAATTTGGACGGTCATGACGTTTTGTGACATGTCACTTCAGAATTTGGACGGTCATGACATTTTGTGACATGTACCTTCAGAATTTGGACGATCATGACATTCTGTGACATGTACCTTCAGAATTTGGACCGTCATGACATTTTGTGACATGTACCTTCAGAATTTGGACGGTCATGACGTTTTGTGACATGTCCCTTCAGAATTTGGACGGTCATGACATTTTGTGACATGTCACTTCAGAATTTGGACGATCATGACATTTTGTGACATGTACCTTCAGAATTTGGACGCTCATAACATTTTGTGACATGTACCTTCAGAATTTGGACCGTCATGACATTTTGTGACATGTACCTTCAGAATTTGGACGCTCATAACATTTTGTGACATGTCCCTTCAGAATTTGGACCGTCATGACATTTTGTGACATGTCCTTTCAGAATTTGGACGCTCATAACATTTTGTGACATGTCCCTTCAGAATTTGGACCGTCATGACATTTTGTGACATGTCCCTTCAGAATTTGGACGGTAATGACATTTTGTGACATGTCCCTTCAGAATTTGGACGGTCATGACGTTTTGTGACATGTCACTTCAGAATTTGGACGGTCATGACATTTTGTGACATGTACCTTCAGAATTTGGACCGTCATGACATTTTGTGACATGTACCTTCAGAATTTGAACGGTCATGACATTTTGTGACATGTCCTTTCAGAATTTTGGACGGTCATGACACTCACAGCTTTTTTTGTCTTTTGTTGATTTAAGTAACCTTTGACTCGTTACCGTTCTCCTTTGACCCTGTTCTTCCACTCATTCCCATAAATGTCTTATAAAAGTAGATTATTCCCTGTTTCCCTTGCTTTTCTTGCCTTCAATATGTCCTGTGTGTGCAAAATTATCTGGGTTGGGGCAATCATTGTTTATTATATATCTCAGAAATTTCAGCAATATATTTTATTGTAATTATTAAATTTTCAGGTTTTTAAGTGGAAACTACCGCAGCTGAGATTCGAACTTGGACGTCGATTTCTTTATTTCGAGTTGTTGGTCGTTGCGCCAACTTCGCATTATCTAATTTTTCTTTAACAGAAAAAAGGGGAAACTTTAAACTCGTAAATCATCATTAGTTAATCGACTAAATATCGAACTCATTTAACCTATACCGTACTTCGCTAACCACCGCTCCACTGCTAAGCAACTGGTTTTAGAAGGTGTTCTTTATCAATTATTTTCTAAGATTTAACAAAAAATAGACTTTGTGCTTCCAACATTTTTATTATTATTATTATTATTATTATTATTATTATTATTATTATTATTATTATTATTACTAGTAGTAGTAGTATTTTAATATTCTACAGTTTTCAGTCTTTAATTTTTTAAATATGCGACACTGGAAAATTTTTGCAAATACCTGATATTATCTACATTATTTTCATTGTTTGGACTGTTTACCTCATCTGTATTGTCATATTCACGATGTTTCGGCCGTTGTACGCCCCGGCCTTCTTCTGGTGATATATGTTGGCATTTCGAACCGAACATTTTATTTAGACAACTGGGGTAGATGGACCAGTGGATAAAAGCGTTGTTTGAAGTAATCCAATGATTTGACCCAAAGAGTTGTGAGTTCAATAACTGGCCACAGCAGAGGTGAACAAAATCTTTGTTCAGTTACCAAAAGCAAAATAACTAAAACTGAGATATCCAGAAAGGCATGGCACGTGGATCTAGAACAATCTACCCCAGTAGACGAAATAAAGGGTTCGAATCGAAATTTCGACTTATATCAGCTGAAGAAGTCCGGAGCTTGCAACGGCCGAAACGTCGTGAATATGACAATAAAAATGAGGACAACAATATAGTGTGAATAGTTACAATACTACTAAAATATAGACAGATGTTATACAAATTTTAAAAAAAAAATGTTTTCTTATTTTTTCACCAAGCTTTCAAGCCGTGAGCCAGACCCTATAGCCTATGATGTCACTTCTTTGGTCGACCTTGAAAACCTCTACTTTTCAAACGTTATATATCAAGAAGTGAAGGTTGTTTTCATACGAGTAGAACTTGAAGAGGTCAGTACGAATGAATCGATAGTGAAGTATTTTGGGAATGAAGTTCAAGCGGCTGGAGATATTGATCGATGGCTTGGCACTATGACAGGTCGCCACTAATCAATGAAACCACAGACCAAAGCACAAACGTGATAATCTTAAACAGAGGAACGCCTAAAGGACGAACAAAGACTTTTACAAAGTCGACTCAGTCGTCATTCGCTCTTTGTACCTGGAACTTAACATTTGTTTTCATGTAACCTCGTTTTGGAAAGATAACGATTCCTTATAATTGTATTCGCATTCTCTCAAACATTTGTCTTTTCGAGCCAGATGTCTCCTGGGGATTTAGTGACAGCAAATTCCGTCAAATTTCCAGCACCTTCCCCAGTATTTTCTCGGATTCAAGTGACGCATCAGCCAGAACAGTCTCCTTTCTCCACGAATTACCAGTTTATTCGCTTTCGATTCTTGCGTTTTTCAACACTGTTCCAATTACTACAATTATTATCGACACAACTTTAATAAGCATATCGCAAGAGTTAAAATTAGAGCAAAAAAAAAAAAATTACCCCAGCAATACCGGAAAGAGCGATAACAGCTACTGGACATGAGAAAACAATTTTTCCGAAAAATTGTTTTAATAGAAAGATTTTAAAAACTGCAAACGACAGCAGCACTGGCTGCTCGAACAATGAATGCTGAATATTCCTTATAAGGAAACGGTTAATATTGACATTACCATTTCTGCTGTTGTCATATATGGGCTGGAGATGTTTAATCCTTACATTCTAGTTCAAAATCATTAACACGGTTTTGTGAAGGGAGACATTTTCGGCTGTGCAATCTCTTTCCCCACACTCACAACTATCACTATTCTCTCGACATTCCTGTGGCAAATATTTAGATCAGCCCCGCTTTTAATTCAAACATTTAGAGCTAGGACAAGTCATGTCACTTCTGCAGGATCGAATCATCCATATTTTCCCTGTGTTCCAAATGTGAGAACGACATCCCACAAAAACAGATTTTGCCCAAGAACTCACACCGAACTGACTCCCGCTTGGTTGCTTCCATAAACACTAGAATTTTGATTTTCTTCAAGTTAAAGGTGAATCGTTATCTATCTTCCCTATCGCTATAATCTGGACTTCTAATCCCCTTTTTTTAATTTTTATCTCACGCCTCCTTCACCATTACTATCTTAATAGTAACTTTCTACGATGGGTGAATTTCATGCAGTGCATTGGGTGAATTTTAGTATAAAGATTCCACAATGCTTTACAGTATTCTTTTTGTTATTTTTCGTCGTCATTTCATGGTTAACTGACATCGTCACGCCTACGATGTGGAATGTCTTTTTGTTATTCATGATTATTAAATTCAAGCTCCTTGCTTGAATAGAGCGATGAGTTTGAATTCCAAAAGCCAACGGAAAACCACTCTTCTATTTTCCCAAGAAATCAGCGCAATCGGCGCATAAAAAACTAAAGGAAGTAGTGGAGACAGGTGATCGCCTAGGTTCTAAAGGATCATAACATAAAAATGGTTATTTATGCGAAATTAGCATGAGCAGCCCCAGCCCTAATTTAAACTCGCATTGCCGATTTTTTTTTCCTTGTTGGTAATCATTACAACATACAGTAGGGAATTTCTACACAGGATGGGACATTTCACCACCGCCGACTCACCACCGCCGACTCAACACCGCCGACTCAACATCGGCCAGTTCATTTCCATGACAACTCAACTCCAAGACAATTCACCACCAACCTACATAGCGCGAGGACAGCTCAACGCTGTCGTCGAATTCATAGCTTCAGACCGGTGTTGGCCATCAAAGTGTGCACATCTCTTAGATCGGCTTTGAGTCGTAGAGATTTTGAAAGTTTGGCTGTTTGTCTTAGTGACTTATTAGTTAGAACAGCCTATTTGACTGACTGGTGTTTAATTTTCAAACTTTTCATCTCATCGAAAATGGAAATTCTTCGTCAAATAGGAAAAGAAATATTTGCACACGAAGGCCATTTATTTGCATTTGATAAGGTTAGTAAAAGAGACGGCAACATAAAATTTTGGCGTTGTGTTCAAGGCTCCAGGTGCAATGCAAGGATTCCTACGGAGCTTGGAGCAGTTATCAAGGAAGTAAATAACGATTCCTCCAATTCGTCAGCAGCCAATGTAAAAACGACACCCACTAAACGGAAGAAGTATAAGTAGAATAACATATATCATATTTGTAATACTTTCAAACTCCCAAGAAAACTAAATTTCGACATTAAATGACCCAGAAGGAGTTGATAATCTGTTAAACAAACAATATATCAATAACTTTTGTCGGGAAGGGACATTTCATCACCGACGACTCAACACCGGCCTACTGGTGTTGGCCATCAAAGTGTGCACATCTCTTAGATCGGCTTTGAGTCGTAGAGATTTTAAAAGTTTGGCTGTTTGTCTTAGTGATTTATTAGTTAGAATAGACTATTTGACTGACTGGTGTTTAATTTTCAAACTTTTCATCTCATCGAAAATGGAAATTCTTCGTCAAATAGGAAAAGAAATATTTGCACACGAAGGCCATTTATTTGCCTTTGATAAGGTTAGTAAAAGAGACGGCAACATAAAATTTTGGCGTTGTATTCAAGGCTCCAGGTGCAATGCAAGGATTCCTACGGAGCTTGAGCAGTTATCAAGGAAGTAAATAACCATTCCCCCAATTCGTCAGCGGCCAATGTAAAAACCACACCCACTAAACTGAAGTTTATAAAGACAGATGAAAGAATTTTTCAGATTATTTCTGTTTTTTCACAACAATCTTGTTATATTCCGTGCTAATTATTAAAGACATTTAAAAAAAAAAAAAAAATGTTAAACATAAAAAATAATAAATTGTCGTACTTTGTCCATTTCTTAATGTATGACGTCATTTGTTTACATTTGATACGCCATGAGCAGTTATGAATGTACGAGATTAATGGAAAATTGAAGTTTATAAGCAGTAAATTCGACCTTGCCAACCGAACGATCCTTTGTTGCCGAGCGGTTAGGCACGTCAACCCAAATGACGGTTCCGTATAGGATACAGGTTCGAATCCGGTAAATGTTATTTAATACTGAAAACAGAAGCATTTACTTAAATACTTGTATCTATAAAAAAAAAGAATGTTAAACATAAAAATGTCTTTAATGAATTGTCGGACTTTGTCCATTTCTTAATATATATATATATATTAGGTTGGTGCAAAAATAATGACGTAATAATGTCGTTTTTTACGTTAAAAAATACGTCAAAAAACGACATTATTAAGTCATTATTTTTCCACCAACCTAATATATATATATATATATATATATATATATATATATATATATATATATATATATGTACGTGCGTGTGTGTGTGTGTGTAAATATAATATAAAAATAATATAAAAATAAATTATATATATAATATAATAATATATAAATAATATAATAATATATAAAAATAATATTACATTATAATCTGCCTATCTATCTATATATATATATATATATATATGCCAGTACTGGGTTACTAAAAAGATTATGCCGCACCAACCTCTGAAGCAGGCAATGTTAGCTCTTCTTGGAAATCAGAATTATTTCTTCATAAAATAAGTCATAATTAATCGTGTCACTAGTTACGTAATACAGTTGAACGAAAGTTAGGGATGTGAGTTCAAACTACGCGCTAGCGTTGAGTAAGTATCTTTGGCGCTTTCCGTAAAGCGGCGCCCAGAGAAGTGAGTTCTTGCAAAGAGGAATTACTTCAAACGTCATTGGCTTCAATCTGCAGTAGATTTTTTTAAAAAGATCTATTTAACTTTATAGCTCGTTGCAGATTTACTGCTATCAAGCGAAACCGGGTTTAGGTTGTTCGAATCTTGTTTAATGTTCTAGCATTGCGGCCCGATGACAAGTTGTGGTAAGCCTCGCAAAGATCGACAGTGAAACTCCCACGAATATACACAAAAGCATAGCTTTTAGTTGGTATGCAGTGCTGTCATCAGAGTGGGTGGGTGAGCGGTGGACATATAACTGTTTCTGATACTCCCATAGCTGGCAGCGCTCACGTTGCGCTGCATATTTTGTGGGTGCATCGCTATTAACAAACACCCATTCATGTTGGCAATAACTTTCAGGAATTTAGAGGCTATTGTCGAAAACAAGTAAGATGTTTCTGTCGGTGAGATTAAAAAGCTAAAAAAAAAAAAAACATTTCCGTAGACTTCAGCCGAGAATCTATATCACCTGTCAGATAACTCCTATTCATAAACAATTCATCTGCCACAGGATACTTCTTTTTTGATATCTGTAAGTTTATTTGCACTTGCTAATACACACACACATACACATATATATAGTATTTAGCAGGTAGGTATGTTTTAATGATTTGGCTAATTGTTTTGGAAATGTGATAAATAGATGTAGAATTTTCAAAGATTTTAGTGGGGATGCTGGTTTGTGGGGTTTTACTTTCCTAGGACTATTTACCGAGCAATAATAGAAGTTACAATTTTTCGTGTTGGCGAAAAATTAGTCATCGGTATCAGAAGCAGCAAATTAACATCCAACAGATACCAAACGGATGTAATATATATATATATATATATATATATATATATATATATATATATATATATATTATAATTTTTTCATATAGACAAAAACAATTTACTCACTACAAAGATGCAACTTCGTTTCGCTGCATTTAGTTGTACCTCGACTGGTGAAAACCAAAATGGTTAGCTACGTGCAACTAAATTCCCCGAAACAGAGTTGCATCTTTGTAGTGAGTAAATTGTTTTTGTCTATATGAAAAATTATAATAAATAATTATTGCTTTACTATTGGTATTGAGACCTCTTAGAATTAATGCTGTGAATGTTAGAATTTGTATATTAATTTTGTTCTCATTACATTCGGATATATATATATATATATATATATATATATATATATATATATATACACGCGTATATATATTCAACACGCGTCAAGTTGGATTTGGTCGAGATCAAAACAAGCAAATAAAATGCGCGCAACATCACGACCTAACATGCGCAAGTGAGATATTTGCGTGGTCGTCTATAACGATTTTTACGAGCGCGTCAATAACGGCAAACGCGTTTAGGAAACTTTCATTACAGATAGAATTTACTTAAAGGAATGATCATTTAGCTTATCTTCATACCTTGCCTTGTGGCAAAAGCTGCTGGTGGCGCCAGGGGTGGCGGTCCCGCCATAGCCACCGAAACCGTGATATCACTTCTGGTCGGCGACTGATGAAGACAGGGTATCGTACGTGCTAACACACATTGTATGTTATATATATATATATATATATATATATATATATATATATATATATACAAAACATATTGGTTTTAGTGGGGATTCAGGTTTGTGTTTTTTTTATTTTCCTATTGCTATAACTAGGTTTGTAAATCCGCAAATCCGTTTCCAGAGTCTCAAAAATCCCTTATTAGCAGTACACACACACACACACACACACACACACACACACACACACACACACACACACATATATATATATATATATATATATATATATATACATATATATATATATATATATATACATATATATATATATATATATATATATATATATATATATATATATATGATATTGGATTGGTCCAATTTTGCATTATCAATTGCAAAACTGTGTAACTTTTATATTTATTTACTAAATAAAATAATGTTAAAATGCATAAAGTAATATATTATTTGGAAATTTTATTGGTTAAATTATGTAAGATTTTCATCTTATGCAAATTTCGGCTATATGTCGTTTAGCAAGTGCACGTTTTTTCCATCTTAATTGTAGCATGAGTTTTCTTATTTTCTCTCTTTAATTCATTTTCTCTATATTTCCTTCTTTTCTTTTTTCTTTCTTTCTTTTTTGTCTGTTATCCTTTTACTCTGGTTCGCATTTTATTTTAGTTGTTTTTCTTTCTGTCTTTCTTTCTATTGTTCTTTTAATCTGTTTCCCATTCTTTCTTTCTTTCTTTCTTTCTTTCTTTCTTTCTTTCTCTCTCTCTTTCTTTCTTTCTTATGTAGTCGTATTTCTTTTTTTTTCACCTTTCGTCTGTCCATCTTTTTATTTCATTTGTTCTTCTTTAGCCTTTCTTTCTTTCCTTCTTTCTTTCTTTCTTTTACTGAAAACCAAGCGCATACAATGGGTCTATCAAGTTTTAATGTATATTTTCAAATTTGGAGCTTTTCCTACATTATTGATATGATTTCTTTGTAGTTGTTTTTTTAGTCTTTTTGAATTCACACATGCGGACTTTAGACGTAAACAGGAAAAGTTAACGGAATTTTTAATAATAAAAATATCCATCTTTTTTTTTTAATAATAAAAGCATGCATCTGTAATGAAACTCATTTTAACAAAAAACAAAAGCTTTCATGTTTCAATACTATGATTATATTTTTTTAAAATAAATGCTACGAACAGTGGCATTTACTCTGTTTTTTCTCTCATTTGTTTATATATATATAAAAGTAAGTGATATATTTTTATGCGACATTATTTCCTAGTTTCCAAACGTTATTTTGCGGATACCCATGTTTGAGTAGACGCCTTGTTTTTTGTACATAGTGTGAATTACGTCTACTAGCCTACGCACTGAAGAGACGTAATAAAAATGTGCCTTCCAACAATGTTCAAACCGGCGTCCCTCTTTGTAGGCGTGGTCGTTTCATGTGTTGTTCTTTTTCCTGCTTTTGGCGTATCTACATGGGAGTTCCTGGCATCTGTTTTACGTGATATTAACAAAAAAAAAAAAAAAAAAAAAAAAAATTTAAAGTGACAACATAAATAACAAAAAAAGTTTTGAAATTGGCCAGTGTTAGCCGGAACTGCCTAGACACGTGAAGGTATATTTACAAATACGAACCGGAAATCAGAAATGATTTTAGAAATATTGAAAAAGTAAATAAAAAGTAAACAAGCAACTTAGATGGTTTTAGATCAAACGTACGCACACAAACATATATATATATATATATATATATATATATATATATATATATATACTAGCTTAAAAGACGCCCTGCAAACGGTTCTTAAAAGCCGCCTGCAAAAGGTTCTTAATTGGGCCTTCACCACAATAGGGAGGGAGGTGTAGATGCGTTAGGCAACAATAAACTAACAGAAGAACTCAAAATTGATCGCTACATTTAAGTACTGCATTAATATTTAAGCTTACCTTTTAAAAGTTCAACGATAATTCTTTTGCCGCCATTTAATTTAAAGACAGTTTGATGTATGTAGGTCCTTACTTTCCGTAAAAACAATTATTTTTATTTGATGGGTGACATTCGCTGGAGTTCGCAATTAATTTCGATTATTCCAAAATTTATTTTCAAGTTATTCTTAAAATTGTTATCATACAAAAAAAAAAAAAATAAAAAATTGCCGAAAACCATTGCAGTAATGAAAATTGGGAATTCTAAAGATCTGGCCCAGTAAGTTTTAAATTTGCTCACGGAGTTAGCCTTGATTCCAAATGATATGTTTGGCTACGACCTCTAGGTGTAAAGTTGAAAACACGGACAAGAACAGTCATTTTTTTTTCACTTGAACATGAGCTTATTGAAAGTTAGAGTTGTGTCCCTTTAATTGTTTTTATCTGTAGAAGTCAATATGGCGGAATCCGAAAACAATCGGAGTAATGAAAACTTGGGAATCCAAAATTTCAGGATTGCGGGTCCGGCTCCACCCCGGAATGTTTTTAATTTGCTCGCAGAACTGACCTGATTCCAAAATGGTATGATATGTTGGGCTACGGCCTCTAGGAGTAAAGTTGAAAAGTGTGACATAGTGACACACGGACATTCGCATTTATTATTATTATAATATATATATATATACATATACATATATATATATATATATATATATATATATATATATATATATATATATATATATACGTTTGATATATATGTATGTATGTTTGATATGTGTGTAAAGAGGTAAAATATGTAAGAACGCTTTATTCTCTCAACAGCAGTTTTGACAAGCTACCTAATATCGCACTGGTCAAGAAAGAATGTGACAGCCTGCGAGGTAGTTTTATATAATTCTCCTACACCTTGGCTTAGTGTGTAAGTCAGTTGGTGGTTTGACCAGACATTTCAGAATGAACAAACACGTATTTCAGCTGATCTCGACAGATGGACAGTTCAAGTGACACATCTGAAAACGACCATGCAAGACAGTGTCTGGGTTGATGTGTCACGTGTGCACTGTCATACGTTGATCGATGAAGCGATGGCGTTCTTCTGATCATGTTGAAACGACCGCACACACATCTTATTCATATAAACGTTATTTTAGTAGGTATACAAGTTTGGGCCGACATTGTTGTTTGTTTATAAACAGTGAAATTAACGTCTACCGACCTAGATCATCAAAAAGTCTTATTAAAGAAAATGTGCCTCTCGCGAGAGGCATAGTGGAGTAAGGAATAAGCAACTCGGAGATCTGAGTTCGAACTCCAGTCTAGTTTATTAATTTCACTTACGTGATTGGGAGAAAATAAATTGTTCCCCAGCTACGGGTAAATAGCACAAACAAATGGGTCCTGTAGCCTTGGGCGGCAGCCGGTCTAGGAGAAGGAAAACTCTGAATTCAAAGCCAGTCTGGAGAGAGTTGGGCTCCGTCAGTCTATCTTCCTGAGGAAACACCGCTGTTAGTGCTGCGGCAGTACATGTGGTGTTTCCCTACGACTCTAGAAGGTTACGGGTTAAAAACAAAACAAAAGGTGAAGCCCCTCTCCGTCGGAACTGAAGCAGCACACCCGCCGTTTCTTTGCTTTACAGGAATAACCTAACGGCTTCTCTTTGGTCTACCAACCCTTATTGTTGGAACTTTTATTAAGTGACGCTTTGAAATTGTTTATTTCTGGTGATATTTCGAGAGTGAAAATCAGGAAGACCTATCTTGAATAAAATGAAAGTAATCTAGAAAACTGATCCACCAGACAATCTCAAGCGGATCTCCTTTTGCGCCACTTTACAGTCGGTTTTAATTGCTGGTACCACTGTTTGGACATTAATTAAAACCGTTGAATCAAAGCTTGCTGGAACGTACACTCGGGTTTTGAGATCTATACTTAATATCTCTTGGAGAAAAGAAAACTAAATCTCAGCACTGTGGAACCCCATACTTGATATTTCTAAAATCTTACTCGAACGCAGAATGCGCTTTGCAGGACATGACTGGGGAGCAAAACAAGAATTTACATGTGATCTACTGCTCTGGACACCTAGCCATGGAGCAAGACGGGTTGGTGACCCAGCAACCATCTATATTGACCAGCTATGTTATGACAGAGAATGCCATTCTAATGACCTTTCGACCTTGATGCAGGACCGTGATGTTTGGCGTGATAGACTCATGAATATCCAAGCTTGCTCGACCGAATAAAAATTGTAAATAATAATATAATAGCAGAATCATCCATTTATATGCTAATTATATTGGGAAAACATTGGTTGGCATAATGAAATCTGAAGTCTATTCAGATCTATCTATCTATCTATCTATCTATCTATCTATCTATCTATCTATCTATCTATCTATCTCCAACTTTACATATCTATCTATCTATCTATCTATCTATCTATCTATCTATCTATCTATCTATCTATCTCCAACTTTACATATCTATCTATCTATCTATCTATCTATCTATCTATCTCCAACTTTACATATCTATCTATCTATCTATCTATCTATCTATCTATCTATCTATCTCCAACTTTACATATCTATCTATCTATCTATCTATCTATCTATCTATCTATCTATCTATCTATTTCACTCAGATTACGACCACATCACGTTGAAACACCATTTCTCATGCGATTACCGAAGTTAAGCAATGTCGAGGCTGGTCAGTATTGTGGGTGACCACATGTGAATACCATTTGTTGTGGGCTAGAATGTGTAGCTAGTGAAATGGATAACATCTAGAAATTGTAATTTAGAGAAGCAAGTTTAAATTCCAGTTGGCTTCGTTATATTCATTTAAGAGCAAATAGCATTAGGAAAGGCATGAATCCACTTCTCCCCCGTCCCCATCAGCTATTGATTCATTAGTAGGAATTTTATCAGTAAGTCCTTATTATCTTTACAATATTATGACAATCTGAAAAAAAAAATAGAATTTCATGGCTTAAAATAAACTGCAAAACGTTGACATGCCGTAAAAAACAGTCTATTTCAGTCTTTTCATATCTATCTGTCTGTTTGTCTGCCCGTCTATCTATCTATCTATCTATCTATCTATCTATCTATCTATCTATCTATCTATCTATCTCCGACTTTATCTATCTATTTTCGTCTTTTTATTTATATCTATCTATCTATCTATATATCTATCTATCTATCTATCTATCTCTTTTCATATCTATCTATCTATCTTCGTCTTTTTATATCTATCTATCTATGTCTTTTTATATCTATCTATCTATCTATCTATCTATCTATCTATCTATCTATCTTCGTCTTTTTATATCTATCTATCTATCTATCTATCTATCTATCTATCTATCTATCTTCGTCTTTTTATATCTATCTATCTATCTATCTATCTATCTATCTTCGTCTTTTTATATCTATCTATCTATCTATCTATCTATCTATCTATCTATCTATCTATCTATCTATCTATCTATCTATCTATCTATCTATCTCCCCTGCCATCTTATTCTGTAGAATGGAACAATGTAGAATGTGAGGTGGTGTAAAAAAAAATCGTACAAGGCCACGAAACGAAATTCTTGAAAGCAACAGGTTGCTAAAACGTCTTTCTCCTCCAAATAATCCACATTTCAGAAATTTTGCCAAAATATATGCCGTCAGCTGCTGCACGCTCTACACAACGTGAATCTGGAAATGTTTTCGTTTAAGAAACGTGACCATTAAACTGTGAAACTCGATTTCCCTTGCCTTTAGCAATTGTTTCAAAATCACTGACCCCTTCATAAACAAACACACATATAAACATTGAACAGACGACTGAGACCAGATCAGAAAAGTGGAGGACAGCTGTAATATTTATTTTGCTTTTGTTGAACGGAGACGTAATTTTGAGTCCCAATACATTAAAAAAAAAATTAGAATATTTTTCTTAATCGGCAAATTTTATTCGTATTAAAACTAATTAAGAAATAAATTAAAAATTTAATATTTAAAATAATTAATATTCTAAAATAAAAAAAACAGTGTTATAACTACATTCCCGCCGCTATCGTCGTATAATTTTTTGTTATTCCTTTTTATTTTTAATTCCAAAAATTAATGTATGCAATATTATTATTTTAATAAAAAACTGGCAATTTTGGTCATATGATTACTTATGAAAATTAACAGTTTTTGTTTGTGTTGACCAATCAACCGTTTTTTTTTTTTTTAATCGCGCGTTAGATTAAGAAAAAACGTCAGTAAAAGGATTATATAGCTCCGAAGAAACGTGATACCTACGGTTAAAAATGAATCTTAACTTGATTGGAATTATTTTTTTAATCGCTAAAAATAGTTTATTTTTGACATATTTGCGAATCTGCCAGAAAATCTATTTCACAGTTCACTGGGCCGATATGCCCTTTATTATTATTATTATTATTATTATTATTATTATTATTATTATTATTATTATTAGTAGTAGTAGTAGTAGTAGTAGTTGTAGTAATAGTTTCACTCCATCTTATTATTGCTGCTTTCTTTCACGATACTATGGATAATAAGGAAGAGCGTATCGCTCTTCATTATTATTATTATTATCATTATTATTATTATTATTATTATTATTATTATTATTATTATTATTATTAATTTTATTCCATTTTATTAATAATACTATCTAAGACAATACTTTGGACCGATACACACTTCCTAATTATTATTATTAATATTAGTAGTAGTAGTAGCCGTAGTATTAGAAGAAGTAGTAGTTTCGCTCCATTATTATTGTTGCTATGACGAAGCTTTGTGCCGATACACTATATTATTATTATTATTATTATTATTATTATTATTATTATTATTATTCGCTTTGATTTCCGGTGTATACTCATTTCTTTCTGGGTCTCAATCAGGGACCTTAGTTCAAAAAATATCATCCTGAAAATATCTATTTAGTATTTTTGAGGAAAATGAAAACACATTTAAAAAATCACACATATTTTACATAGATAAAGCTTTTCGTAAAGTGTGGACTGTACTTGCGTAAACAATTTTGGTAATTCTCTAGGGCATGGGCTTCCAGGAATTCCTTCAGTGAGTCTATTGGAATCTTTTCCAATCAATCCGAGGGCTCCAACTACAACTGGAATTGTAAATGTTCTCATGTGACACATTTTTTGAGATTTCGATTTTAAGGTCCTTGTATTTTGATATCTTTTTTTTTTAGATCTTCAAAGACATATTGCAGTCTGCAAGGATTGCCATGTCAATAAAGGAGGCATATTCTTGTCTTTGCGGTTTCTAAGGACGATATCTGGACGATTAGCTTTCATTATTCTGTCTGTGTATATTGCAAAGTCCCATAGAATGCTTATAGGTCCTTATCTTCGTAGCCGGGTCTGGGTGGTGTTCATACCAGTTTCTTGCAGTTTTCATTTATTGCAAATTTTTCAGTGTAGATATTGGCCAAATGTTTCATGTCGAAATTTATATTCCGTGGGTGCCAATACCGCGCAACCTGACACAAAATGGTTAATTGTTTCTGGATATTTATCACAGAATCTGCATTTGAGGCTAACCAAATTTTTCAGTATGTGTGCCTAATATTATGTAAGCGATCTGGGATTGCAAAGGAAATATTCGTCGCAGATTATTTCCTGAATGCAGAGAATAAATCAAATTTCAGACTCGAACACCGGGAGCGGAAAGAAATGCCGTAAAAGGTACTACCTCACAATTCACTATGCACGCAACTAGTCAGAAAAATAATTCACTCTCCAATAAATCCGGTAGCCAAAAATACCCCACGGTGTTTACTCATTCCCCCACCAGAATGAGATGTGACAAAGGTCTTTTTAAAGTGGGGACCCGAGCGTGTACACTCGGACAAGGGGACAAAAATTGCCCACTCTCCGATTCGAGAACATCAACTGCTTTTATCGGCCGAGCATTTTTTCTATTCGTCGACAGCTGGGAGACGACCTTCAATTTTTGCATATCAAAATATTTTTATAGCAACTCCTGTGACGGACTTGTTTCTTTTTTTTTTTTTTTTTTTTTTTTTTTTAATTATTCCGTCTTCAGCATGTCATGCGGAATATGTGTCCCGACATTTTTTTTTTTTTTTGGTAAGTAATTCTCTTTTTCGCCACATTTTCCGTCGTAGGATACAAGCGACGCGCTGTCGCTTCGTCTGACGAGGTAAGTCGCCATTTCTTCGCTATTAATGTTATTATTATAATTTTATTACTGTTTTTACTCTATCTTAATAATAAGATATTACCAGCTAAACATTTATCACAACATTCTGAGTTGCTGAACTTATTAATCGCTAGAACGCACATTGCGAAATCAAAAATAAACAGATTACTTCGTTTTTCTACGCACATCACATAACTTTGACTTCGTCATTCACGGAAGTTGCGTTTCCGTTGCTTTATAGTCTATCTTAGTTGAAAAGCTATCAGCTCACAGAAAATATTGTTTGTTGACATGGGGCGTTCGCCACAATTCAGTTGTTAGCGAAGAGTCTCTGATTACCTTATTATTTAAGTGACTTTTGTTACATCGGGGTGAAATAGCACAAATTTTGAGAGCTGGAAATTGTCACGCAACTGCCTCAGCCAAAAAAGAAAATTCTCAGAAATTATTGCAAACTATAAAACAGCAATAAAGAACTGCAACAGATAACAGAAACCATATCACTTGAAGACTTTCAACAACAGAAACAACTAAAAAGGATAGCACATTCAACACGAAGAGAGAGTAATGACATAATCATGGTGCTAGTGTTCCACACTACCTCAAGTAAAAAGGCAAGAAAAGAAACCCCTATCAATACTGGAAAGATCAATAACAGCTACAGGACATGAGAAAACTATTTCTCCTCAAAAATATTTTAAGAGAAAGATGTTTTAAAAATTCGGCCAGAAGCAGAATTGGCTCATATTACAATTAAGTTAGATATAATATAGTAAAATATATAATATATAAAATCAAGGTAGCTGTTAATATTACCATTACAGTAAAATATAAAGCCAAGAAAACTGATAATATTACCATTCAGTTATATATAAAATGAAGGAAACAGTTAATATTACAATTACAGATAAATATACAACCAAGAAAACGGCTAATATTACCATTACCGTTAAATATAAAACAAGAAAACGGCTAATATTAATATTACAGTTAAATATAAAACAAGAAAACGGCTAATATTACCATTACAGTTAAATATAAAACAAGAAAACGGCTAATATTACCATTACAGTTAAATATAAAACCAAGAAAACGGCTAATATTACTATTACAGTTAAATATAAAACAAGAAAACGGCTAATATTACCATTACAGTTAAATATAAAACCAAGAAAACGGCTAATATTACCATTCAGTTCGATATAAAATCAAGGAAGCGATTAATATTACTATTACAGTTCGATATATAATGAAGAAAACTGCTAATATTACCATTCATTTGTATTCTGATTGGTTTGGTTAGGTTTGTTTTACGGCATATCATCCTCAATGGGTTATTTAATGTCGAGAAAATTTTTATCTTGGCAATATTTTTTCTTCAATGTTTAGCTGGTAATATTTTTTTTTAAATGTATTGCTGATAATAAATTATTTTAACAAAGTATTTCTGGTATTAAAACCTATTTTTACACTTACATAGTGTTTTGTCCCCAGTTTGGAGTTAACTCTATGCCCATAGTTGGGATCCGAACGGGTGTTACCAACCCCGGGTCAAGGTGGACCTGGGAACACCAGCAATTAAAAGGTTGTTCCACGCCCCTCAAAACCTCCTGATCAGAGGCCTTTCTGTTGGACGTAGTTTATCGTCTTACCCAGGAGGCGGATGTAGTTTATCGTCATACCCAGGATGGTGTTCTGACTGGTGATCACAGGTTACGTAACAATCTTTTCCCTAGTGAGGGTTGGCATTTGAACTCATATCGTTTGCTTTCCATTCAACATTATCACTGATAAGACACCAGATAGTGTTGAAACAAAATTGCAACTTTTGTAGTGATCTTATAACATGTATATGTTATAAATTTGAATATATATATAGGTATAGTTAGGCTGTAAGTATTATTTATCTGAACAAATTTGATTAAAAACATCGACCATAGGTGTTTAACTTTTTTTATTGTATTTTTCTTATTGCGGAATAAGTTGTAATATAACCCCCTTTTCCGGCGCCTACACCCGGTGGTGTAACCACGTTTGGTGGTACGGTCCTCAGTGTCTTAGGTTTTAACCACAGAGCTAACCAATACTGACACTGATCTAAGCTGGTTGTTGATCGCTGGCCGCTTCGATTTACACCAACTCTGCCCATGTTGTGTTCTTAATCTCAGTGCAGTTGAAAATCGAATGTCGTAGTAATCGCAATGCTGGTTCGGGCCGCTGTGGGTGCTATATTAAGGGAAGAAAAATCTACATAATGTAAAATAAAAACGAAAGATTCATTGGGTTACTCTACTGTTGGTTCATATAGTTCTTGGCACAACAAAAAATAACCCATCCTGCATCAATCGCTGTAGTGACAATGTGACTCACCTAATATTCGGAGTTCTTAAGAATCAAGAAATCTGGTGGTAGCTGACGTGGTTTCCAGAGGCACTCGATACGGAATTTGCAGCCTATGTCTTTGAGGTCTCAAAGCTATCTCCTTATATGCATTCGGCCCTAAACCGGCGTACCCCAAAGGGTTGTGCGGAATCAATAATTCCTCAATTTTCACGTTAAGGTTCTCCATTTCTGCTTTCTTAATCAAATTTCCAAATTTGGAGAATTATCCCCTTTCTTGGGAGTAGTTACAGGGATTTCTCCTCCTTTAGACTCTTTCTTTACTTTACATCTCGCACCATAACTCCATACAGTGCCAAATTCTCCTTCTACCTCCTTTCTCAGCATCCAAATTCAGAGAATTCCGAGAGCAGACATAACTGTCTTTGTGACAAATTTAATTTTTAAGGACGTAAGGACGTAGTTTTATTCTAGTCATTAATTTGATTCTCTTGATTTCTCAAGGAAGAGATAAAATTATTTCTCCATTCCTGGACTTAGCTATATCTCGCGAAAATATAAACCAGATAACCTGCTCGTTAGCGTCAGGTTCTGTTTTCATTAGTTCGATCCTCAAAAAGGCTTCGTTCCTTGTTTACATTTCCTCAAGTTTCCAATTTATTTTCCTCAGCGACAATATAATCTAGACCATTCACTCTATCTCCTGCCAACGATATTTGTTTGCTTAAATTATTTCTCCAAATCTGTTTTCGTACGCATGCCAGACTATCGATAGATAAAGAATAACTTTAGGAGAGAATAGACCCAGACGACCTCATCTCCACTAAGGGAAATGTTTCATCTATCTATCTATCTATCTATCTATCTATCTATCTATCTATCTATCTATCTATCTTCCAGCTTACATTCCATTTTGGGCTTAACCCTTTGCTGCTCAGAATCAACATCTGACCACTTCATGGCCTCAGTGTCACAGTATATTGGGATCAAAATTGTAGAGAACCTCTTTGTCCAAAGTTTATGCTCAATCTGTTGTTTGTTCAAGTAATTTCTCAGTCATTTTCAAGAATCAATGTGGTGTCTGCGTGGTGGCCAGAATTCCTTTCTCTATATTCTGGTTGGTATTCTTTGGAAATCTGAAAGAGTGAAGATTGTGTAACAGTTTGGAAGCGAGACCAGACCAAAAAAGATGCTTTATAAAGTTAAAAATTATATATATATATATAAAGCTCAAACACTAATATACTATGGTTATAATTTATTACATTGGAATCGTAATCACGATCCAATTCATCAGACCTACAAATTCAAAAATGAATCGGAAAATATAACTCCGGGTATAAAAAAAAAAAAAAAAAAAAAAAATTAGTGACAGTGTATGTGTGGGAGTGGTAAACAAGTATGAGAGGGAAATGTATGAAAGCTCGAGAGAGAGGTGTAACAGAAGAAAGAAGGCCTAAAGGTGAAGGTGGGGATTAAAATTTAACAGAGAAAAGTTGTAAAGAGAGGAGTTAAATAACGGTTTAAATGAGCGATATACAGATACATATATCACAACCGATTCGCTGAGCGAAAATTAAAACAGATACCGGAAACGTGGATACATTTGTGGTGACATTACGCACAATAAAAAAAGACATGATCTAAACTTAAAATTATATATATACATGTGCGTGTGTGTGTGTTATATTATATAAACGCCAAGATACCGATTCTTGATATTTAATGCGGCCTGTTTATTTTACATGATGAGAGCTACACAAAACACTTGAGGCTATTTTCATGGACAA
Source organism: Acanthosepion lycidas (assembly GCA_963932145.1). Classification (NCBI taxonomy): domain Eukaryota; kingdom Metazoa; phylum Mollusca; class Cephalopoda; order Sepiida; family Sepiidae; genus Acanthosepion; species Acanthosepion lycidas. Next base: position 30,575,960 of record OZ010586.1, read on the forward strand.
GGCGGGAAAAGATTCCCGCCAACTTGTGTTAACCTCAGTGTCCACTCTTATATTTACGCATGTTCTATCCCTGATGTTGCGAAATTTAATTATAAATAAAGCATACCTTAAAACTATATTTTATCACACACACACACATAGAACCACACACATACGTACGCACACACACACAAACACAGAAACATATATATATATATATATATATATATATATATATATATATATATAGAGAGAGAGAGAGAGAGAGAGAGAGAGAGATGATTATGTGGTTATCACAAGAGAATAGGTAGATATAAACGTGTGGGTTGAAAGTCTCTCAACAGAATACTGTGTATTTTCATTACAACGACCCAAGAGATACCTCAGAAAATTTGCCAAATTTCTGGCCATGCGTCTCACAACGTGCACTTTGTATTTAGGTAATCACCTGCGCCAGGTAGATTGTACATGCCGGAATGTAACACATAGGTAAGAAGTCCAAATAAGTGTGTGCGTGTGTATATGCACACGCAAAAAGACAGATTCAATATATATATATATATATATATATATATATATATGACATAACTATATATATATAAATATGTATTTAGCGCTCTCTAGGAATTTAACGTAGAAAACAGTTATATAAATAAGGACCCGTATATATATATATATATATATATATATATATATATATATATATATATATATATATATATATATATCGTGTATAACAGCAAAATTGGTCAAATCGTGTAACAGCAAAACTGTCCAATTGTTAGATTAAGCTTTGAACCGTTGAATCTTAAAAATGATTAAAGCTATCATATTGGAATTCTCCGAAGTTTTTTTTAACACTGTTGGACGCTACTTTGAGCAGTAAGAATGTATAATTACTTTCCAAGATTAACAGGAGAATCACGATGAAATCGATTATAAACGAAAATGTTATGTTCATCATTAATTAATCATAGCTGATGATAGGAAGTTCATATATATATATATATATATATATATATATATATATATATATATTATTCCAATCATTTTCCAACTTGTTCAAGATGATCTTCGCCCTGTCTAACCTTTTAATTGTTCGTTCTGGAGTAACAATGTACCTCACAGGTTTCACGTACAATTTCATTTTCAAGTCTTTTTTCTCTACTCTGTGGACTGTTATAGCTGAAATTCCTTTCTCAGGTGCCAAAAATCTTATTGATTGAGTTGGATCTTTTCTAATTGATCTGTTTAGATCTAAGATGAAATGATGATCCCTCTTGCTGTTGTGACCTGTTCCAGATTTCCGCTCTACTGTTTCCTCTTTTCTACACTAATTCTCCGTTCCCTTGATGGTTCTTGAATTGACTTTGAAGACGGAAGCCAGAGTATGAATTTTGGTACCATTACTGAAGGCTTGAATTATCTTTTCCTCTCACCATTGCTCAGTTGGGAAGACAGTTAGGCTGACCGAAAACGATTTTAACCTGTTATATTTCTAGCTGAATAACCCAAAACGTTTTTCAGTGATTCTTACGACAAATGGTGTCAAGATGGCTCAATGACTTATGTGAAAACGTGTAAAAAAGAAACTCAGTTTAGTGTTTTTTGGGGGTATTAAACATTTTGTGGGATGGGCAATTGTTCCATGCTGTTACACGATTTGGACAATATTGCTGTTAGACCCCGTATATATATATATATATATATATATATATATATATATATATATATATATATATAAGGCAAATGTTATTTAAAATATATATATTAGGTTGGTGCAAAAATAATGACGTAATAATGTCGTTTTTTGACGTATTTGTTAACGTCAAAAAACGACATTATTACGTCATTATTTTTGCACCAACCTAATATATATATATATATATATATATATATATGAAAAATGACCCTGAAAAAAGTGTTTCATCTTCTGATATCACCAGAAATATCTTTTTTCTTCATATCTTATTCTCTGATGAATGTTTAATAAAAGTGAAAAGTGGATGCAATTATTTGCAGCTATTTTATAGTGTTGTTAACTTTTTTGTTCCTTATTTATTATTAATTACTTTTAGCTTCAAGTTGAATTGACGATCCTTCTTCCTGTTGTGACCTCCTGATCCAGTTTTCCTCGCTACTGTTGCCTCTTTTATTTTAAACTTATTCATTGTTTTCTTGATGGCTCTTGTATGAAAGCCAGAGTATGAATGTTAGTACTATTAGTTTGGTGCAAAAATAATGTCGTTTTATCACATAGTAACATATATGAAAAAACGACATTATTTTGCACCAATATTACTGAAGGCCTGAATGATCTTTTTCCTCTTACCATTGCTCAGTTGGGAAGACAGTCGGTCGGACACAAAACAGTTTTAACCTTTTATGTTTTAGCTTAATAACTCAAAGAGTTTTTTAGTGATTCTTACAATAAATGGTGTCAAGATGGCTAAACGTCTTATCTGAAAACCTGAAAGAAAGAAACTCGGTTAGTTTAGTGGCTTTTTTTTTGATGTTAAACATTTTGTGGACAATTATCTCATGCTGTTACACGATGTGGACAATTTTGCTGTTACATTTGAAAATCTCTATATTTATTAGAATATATTATTTATTGATCCGACTCATTTTTATTATTAGGTTGGTGCAAAAATAATGTCGTTTTTTCACATAGTAACATATGTGAGAAAACGACATTATTTTTGCACCAACCTAATACTTTACACATTATTTTTAGTGGATACTCGTATTTGAGTAGAAAGTTCCATTTATTTATTATACAGCAGATTTATTTATTTTCACCTACTGGCCGAAATATTCGTGGAATATTAAAACTATCAGAGAGCGCAAGTTTTTCTTTAATAAGATTTCTTTGAACATTCAGGCCGAAAGATAAATAAAATTTGATTAATTTTCTTTTCAGTATTTCTAGTATTAAATCGTTCCGTTTGGTGTAGGAAAGAGAGTGTAAAAATTATCCGTAGTGTCTGTTATCTCAAGTGCTCTCCATAAAACATCTGGCACTCTGTATTATTCTCACCTTATTTAACAACGGAAACGACGTGCTGAATGTTTTTAAAAACAGAAGTGCTTCAACTTGAATTCCAGCCACGTTCCTTTCGCGGAGGTCTCGGAATTTTGGTCCTAATTTTTCAGATCTCCATTTTCGTATGAAAATGGTGATCTGAAAAATTAAAAGTGTAATGTCAATCGACATCTGACACCCTGAGCTTGTTCCCCGTCCTTCTCTGTATCCTTTCCCTAAACATGCCTCTTCACTCTTGTTCTCAATCCTCTGTAACCCCTTGCGTACTAGTGGCACTCCCGTGAATTGCTTAAAAAAATAACAACACTCGTGGCCTGACAATTGCATGTAGCATGAAACAGACTGTCGCCTCTAAGTGTTGACTTCTATCTTCACTTTTATATATATATATATATATATATATATATATATATATATATATATATATATATATGGTATTTAAAAATGGGTGCACATTTTAAAGCTTTGTTAAGAAATAATTCAAGTAACTAGAACCAATTCAATCTAATTTGAATAATGCATATCAAGGCAGTATTTATGTTGACGACTTTCTTTTAAAAGTCACTCATCTTCTTTCTTTTTTTTAGTTTTTAGTTACGAGCAGCGCCATCTTGGGAGAAATTTCATCATTTAGACATAATACACAAATACACACACATGCAACTCATTTTTTCGTTTTCGATCTGATGAAGCCTAAACGTTAAAATGCATAATCGAATATATTATTTTCGAAACAATATACTTTCAGGAACGCTTTCCAGTTGTCAATAATTTAAAACAGTATTTATATTAAATGCATGCTCTTAAGATTTTGTCAACGCATGTTTTCAGATTTGTCTCCGTTATTTTCCAAACATGGCTGACATCGTGACGTAATGGATTCACAAACATCAATCGATATTTTGATAGGTATTTGACTGCAGTCTTGTTCTATGGAAACTTTCATATTACCCATTCGTAGCGTAGACTTTATCTTTTAAGTATCCCTACAAGGGAAAGTCTAAAGGGGTGAGTTCCGGTGAACGTGCTATACATTGTAAAGGTGTACACACACACACACACACACACACACACACACACACACACACACATATATATAGGAACCCTCATTCTCTCTCTCTGTATATATATATATATATATATATATATATATATATATATATATATATATATATATATATATATATATATACTGTAGTTTAGTGCTAGCAGCAAGCAGAAATATTTCTCCTCCCGATGATAGCCATTTCGGCCGAAACTAGTCGAGGAATCTAAATGGAATAATAATAAAAAAACGAAAGAATATTAATCTACAACCCAGTGTGTCTGAGGATTTTAATTTTTTAATTTTTGTATTGTTCAATATATATATATATATATATATATATATATATATATATATATATATATATATAAATACCTAGCTCTTTAGGTTCATATATATATATATATATATATATATATATATATATATATATGTATTTTGAACAATAAAAAAAATTAAAAAATTAAAATCTTCAGACACACTGGGTTGTAGATTAATATTATTTCGTTTTTTTTTATTATTATTCCATTTAGATTCCTCGACTAGTTTCGACCAAAATGGCCATCATCGGGAGGAGAAATATTTCTGCTTGCTGCTAGGACTAAACTACAGAAATGAATGTCTTGATGGAGAAAATGAACTTTTGTCTGTAGTTTTCATTTGTTTTTTAATTTTAATTTTTATTTTATATATATATATATATATATATATATATATATATATGTATATATATATATATACCTAGCTATTTAGGTTCATATATATATATATATATATATATATATATATATATATATATATATATATATATGAACCTAAAGAGCTAGGTAAACCTACGTAGGTTTTACCTATACGGATCGTCAGGGTCAACTTTTGCTTTACTGGTTTTGGAGGTTTTTTTCTTCAATTCTGGATTTTTGTTTTCCCCTCATTTTCATGGTCTTAGTTCTTTCTTTTTTTTATCCCTTATTTTCCCTTGGGAATTGGTTTGTTCAATTACAAGCCAAAATACCTCAGGTTTTTTAATATATATATTATCTCCGTTATTTTTCAAACATGGCTGACATATATATATATATATATATATATATATATATATATATATATATATATATATATATATATGACAAACTTTAAAGGTATTTTAGTGACAAGTTTTATCCGTTAGGATTTCATCGGACTGGGTTTTGATGACATTGCCACACATGCGCATAAAACGAGAGATGCAGGTTGTTTAAAAATGTTTTGAAAGAATATTTTTTGAAAGATTATTTGATATATAAAATGATACAAAATTATATATCGTTATATCATATATATATATATATATATAAATATATATATATATATATATATATACATATATATATAATAGCTGGTCACTCGTATTCGAGGATACCTGTCTACTAGGGCGGCTAGCTAATCCCTATTTCAGACTCTTGTTCAGGCACATTTGTTCAACACCCACAGAGCCAATCTGCGGTTTATACTGCAACTATGCTGAGCAGATCTTAGTTACAGTTTCTGGAAGAGAGCGTGTTATCCATAATGATCAACAGTTTGAACAACACCAGCACACTCAAACCCTCGGTCATGATGACTTGTGACTTCGTGCTAGCACAGCTATCGACAGGCCCAAATGTTCCGTCTACCCAATTTCACCTCGGTCGGCGGGTTCCAGGGAAGTAGGCACCGGTCTTGAATATATATATATATATATATATATATATATATATATATATATATATATATAAAATAAATATATAAAAATAATATATATATATAAAATCCATTATTTGCTAAGGGATATATATATATATATATATATATATATATATATATATATATATATATATATATGTGTGTGTGTGTGTGTGCGCGTGTGTGTGTGTGTGGAGAGAGAGAGAGAATGAGGTAGAATTGTCAATATTTACTTTCATCTTAATTTCCTTTTAATACCCTTTGACTTGATTTTAGAAATCTAATTTTATGATCGTCGCTTATGACAACTGTGGCTCCATTTCTTACCAAAGAAAAGAAGACCAAAACGCAGTATTCACATGCGTCCATTTAAATACTAAAATCTGATTCCAACTTATTCGAAGACTTCATAATAAAAGCTATGGAGGCGCATACGTCTATCATTTGTCATTGCCAGGGCTTTGTAAGATGTATGGAAGAATTTCAAATGATCTATGCAAAAAATTGATTTTCATTTTTTTAAAGAATAGCTGTTTTTAAACTAAAACGAAAATTATCGCATTCAGAGTGTATGTTATGCGTCTGTAAAAATTGCGGTTACTTAATTAGGATGGAACAGAATTTTTAATTTACTGCTTGACCGTAGCACAAGGAAATGAGGAGAGAGAAAATTAATGGAAAACCACAAATGTAACCAAAGATAACATTTCTGTGGTGGTAAATGTTTCAAAGCCTTTACTTTTCAGACATTATTTTCATGCTAAAAAAAATTATTGTCAAATCAGGGAAGTTCCAAGTAAAGATTTACGCGTTCAATGCATACAATAAGAAGTTTATGCGTTAAGTGCAAGATATAAAAGACTTACGCGTTCAGTGGGATACCTCCAATAAATCGCTGAAAAAGGGCATACTATAAGGAAAAAAATGCACCAAACTTAATAAAAAAATTTTATCTTCAAAATGTTGATGTTATTATTAAGAGAATGACCAAAGTATTTTAAATTATTTTTTGAAATTTTTTACTCCTCTCTAACGCGTCCGAAATTTGTGTTCAAATTTTTTTTTTTTTTTTGTGTTGACGGTGTAAAAAAGCTGGTAATAGACATTTTCCCGCCATCGTTTCCAGTAAAATAATACACCAATTTTGAAATTTTCTCAAAAATCAAATAATTGTCGGGTTTTTATGAAACTTTCAGGACTTATTTACAAATAAATGAGTTGAATTTTGAAATTATTATTTTTAGAAAATCTTGGTTGAAATATTTTTTTACACCTCTTAAACAAACCTTATTAATTTCTTAAAATATTTCTAGAATTTAAAATCGCCAAGGAAATATTTTTTATTAGTAACAATCAGGTCAAACTGGAGAATGTAAATCATCAATTATTTTCTATTAACAAGTTTCTTAAAATCTGCTCCAAATCTTAAAATAAAAAAAACTGCAATAAATCTATCTAATTATTTAATTAGATAAGCTTTTAATTGCTTTTATAAATAATATATATTAAGCATATTATAGTCTGAAGAAAACAATTTTTTTCGATGACTAATGAATTTTTACAAGAATTGTTTGCATTTTTAAATTTTTAGTTATAAAGTTTCAAAAATGTTTTAAAATTCTTTCAAACATCGTTTAAGTTAAGGTAGATAAGTTATTAAGATTAAAATTATTTACTAGGTAAAAATTGAAAAGCTTAATGCAGGTCCTGACACCAAAATTTTTTACTATAATTAAAAGTAAGTTTTTGTGTGTCCAAATGTTCTTTTTTTTTCTAAGTATGGTTTCACAAATGCAACATGATCGCGATATTTATTTGATCCCCCACTTAGTCAGGTTGTGACACAAGGTCAGTTTTTAACGTGGGGACCCGAATGTTTTCACTCGGGCCGCTGGTCCAAGATGGTCTTTGCTGGTCGTAGCTTGTCCAAGCTGGTCAGAGCTGGTCTAAGCTAGTCATAGCTCGTCTTGGCTTGTCCTTGCTGGTCCAGGCCGGAGCCGGTCCAAGCTAGTCCTAGCCATAATACCACCAGCCCAGGGACGAGCCCTGTGCTAGGTGGGTATTTGAACGATCATACTTAAAAGGACCACCCTTAAAAGGATGATCGTTCTGCAACATGATCGTTAGGTCACGTTTTTTAAGGATTGTCTCCCTTTACGCTCATAAAACTTATAGTTTTACTTGGTTATGAAAAATAATTGGTTTTTAATTACTTTTTTAAATTTTTAAAAAGTATTTTTATTCTTTTTTGTGAGTTATATTTTGATAAAAAACGTTTGAAAAGTAACCCCATATTTTATTATAAACCTAATGTTTAATTTAATTATTTTTATACTTTATTTCAATTACATATGAAATTAATTTTCTTTTTTCATTTAATTTTTAATTGAGGTACGTAACTTCACTAATTCTCGATACCTAAGTTTTAAAAATAAATCAAAAAAAAAAAAAAAAAAAATGAAAACGCTTTTTTGAAGCTTTAATTTTAGCTTTAATTGAAAGGTAAATGATTAAAAAATAAATGTTTACTATTTCCAGTGAGCATAATACTCTGATGTACTTCAAACAGAAATTGTATATTGACAGAATGTTTTTTGTCAGTAAAATGCCATAAAAAATCTTGCTATTTTTTGTAAACAAAAACTAATTCTCGTTTTTTAAAAATTTGTAAAATACAATATATTTTTCTGAAAAGTTGAGGAAAATTAGCAAATTCAAAATTAAATTAATCTGATTTGGAACAAAAAGTTTAATTGTGAACACCACTGACTTTATTATATTTTCAGAAAGTATTTTCAATCGTAAGTTTAAGTACCTAAAAAATCAATAAAATATTAGATAATTGCTTAAAATATTTTGTCAATTTTTAAAAATTGCAGAGCAGTTAAAAAACGAAAACAAACCGTTTTTACTTAGAATTCGTAAATTTATGTCAATTCTGGTTCAACATACATATCAACACCTTCGGCCATTAATATATCGATAGAGACGTGAGAATAACAAAACCCCGTGGCCAAGAAATGCTTGTATAGAAAAAATTATGTTATAAGTAAGCAATATTTGTTTCAGAACAGATTAATTTAACTTTTCTCCGCAAATAACGTTTCAGAAATATATATATTTAGTTTTGCAACATTTTTAAAACCGAGAATTATTTTTATTTACAATGTATCAAAAAGAAAAAAAAAAAAAATTAAAAAATGGTCTTTTCGATTGTTTTTTCTGAAAAGAAAATATGATTCGACTAAAAATCATTCTAATTTCTATTTGAAATCCACTACAGTTTTTGTTTTCTGAAATTAGAAAATTTAATCCTTTAGCTTTCAATTGAGGCTAAAAATAAAACTTCAAGAAAGATTTTTCATTTATTGAAAATACATTTTATCCTTAGGTATACAAAATATCGAACCTGTGTCCTATACGGAACCTACATATAGCCTGACGTGCCATAACCGATTGAGCCACAGAGGGGCGTTCGGTTAGCAAGGTCGATTTTACTGTTTTTAAACACAATTCTCCATGATATTCTCTCATTCATTCATATCTGTTCAATGTCGGAGGACGCATATTTTCTATGAAAATTTCTTGGACATTCAGGCCGGTAAATGTTGTTAATACAGTTTATTATAAAACAGAGCATTTACTTAAATATTTGTATCTATAAAAAGAACGTATAAACATAAAAAAATGTCTTAAAAAATAATTGTCGGACTTTGTCCATTTCATGATATATATATATATATATATATATATATATATATATATATATATATATATATATATATATGTATGTATTAAATTATGTATTATATTTCTGGCGAATATTGACCGACCACTATAATATGTTTCATACTTTGACACAGTCGTCAGGCCGTTGCCAGCTACAGCGTGAAAATAGGAAAATTCTCGTATTCTATATAGCAACCATTACTTTTTCTTTCCGGTTTGCATCCACAATTGACTCATTTTGAAAGCTACTACTACTACTCTCTGTCTCTGTCTCTGTCTCTCTGTCTGTCTGTCTCTCTCTCTCTCTATCTATCTATTACAGTCTTATTCATATCTATCTATCTATCTATCTATCTATCTATACAGGTTATGCATATGGCTTATTTTTCCATTTGTAAGATTAATTTAGATTTAAAACAGGTATGTATTAATTTCATATTAGTATTATTGACATCTTATATGGATGAAGTTGTATTTAACTTGGATTAACATCTTGCATTAATTGGTTGGTATTATTCAAATCTTGTATCGATGCTCTTTACTCACCGGTTTTAACATTAATTTGCCAAATAATTCTATACGTTTAAATTATTTACTAGTTTCTTAAAGAGGCCTCTTATGTATCAACTAGAAAAATATAATTACAAAGCATATAACTACTTATCATTAGCTTCTTATCCACTTTGCTTTTATTTCTTGGAAAAGTTGATTGTCTGTCTTGTATACTTTTTGCGAAATGATGTAACAATCTGTATCAGTCTTTAATCTAATATCTGGGATCTGTTTGAAGACAACTTCCTGTCATGACCCATTTCTTATCTAAAAAAAATATTTTTCTCCTAGTTTGAATTTAACATGTCATATTCGATTGGTTAACCACGGTAAAACCCTCAAGCCTATTTTTTTCGGAAAAAGAGGAAGTATTTTGCGTTTTAAATTAAATTAATGGTTCACTCGCCAGTAATTTACAATCGTACGAGGAGACGCATTGATGTGCGTTGAAACACGATCGAAATTGTGTAGCGATTTTTAGCATGTTTTTGTTTTAATATCCTAATATATATATATATATATATATATATATATATATATATATATATATATATTTGGAGTGCGACATAAGTTTCGATGTTCTACCAACTCATCAGGCACGATTACTTTACTTATAAGTAATCTTTCGTGCCTGATAAGTTGGTAGAACAGCGAAACTTAAGCCGTACTCCAAACGTAGATATATGCATATTTATTAATACATACTTCTGCCTAACCACTCAGTATCTATCTATATTTCTGAGATGAGGTATTATATGCACTATTTACATTATTCGGACTATTGTCTTCATCTTTGTCGACATATTTATTACAACGGCCGAAACGTTGTAACAAATATTGGGACAAAGATGAGGACAATAGTCCGAATAATGTAAATAGTCTGTCTAACTACATTGAGCATTGTTTTGTTTACATTGAAAGGAAATTTAGTTAATATTTATTTGCTTACCTGTGTATGCACGCTAACCATGTTTAAAACGGAATGCTGATCATATAAAACTTTCAGTTATCTGTTTGGATAAGTCTTGTTCTTATGTCCATCTTCTTTGTCATGTTGAAATGATAATGTTAATTATATTTTATGAATATGTCCTGAAGATGGTTTATTAGACCGAAACGTCCGACGTTGACATTATATTAAAATTAAAACAGCATAATTGCATATAAGGATTTTTGTTTGTTTTTTCCGTATATTTTTCTTCATATATATATATATATATATATGTAATTATTTATTTAAAAATATGATTCCATCGCTACATAAGAGTCTTCATGTTTCAAAACAAGAGCCGAAAACTTCAATATAATTATTTGAATTAAATTGAATTAAAGTACCAAGCTCTGTTCCATCTTCAAGCGAATTTTTTTTTGAATATGTGTGTGTGTTTGTCTGTGTGTGTGTGTGTGTGTATTTAGACAGCATATTTTCATTCAAGTAAGTTTGGCTAAATAGTTTATAAGTATTATGTCTATTTATTTTTGTTTTAATCCTTTCAAATCCACGAAGTAATTTTTTGGTGGCTGTAGAAAATTGATTAAAATTTCCAAAATTTTCTTTCAAATAATTTTGATTTTCCCAATTTTTCTTAATCAATTTTTTTACAGCCACCCAAAAATTAATTTATGCATTCGAAAGGAGTAAAACTAAAATAAATAGGCATAATACGTATAAATTATTTAACCAAACCTGCTTGAATATATATATATATATATATATATATATATATATAAAAGTGAACATTGAAGTCAACACTTAGTGACAGACTGTTTCATGCTAGACGCAATCATCAGGCCACGAGTGTTGTTATTTTTCTCAGCTATTTATATATACGGTTCAGTGTCGCATTGTGGGCAGTCTATTTTGGCGTTTATTCAATGTTCACTTTTATATTTACACACGCTCTATCTCTGATATTGATCACTTTATCCCATAAATATAGCACACATTAAGAGTACATTTCTTCATATATATATATATATATATATATATATATATATATATTCAAGTATAGGGTGTATATATATATATATATATATATATATATATATATATATATATGTGTGTGTATAGGGTGCAGCAGAAATGAATACCATATGTACCCCCTACATAATTGTAAGTCATTAGTGGCAATGGTGTCTTCATTTTTGCCAATGTCTTACCATTATTTAGGATGCATTTCTGGGAGGTATATGTAGGAGGTATTTCTGCCGTACCTTCATATATATATATATATATATATATATATATATATTAGTACCATCCTCCTCTGCGGCTGAACTCACCCGAAGAAAACACATCATACGTTTCCCATCTTAAGTGTTCTCGAAAGCGTTAAGATTTCTGATACTGTCGGTTCCGGTATTCAAATAGAAGCCAGGAAATGCTTACAATTCGGGTCTGCAAAAGAAGTCGTAAAGTGCTTCCTTTCAGTGAAAAGATGAAAGTTGTCGAATTAATAATAAGTAAAATATATATCATTGTACGTCAGTGGCTGCTTAGATCCATATCAAGAATAAAACTTCTTTCTCTTGCATAAGTTTTATTATATTATATCGTCATAAATGTTTCATTTTATTATCAGTTATTTTTGTTCATCGCTTATTGCGTCTAATGTAAACATTAAATCATATATCATCCCTATGTATATGAAGGAAAAATAGTAAATATATATAGGGTCCGCTACAACCTGCGATTTCACACATTTGATTAATTTCTCGGAGTTGCCATATATATATATATATATATATATATATATATATATATATATATATATATATATACCCAAGTATAGGATTGGTGTATACGGTATAAATTCCAATAACCAACAATTACTATTTTTAAAAGAGTGCTCAATACAGAGTAGAGCAAATATAATTATTTATTCAAAAATTATAACATAAATATGTTATAAAATCACTACAAAAATAGCCATTTTGTTTCAACACCTCTGGTGTCTTATCAAGTGAGGATGTTGAATGTAGAACCTCAACATCATCAATTCTATGATTTGCTTAATAACTTCAGCCAGTGTGTAGTTACGATAGCTTTGCATACTATGTTATTTGTTAATCATTTATGAAGTGGGCAATTTTCTTTATTTCTGCAGTTGCATTTAACGGTGTTATTTTGTTCGATGTTATTACAATTGTTGTTGTAATTGTTATTGGTTTTGTTGAGTATTTTTTTTATTGTGCTTAGTTATTATTTTCTCCATGTTATCCATGCAGTTGTAACTAATTTTGATTGTATTTTTATTAATAATTTTTGATAATTTGCTGTTTTTAAGGAAGTGTTCGTCAATTATTTTGAAGAATATTTTTCCTATTTTTGTTTTTATGGAATTGTTGTAGGGGTGGGAGTGAACCAGCTTCCCAATGTTGCTTTTTATGGGGCATACTAATCTGCATGTTGGTTTGGTCGTGAAATTCTCTTTAATAACTTAAGAAATGACAAAAATGTCCCCAAATCAAGATGCGAACAGTCATCAAAAATAAATATAAATACCTACTGGACACATACCCAAGACTTTTACACACACACACACACACACGAATATACGGTATCATCCGAATCCCGTAGAGACAAAATAGAAATATAATGCACTTACATGAATTATGCACACGAACACTGCTTGACAAGACAGATGTACATGAAGTCTGCTTAACCAATGAAAAGCAAACAACACAAAAATTAAAAATACCAGAATTTTTTCTCCATACCTCATTCTCTGATGAAGTTTTAATAAAAGCGAAACCTTAATTACTACGGAAAAGGCCGTTTCGATAGTAATTAATTTTGCGAATGTACATGCTTATAAAGATGCTTATATTTCAAGATTGGTTATTCCTAAATTTTCGCTTGAGGATGAAACGGGGCTTGATACTTTAATTCAATTTAATTTTCATAATTATATTAAGGGTTTCGGCTCACGTTTTTGAAACTTGAGAACTCTTATGCAGCGAAAGAATCATATTTTTAAAAAAAATAATTATAATTTAAGCTGTACTTTTGTATGGAGGACTGTTTTTAAAAATAAAAAAAAACTCCGGATTATTTACCTAACGTGTTCTTTCCTATTTTTCTACATATCTGCACACACACACACACACACACACACACACACACACACACACACATATATATGATTTACTTGTCAACTGTCAATATACCATACATCACTCTTGAGCGCTTAATCTTGGAGCGGGTAGAATGGAGATCAACGTGTTTTAGTGGACTCAGTAGTTTTCAATCTCCTGGTCTGAATCGTCTTCAAAAAGCGAGAGCAAGATCTAAAAGGTCAGCCAATCTAACAGTGATCTAATCCCACAATCTCGCTCCATATGTGGCCTCCTTTGTAAATAACTAGCGGGTCTTAAGTGCCACTTTAAGATTATCGCGCAAAATTTCATAACTGAATCAATTAAGCTGTCATATCCTCATACGACGGGAAACCGACGGGAGAGTCCATTATATATATATATATATATATATATATATATATATATATATTTATGTGTGTGTATGTGCGTAAACTTGTTTAAGCTTACTCTTTCAAGTAGTCAAAGAGTGCAAATGCCCACGGCCCTAACTCACAATAACCCCCACCACAAAACTGTGACTCACCTGTCATTGGGGTTGACAGCTTTGGATTATGCTGGCTGCATAAAAGAAGAAAATTACCTCCACATATGCGCTTTTATATTTTTTATCATTATTTCTGTCTCTCTATTTCTGTTCTATCGCTCTCTCTCTGTCTCTCTCTCTCACACACACAGATACACATGTTCAATGTACATATTTGACTGTTAACTATCGTTTACACACACACATACACATCTGTGTACGAATACCTCTGTGTGTCTGCGTCTCTCTCACCCTCTCTCTCTGTATATATATATATATATATATATATATATATATATATATATGAAGAAAAATATACGGAAAAAACAAAAATCCTAATATGTAATTATGCTGTTTTAATGTTAATATAATGTCAACGTGGACGTTTCAGTCTAGTAGACCATCTTCAGGACATATTCATAAAACATAATTAACATTAGACTATATTTAATTCAACATGAAAAGACAATCACGTCGGCGTCACGTGGGCGATGTTGTGATCATATTGAAACGTAACGCTGATCTTCAAAAATTTCAGTTGTCTGTTTTGATTAGTCTTACTCTTATGTCCATCGTCTTCTCATGTTGAATTAAATATAGTCTAATGTTAATTATGTTTTATGAATATGTCCTGAAGATGGTCTACTAGACCGAAACATCCGACGTTGACATTATATTAACATTAAAACAGCATAATTGCATATTAGGATTTTTGTTTGTTTTATCCGTATATTTTTCTTCATACTGTCGGATCTATATCCATATATTTGCTTACATATATATATATATATATATATATATATATATATATATATATATATATATAATGAAGGCGAATGTCAGTGTATCAGTGTGTCACACTTTTTTAACTTTACACCTAGAGGTCGTAGCCCAACATATCATACCATTTTGGAATCAGTCCGACTCCGTGAGTAAATTAAAAACATTCCGGCTCGGATCCAGACCCGCAATCCTGAAATTTAGGATTCCCAAGTTTTCACAATATCCGTTGTTTTCGGAGATTTTTTAGGTGGCTTTTCCGACGATTTTGTTTTTGTACGATAAAAATTTTTATAACTCGGAAATAAATTTGAGAATAATCGAAATTAATTGCGAAATCCGGCGAACGTCATCCATGTAAAAAATAATTGTTTGTACAGTAAGTAACGACCTACGCACATCAAATTGTCTTTAAATTAAGTGGTGGCAGAAGAATTATCGTTGAACTTTTAAAAGGCAAGCTTAAATATTAAAGCAATACTTAAATGTAAACAGGTTCCGTTGTTTAGGTTGAATGTTATATCTAAGAAATCATTTTAAGTTCTTTTGTAGTTTAATAATAAACTACAGAAGAACTCAAAATTGATCAGTATTGAAGAAGCTATGGCACATAGAAAGATAGTAATGTGCGCAATTGGAACATTATCTAGTGTTGTGGATTCCGAGATGAAATTCAGTCTCCAATGAATGACAAACGCAAGAAATAAATATAAGAAATTAAATGTATTTACACAATAATACAATGGATAATACTGTTAGTAAATCCAGGAACGCCGTTAGTAGCAGCAATAATATATATATATATATATATATATATATATATATATATATATATATATATATATATATATATATATACAGTCTCGAAGTAGGACTTCCTTAGAGTCTACGTGCTTGTAACTGTGACTTCTACAAGCGGTCACCTGACACTATTATTCTACCTCCAACTCAATCACAATCTCTGCTCACTCTCTCCATATTCTCACTGGCTCTGGGTATTTAACGGCAGCAGTCCAAGTAACATTCTGGTCGAGTCCACTTATATGAAAAAGGGGAGGACCCCATAACACCTAGAAAGCTGAAAAAGTGCTTAGGGAGTAATTGGAATTGGGACTAAGATTGTAGAGATCCAGAAAACTGCCATTATTTACTCTGAATTGATTCTCCGAAAAGTTCTTTTCTGAGTAATTTTGTTGACACCATGCTTCAAGAACCGAATTTCTGTTGTTGACGTCAATGCGTGACACAAGCATATGGCAAGGTGTGCTTGTTTCCTCGGGGAATTATGCATAGGCGGAAATGGTGAAGGAACATCATGGGTAGGTGTCAAGAGGACATTTTTAAGTTTGTTAGTCACATGTAGATACTTGGGAAAATCCTCAATCGAACGTCGTCTGAGCGTACTAGATTACCCCAACCTTAAGCTATTTAAGGCCCCATCTGCAAGATTATGCTACATTATCAAAATCTCACCATATACGTATATTTGGCTGTGATGCATGTGCTTGGTATACTTTTATCAGGTTGGGTGCCGTGATGGCTAATATTAGTGGTCTAATATTTGTTTCCCAGCTTTGTGAATGCGCGGTGGTGTAATGGTTTTTCGAAATGAGAAATTGGAGCGCCGAGTTCGAATTTCAGTCGAGCTCGTTACATTCACATAAGCTAGAACCCTTGGGGAAAGTATGAATCCACCTCTTATTCCCCAGCTATTGTTTAAACGGCAGAACAGACTGAGCTCTTTAGTCTTGATTGGCAGTCTGTCTAGGAGAAGGATAACGGATAATTTCAAAATCGTATGTAGCCCTGGCAAAGGACATACTATGCATTTAAGGGTTATTTACAGATATACAAACGTTTTAACAGCTTGTTGGCTGTCCTGGGTAAGACGATAAACTACATCAGAGTCCTGGGTATGACGATAAACTACATCCGCATCCTGGGTAAAACGATAAACTGCATCAGAGTCCTGGATATGACGATAAACTACATCCGCATCCTGGGTAAGACGATAAACTACATCCGCGTCCTGGGTAAGACGATAAACTACATCCGCGTCCTGGGTAAGACAATAAACTACATCCGTATGCTGGGTAAGACGATAAACTGCATCCGCGTCCTGGGTAAGACGATAAACTACATCAGAGTCCTGGGTATGACGATAAACTACATCCGCGTCCTGGGTAAGACGATAAACTACATCCGTATTCTGGGTAAGACGATAAACTGCATCCGCGTCCAGGGTATGACGATAAACTACATCCGCGTCCTGGGTATGACGATAAACTACATCATAGTCCTGGGTATGACGATAAATTACATCCGAATCCTGGGTAAGACGATAAACTGCATCCGCGTCCTGGGCAAGACGATAAACTACATCAGAGTCCTGGGTATGACGATAAACTACATCCGCATCCTGGGTAGGACGATAAACTACATCCGCGTCCTGGGTAAGACGATAAACTACATCCGTATCCTGGGTAAGACGATAAACTGCATCCGCGTCCTGGGTAAGACGATAAACTACATCAGATTCCTGGGTATGACGATAAACTACATCTGCGTCCTGGGTATGACGATAAACTACATCATAGTCCTGGGTATGACGATAAATTACATCCGAATCCTGGGTAAGACGATAAACTGCATCCGCGTCCTGGGCAAGACGATAAACTACATCCGCATCCTGGGTAGGACGATAAACTACATCCGCGTCCTGGGTAAGACGATAAACTACATCCGTATCCTGGGTAAGACGATAAACTGCATCCGCGTACTGGGTAAGACGATAAACTACATCAGATTCCTGGGTATGACGATAAACTACATCTGCGTCCTGTGTATGACGATAAACTACATCATAGTCCTGGGTATGACGATAAATTACATCCGAATCCTGGGTAAGACGATAAACTGCATCCGCGTCCTGGGCAAGACGATAAACTACATCAGAGTCCTGGGTATGACGATAAACTACATCCGCATCCTGGGTAGGACGATAAACTACATCCGCGTCCTGGGTAAGACGATAAACTACATCCGTATCCTGGGTAAGACTATAAACTACATCCGCGTCCTGGGTAAGACAATAAACTACATCCGTATGCTGGGTAAGACGATAAACTGCATCCGCGTCCTGGGTAAGACGATAAACTACATCAGAGTCCTGGGTATGACGATAAACTACATCCGCGTCCTGGGTAAGACGATAAACTACATCCGTATTCTGGGTAAGACGATAAACTGCATCCGCGTCCAGGGTATGACGATAAACTACATCCGCGTCCTGGGTATGACGATAAACTACATCATAGTCCTGGGTATGACGATAAATTACATCCGAATCCTGGGTAAGACGATAAACTGCATCCGCGTCCTGGGCAAGACGATAAACTACATCAGAGTCCTGGGTATGACGATAAACTACATCCGCATCCTGGGTAGGACGATAAACTACATCCGCGTCCTGGGTAAGACGATAAACTACATCCGTATCCTGGGTAAGACGATAAACTGCATCCGCGTCCTGGGTAAGACGATAAACTACATCAGATTCCTGGGTATGACGATAAACTACATCTGCGTCCTGGGTATGACGATAAACTACATCATAGTCCTGGGTATGACGATAAATTACATCCGAATCCTGGGTAAGACGATAAACTGCATCCGCGTCCTGGGCAAGACGATAAACTACATCCGCATCCTGGGTAGGACGATAAACTACATCCGCGTCCTGGGTAAGACGATAAACTACATCCGTATCCTGGGTAAGACGATAAACTGCATCCGCGTACTGGGTAAGACGATAAACTACATCAGATTCCTGGGTATGACGATAAACTACATCTGCGTCCTGTGTATGACGATAAACTACATCATAGTCCTGGGTATGACGATAAATTACATCCGAATCCTGGGTAAGACGATAAACTGCATCCGCGTCCTGGGCAAGACGATAAACTACATCAGAGTCCTGGGTATGACGATAAACTACATCCGCATCCTGGGTAGGACGATAAACTACATCCGCGTCCTGGGTAAGACGATAAACTACATCCGTATCCTGGGTAAGACTATAAACTACATCCGCGTCCTGGGTAAGACAATAAACTACATCCGTATGCTGGGTAAGACGATAAACTGCATCCGCGTCCTGGGTAAGACGATAAACTACATCTGAGTCCTGGGTATGACGATAAACTACATCCGCGTCCTGGGTAAGACGATAAACTACATCCGTATTCTGGGTAAGACGATAAACTGCATCCGCGTCTAGGGTATGACGATAAACTACATCCGCGTCCTGGGTATGACGATAAACTACATCATAATCCTGGGTATGACGATAAATTACATCCGAATCCTGGGTAAGACGATAAACTGCATCCGCGTCCTGGGCAAGACGATAAACTACATCAGAGTCCTGGGTATGACGATAAACTACATCCGCATCCTGGGTAGGACGATAAACTACATCCGCGTCCTGGGTAAGACGATAAACTACATCCGTATCCTGGGTAAGACGATAAACTGCATCCGCGTCCTGGGTAAGACGATAAACTACATCAGATTCCTGGGTATGACGATAAACTACATCTGCGTCCTGGGTATGACGATAAACTACATCATAGTCCTGGGTATGACGATAAATTACATCCGAATCCTGGGTAAGACGATAAACTGCATCCGCGTCCTGGGCAAGACGATAAACTACATCAGATTCCTGGGTATGACGATAAACTACATCTGCGTCCTGTGTATGACGATAAACTACATCATAGTCCTGGGTATGACGATAAACTACATCCGCATCCTGGGTAAGACGATAAACTACATCCGCGTCCTGGGTAAGACGATAAACTGCATACGTATCCTGGGTAAGACGATAAACTGCATCTGCGTCCTGGGTAAGACGATAAACTACATCAGAGTCCTGGGTAAGACGATAAACTACATCCGCGTCCTGGGTATGACGATAAACTACGTTCAATAGCAAGGGCTCTGATCAGGAGGTTTTAACGAACGTAGTACCACTTCTTAAATGCTGCTCATCCCAGGTCCACCCTGACTCGAGGTCGTAGCACCTGTTTAGCGTCCCAACTATGGGCAAATCTTTAACCCTAAACTGGGGTCAAAACACTATGAAAGTGTAAAAATAGGTTTTAATACCAGCAATAAATTTTTTGAGGAAAAATTATTACCAGCAACTGAAGAATATAAAAATTACAAGCAATACATTTTTGAAGGAAAAAGTAGTCGGTTGGTGCATAATTATCAGGCGTTTTTAAACAACATTTAATATGAAAAAAGAAAGATAAAAATTCAACATTAACATTTTAAATGAGTATAATTATCGGTACTCATTTTCATGACCTGAGAATAAAATAATTTTTTTATTAAAAAATGTAAACAAAACAGCAACATTTATTGACAAATAACGCGCCTAAAAAACGCCTAATAATTATGCACCAACCCAATATTACCAGTAATGCACTTTAGAAGGAAAATATATTACCAGCAATATATTTTTGAAGGAAAAAATATTATCAGCAATAAAAAATCTTGTCGGCATTAAATAACCCAATAAGGTTGATATGCCGTAAACCAAACCAAACCAAACCAAACCAAACAGCTTGTTGGATGAAATAGTCGAATACAAACCAACAAACGTGTCAGTGGTCAGTTGAATTTTCATGGAGAAGTCAACGAAATGTCGAAACATCAGACACAAATAGAAATTATTATTGTGGGAAAATGTTGAGAAAAACATACCATTCAAAACAGTTAAGAATCTAATATTTATTTTCCAATTAGGTTTTTAGTGGTTTTTTTTTTCAATTTATTCATTTGTACGTACTTTTGTTATTTAATAAAGCTGGTTAATTGGTTTGCCTTTAAGCAATGAGACGGAGGGATTTCCGACAAATTAACATTGTATTAATTGTGCTTAATCGTTAACGTTGAAGTGCATATCAGTTAAAAGAGAATAATGTGTTTAAATCCCTGTTTGGTTTAGAGGTTATGTTAATGTAATAAAACGAAATAATTTGATTAAAAACTAATATGTTTACCTTCATTATTTAAGAGAATCTATCTATCTATCTACCTATCTATCTATCTATCTATCTATGAAGTCAGTCATTATCTATCTATCTATCTATCTATCTATCTGTCTATCTGAAGTCATTTCATATCTATCTATCTATCTCTCTATCTGAAGTCATTTCATATCTATCTATCTATCTACCTGAAGTCATTTCATATCTATCTATCTCTCTATCTGAAGTCATTTCATATCTCTCTATCTCTCTATCTCTATCTATCTATCTATCTATCTATCTATCTATCTATCTATCTCAGACCGCCCATATCTATCTCAAACTGCCCGTTATCTATCTATCTATCTATCTATCTATCTATCTATCTATCTATCTATCTATCTACCCTTATATAATTTTATTTATATTTTGGGGGCATTTTTAACACTAGAAATTGCGCGAGAACTTTTCTGTCACTTGTCTTGTTTCTTTGTTTCCTTATTTTTTTTACTTTTTACAAATTCCGTTAAATTTATTAATCTCTTAGGAGTTACGCTAATCTGCCTCCTCGACACTGACTGCTTTTTTCCCCCTAATCCCATAACGCCATGTAAGACTTGCTTTTGGCATCATAGTCGTTTGCTTGCGTCGTGGACTAGTTACACACTTGCCTCAGTGGCAAGACGCGTGATCCGCCAGATGAGCATGTGCATCGTGTGGCTGTAAACGTGTTTAAATCTCGTGTTAAAATGTTTCCTTTTCAACACAGCGAAATCAAACAGGGGATTAATGTTCTGGTCGCTTGTTTATTTCGCACGACAATTAATGTGCCGTTCGTGTTTGTCTTTACGCTTGAGCGCCGCTGTGTAAAGACTAACGTAGATAGAACGAAGCGAGGTGGTCGGATGACTCACTACAATGATTTCAGTTCAACGATGACGAAGAAGGAGTAAAAGTAAAAAAGAAGAAAAAGAAGAGGCGAAGAAAAAGAAGAGGCGAAGAAAAAGAAAGAAAAAGTGAAGAAGAAGAAGAAAAAGGAGAAAAGTGAAGAGAAAGAAAAAAGGTGAAGAAGAAAAAGAAGGAAAAGCGAAAAGGTGAAAAAGAAAAAGAAAGAAAGGCAAAGGAAAAGAAAAGAGATGAAGAAGAAAATGAAGGAAAAGAGAAGAAAAAAAGGTGGAAAAAAAAGAATAACAGGTAAAGTAGGAGAAAAAGAAAATGTGAAAAAAAAGTAAAAGAAGACGAAGAAAAAGAAGACAAATTGAAGAAGAAAAAGCGAAGAAAAAGAAGAGGCGAAGAAGAAGAAAAAGAAAAGGTGGAGAAAAAGAATATGAAGAAAAAGTGAAGACGAAGAAAAAGAAGAAAAGTTGAAGAAAAATAAAAAGAAGTAGAGTCAAAGATGGAGAAAAAGAAAAATGTGAAGAAGAAAATGAAGAAAAGCTAAGGCAGAAGAAGAAGAAGAAGAAGAAGAAGAAGAAGAAGAAGAAGAAGTTACTTTAATCTACGTCTTAGGTATTGCCTGTTTTATTTTTTATTCTCCAAAGTCACGTTTGCGATGTCTTGGTTGTTTTGTTTATTTGTGTCATAGAATAGTTGCAAATTCGCATTAGTGACTATACACAAAGATGGACGTCATGTGGCACTGGACATATTTAAATCTTTTTGAACATCCTATATTTCATGCAGCACTCCGAAATCAAATATGCGCATTTATATTTGCGGGGAAATTGTTCAATTCACCGCCATATAAATAGATTGATATTACCTATCAGTTCAGTACACTTTTCTTTGATTCTAGTGAAATGTTTATACCTTAACGCTTTATTTAATTTAGGCTTAGCAAAAAGCGGTATGCATGCGACGGTCAGGCTCAGACTCAATATACACTAGTAATAGCGTGAACATCATTGTCAGAAATATGGAGACATTCATGGACTAGGAAAAGTGTCTAAATTTGGCCAATGGCTTCCCTCATCATATACTTCTCAGCTTAAAGTGTAAAAGAGTTACTATCTGTCTTTCAATATATCCATTCCGAAACCAGGTCTACACTCGAAAATTGACTTGCATACACTACTTAAATAGACTGGTCCACTTGTAAGGAACAGTGAAATTCTTATTGCAAATAATTTCTGTAGATTTACATTCATTAGCCTTCATCAAGCCACGACATTTTCCAGAATCGAAAAATACTGAATTTTTACCGGTTTAAAAGTAGGGGTCCTCTTTATAATATCGATAGAGTATAAAATCGATCCCTGACTTTATATGAAGTTATTGGTCCTAACTGTTATTTACAATTGTGAAGTTTGGAACTGTCATAATTGACATTTGCATATTTTTTGAATTTTAGAATTTAAAAAAAAATTTTTTTTTTTGTAGTGGATTGCTTTATAGACGAACAAGCACAAAGATATTTATCTTAAACGGAGAATAAACCTATTTTTTTTTAATTGGAATCGCCCTAAGCAAGGCAGTAATTCCACTAAAACACGAGGGGTTACAGGGCGTGGAAGAATTAGGAACAGAAACATTAATGATGAGCAGAAAGAGAAGAGAGTAATCAGGTAGGCAGTTGATGATTGACATTGCATTTAAATTTTTGCAGATTAAAGTTGGCTGGAAAGCATGAAGCCTGAATGGAGAAGTGCGAGAAAAGAAACTGTTAGCATAGAATTTACGGCTACATCTCGCCAGTCAACTGCAAACTGATGATGTGATGACGGCCGTCTAGTGTTGCATTTAAATTTAAAAAAACTCTAGGTACCATAGCGAAGAGCGATATTTATTCTGTACAATACAGAAATGTGGCACAAGGCCGAAAAGGGGATTGGGGAAAGGACGGTCTTCTTCTGTCTTAACTATAACTTAGCTAGCCACAAACACTGACCCAATCGTACGAAACAATATTCCTTACACCAAAACAACACATTCATACGTACCTTTCTTATTACAACCACCAAAATACCTCTTTGTCTCTATGAAAATACTAACTAGTCCCCATATTTACAATTCGTTGTCTGTGGGAAGAGAGGGGAATAAAACAACAATTCTAAAAGCTAACCCCAATGAGTATTTACAATATGAATACAAAAACTATTTACAAGAAACTAAAGAAAATAAGATTAGTAATAAAACCCCCCACAATCACTAAATGTAACAGAAACATCACTTCACTGGCCGAAATCAATGCGGGACTATAATAGTATAAAACATTCATTCATCCCAAGCACTCACACTGACATGCACTCATTCAGACACGACAACAAATACGAAAAACCACTCACGCAAAACGAAAGTCACCCCGCATCCACCAGCGAACTGACATCACTGACCACCTAACTAGGGAGCATAGCGAAGAGCTCATCCGAACAATTACCATGAAAGTATTTATAGAAAAGACAAAGGGAGGCGGCCTTACGACAGTTGGAAAGTGACTGAAGCTGAGATGTCAGATCAGGACCAAGAATATTGTTGATTCTTCTTTGGAATTCCAGGTAAATAGCAGGGGCGTCGGACCACATATGGCAGCAATATTCTAAGCATGACGAATGGCAGACTTATAGATATGTATGATAGATTCTGGAGAGAAAAAAAAAACTGTATCGCCCGATATAGTTAACCGACTTTCTTAGCGGCTGAACTAGCAATGGGTATACATATATAGTTTTTCTACTTCATATCAGCAGACAACGTGAGCTCAAAAAGGCGCAGCAAGTCACTTTTATGGAGGATAGCATCAGCCATGCTCATGGAAGGCAACAAGGTGTCTCTCAGATGATTAATGAAGAGAAGTTTAGCTTTGGAGGCGTTAAAATTAACACGCCATCTTTTGTCCCAGTTAACAACGGACTTGAGGTCTTTTTGGACATCGGTTGCCATTTTAGCCTTGTTACACTGTCATACCTTATAAATTGTTGTGTCGTCAGCGTAGATACCAAGTTGAGAGCTGATGTCATCAGGAAAGTCATTAATGAAAATTAAAAATAGAGTAGGACCAAGGATGGGGCCCTGGGAAACACTGGCATTAGTACAAAAGGATCTAGACGAGTGGCCGTTCAGGATGACACTCATTTCACGATTTGATAGGAAAAACTGGATCAGTTATAAAATGTGTCTGGAGACACCGTAACTTTTTAGATTGTTGAGAAGACCTGAATTCTAGACCCTGTTAAAGGCTTTCGAGATGTCCAATGCAACAGCTTGGGCTTCACCGCTTTTAACTAGAGCATGATAAACTCTTTCCGCAAATGTAATCAGAACATCAGCAATTGATCTGGAGAAACGAAAGCTATTGTTTATCTAAGAAATGTACTTTTATTAATTTATGCAAATTTTTGTTCTTTAAAATTGTACGCATATATCCGTTTGTTCTTTATTTAAATAAATCTTTTTGTAAAAAGAAAAACATTTTTGTACGCAGGTTCCGATAATTCTA
The DNA here is from genome assembly GCA_963932145.1 of Acanthosepion lycidas. Lineage (NCBI taxonomy): Eukaryota > Metazoa > Mollusca > Cephalopoda > Sepiida > Sepiidae > Acanthosepion > Acanthosepion lycidas. The sequence continues at coordinate 30,601,895 of OZ010586.1, forward strand.
TAAAAAGTCAGGCATCGATTTGTGATTGTATTCGTATTAGGAACAGAACTCAGTATTTTTCGATTCTGGCAAATATCACGCCTTGAGGTTAGTCTAGTGAATGTCAATCTACAGCAATTATTTTCCCCCAAATGTTGTTCGTATGTTTTTACGAGTGGACCACTATACTTAAGTAGTCCAGCATAAGAATATAATTGCTGATAGACATGCCTGTTGGCAAAACTGGATTCATAATTTTCTTAAACGTGGGTAGAGGAATGATGAGACAAACGAACCAGGCGACGTGTATTTGAAAAATTGAAATATACAGGAAATAAAAGGCGGGTTGTTAAGGGAATTTATTTGAAATTAATTTAGTTATCTATTTTTGCATTATTTCCCGTATCATATGGCTGTGGAACACACACACACACACACACACACACACACACACGAGCGCGAGTGCCCCCTCCCCAACAACATAGTCCAACACAAGTTACATTTCGATTATAAAACACCTTCATGAACTCTGTATACTGATTTGTTTTTAGGGCTTATCAACTCTTTGCAGGTTATTTAAAGCCAGAAAATACTTTTAGATTGTAAAATGTTATGGGAGATAATAATAATTTACTGATACAAGTCCTGCTAATTAACCCATATCTGGGTGTAGAAGAGGTGGATTCATACATTACCTAAGGATATCTGCGTGTAAGTGAATATAGCGAACACGACTGGAATTGGAACTTGGCACTCCCTTTTCCAATTTCGAGCCATTATTCATTGCAGCATCCACATATCCAAGCTTACATCACTTGCTATTCCCAAACGGTCACTCATCTAGATACAGATCAGACTCGACGTTGCTTAACTTCGAGAGCCGGTGTTTCAATTTGACATGGTCGTAAGCTGAACTCCGTATAGATTCTAAACTTGTTCAGTTAGTTTTTCATCACCACGCTTCTCACCTTAATCAAAGAGTTACTCCCTGCTTGTCGTTGAAGAACAGACTTGCTATAGAAAATTTCCTAGGTAGAAATAATATTATCAGTGAAGAAAACTGGGTCCTCTATAATCCCATGCAACGAAAACGACAGTCGTTAAGAAAACTCTATTCCCAAACCAGGACTCCACCCGAGAAAGTGTTATGCTCCGTGTTTCGTTAGATATGAATTGTTAAACAAAAAGGAAACAATGCGGAGAGGCATTATTGGCAAGTGGAAGCATAGCACAAAAATCCTACCAGTGGAAATGAAGCTTTAATTGTCCGAACATATCGATAATGGTTTTGTCAATTTCGAATCGGGAAAAATTTCTCTTAGTCTGAAAACTGTACTTAAGGAAAATCCTCAGCGAAATGCACAAGAATTAGAAGCGAATACTGGCTACATGACAGTAGAGGCTAAACCTTCGTAGCTGAAAAAATAATTTCACCTCAACGCAATTAAATTTACTGAAGCTTGCTGAATATTTACAGAGACCAAATAGTGGATGCAAGCCCAGTTAAGCGGAGGGTGATGAACTTGAGCAGTGTCGACAGCTAGATGTGTCAGAAGCTACTTTCTGGAAGCGCGCGCGCGCAGTTATTAAAATACGGAATGAGGCACGCTCATCCGTATGTATCGGCGAATTACGACGGGTTAACGGTGTACGGAGACAAAATTCGGGTCTCGAAACGATGTTGGTAAAGTTGGGATATCGCAGATATTGCGATAGGTGGTTCCCATGAAAGCCCACAAGAAAAGAACTGATTGACAGTATCTACTGACCTGTTATGAGGAAGAAAGTGCTATTTTCCTGAACTTGGGCTTCGAAGCTGATATCGACGAGAATTAAGTAACTATGTACGAGATATCCGGGAATTGTTTTTAATCATTTCTAATAAGGCGATAGTGTTACTAAGACGCAACAGATTTGTAAGGGTGAAAGAAACTGAGAAAACGTTAGTGGGGAGAGAGTACAACGAAAGTGCTTCAAGGAGACAGAAGATGACGATTGACGTTGCATTTAAATTTTTGAAGATCGATGTAAGCAAGAAGCCAGTGTCCTGGCTAAACTACACCCGACGGCGGGGCCTTTGATTGGAAGGTTTTGAGGAGCATGGAACCATTTCTTGATTGCTGGTGTACCCTGGTCCGGGGTGGTGGCACCTGTCGGGGTCCCGGCTGTGGACAGGTAGTTGGTCCACAAAAACGTTACACTTAGCAATTCTAACAGTAAATGATGAGGCCTAGCTGCTAATCTAGTCAGTACATCCAGAGCTATAGAACCCTGTCTGTCCTGCTATTTATCCATAGCTGGTGGGGTATGGAGAAGAGGATTCATACCTTTCCCAAGGGTATTAGCACATCAGTCAGTTATGTGCCATGCGTGATACACGCTTAGGCGATCATGTATCTTTCGATACATGACTGACCAGGCAGATTTTTTCCCACAGTAGGTTGCCATTTCTTTCTGTGGTAGGCCAGTTGTCATCCAAGGCTATAGAACCCGGTCTGTCCTGCTATTTACCCATAGCTGAGGGTGGAGAGAAGAAGAGGATTCATAGATTTCCCAAGGGTATTAGTATGCAAGTGAATGTAATGGATTCGACTTAGTACGACGCTTAAATGCATGAAGTCGAATTTTAGATGATCGTAGTTATTGGGAAAGAGGCAAAAAGCCTGAAGAGAGTTACACGGGAGAAAAGTAATTAATTAATTATTTCATTAGAGCTACTCCATGATAAATAAAATAATTCATTATTAAAATGAAAAATGAAAAAAAAAAAATTCTTCATGGTCATTTCAAATATCTCTTCATGGTAAAGCGGCCATCTAAGTATTGCACCTGCTGCCAGATTAACGTGAAAACATTTGGCCCCTGTGAGGTAACTGAGCCCGTTTGGTATTCCACTCGTTTCAGTACCTGGAACGACAGCATATCGGAATGTAGAGCACGGAAAGAAATGAAAGAAAGAAAAAAAGAAAGAAAGAAGAAATAAAGAAAGAAAGAAAGAAAAAATAAAGAAAGAAGAAAGAAAGAAAAAGAAATAAAGAAAGAAATAAAGAAAGAAGAAATAAAGAAAAAGAAAGAAAGAAAGAAGAAATAAAGAAAAAGAAATAAAGAAAGAAATAATGAAAGAAATAAAGAAAGAAGAAATAAAGAAAGAAGAAATAAAGAAAAGGAAAGAAAGAAAGAAAGAAGAAATAAAGAAAAAGAAATAAAGAAAGAAAGAAAGAAAAAAGAAATAAAGAAAGAAAGAAAGAAAGAAGAAATAAAGAAAAAAGAAATAAAGAAAGAAGAAATAAAGAAAGAAATAAAGAAAAAAGAAATAAAGAAAGAAGAAATAAAGAAAGAAAAAAGAAATAAAGAAAGAAAGAAAGAAAGAAGAAATAAAGAAAAAGAAATAAAGAAAAAAGAAAGAAAGAAATAAATAAAGAAAGAATTAAATTTAAAAAAGATGAAAAAAATGCGGAATGATAAAAATAAAAAGAGCAGAGAAAAAACAAGCAATTAAAAAGCCATGTAAAATGTTATGAAAAAGAATGAATATTTGGCAATAAGTGTCTCTCGGACAAACTATATTACAGAGTGTCTATAAAGTCTCTTTACAATTTAAAAAAAATCATTAGAAAAGCCAATGGACAGACAAATGTGTGGAAATTGTTCCATGAAAATAAAAATGAGGCGTAGATATTGAAGCTTGTTTAACTAATACACTTCTTTATGGACACCATTAGTTGCACGATGCACATCAAGACAGTACTTGATTTCTTGCCATGTTCACTGCAGCGTAACCTCATCAATGATGGCAATGGCATCATTGATCTTTTTGCTTTAGATCAGAAATGTCCCGTATCTTTGTTCAGTACACGATATCTTTAACATAACCCCATAGAAAGAGGTCTAGTGGAGTGATATCTGATGAACGAAGTGGCCAGAGAATTCGGCCATCCTTTCTAATTTATCGGTCTGGAAATGTTAAAGATTCATTCAAAAGTACCTCATAATCAACAAGGGTATCTCATCATCAACAGTACCTCATCATCAACAGAGTACCTGAAATACAAAAATGCAATGTAATTAAAAACTTTGATAACTACTGAGTAGATAGAACAAATCTGATTAAGATATCTCATCAATTGCCTTCGTAGTATTTTTAATTTTAGCCCTTTTGCATAAAACAATTTATCATTGAATGTTAAGCGCCATTTTCAGTGATTCATTTATTATACAGGGTGTTCATAAAGTCTCATTACAATTTTAAAAATTTATAAAAGCCAATGAACAGACAAATATGTGGAAATCATTACAAAACGAGGCGTAGATATTGAAGTTTTTTAAACTAATTTAATACACCTCTATACTAAACTGTCACGTGGCATCTGTCCTTCTTTACGGCAGCGAATGTTGGACGATTTCCTCAAAGATGAAGAAAAGACTCGAGGTGACGGAGATGTGGTTCTACAGAAGGATGCTAAGGATATCATGGACCGAGCGTTTGAGCAATGATGAAGTCTTAGAGAAGATGCAAACAAAGAGGAGGCTTATACTTAACATCAGGAAGAGGCAGCTGAAGTCTCTGGGACACATGATGAGGAAGGACGGCCTGGAGAATCTGATACTCACGGGTCGAATAGAGGGAAAGAGAGACTAGGGAAAACAACGCATGACATACCTAGCAGCCTTAAGCAAATGGATGACAGAACGTTGTCTGAGGGAGGTGGCGGAGGGAAGGAACTTGTTAAGTGCTGCAAGGGATAGAGGGAAGTGGAGAGCCATGATCGCATTACGTCCTAAAAGGACATGCCACATAGAAGGAAGAAAGATAGGCGCTATTAGTTGCACGAAGCCCATCAAGATGATACTCGATTTCTTGCCATATTCGCTGTAGCATAGTCTCATCAACGGTGGTAATGGCATCAATGATCTTTTGCTTTAGATCAGTGTTGTCCCGTACCTTTATTCGATAAACAATATCTTTAACATAACCCCTTAGAAAAAAGTCCAGGGCAGTGACATCTGGTGAACGAAGTGGCCAGGGAATTTGGCCACACTTCCCAATCGACTGATCTGGAAATATTTGATTTAGGAACCCGCAAACATGCCGTCCCCAATGTGGCGGTACACAATCTTTCTGGAAAATGATGGTTGCTTCAAGGGTCATCTAGTTGTTGTGCCACATCAGTTTCAGTTGTAATAATTTTTTTTTTAATTGTAAAGAGCCTTTATGGACACCTTGTATATTAAAAACCCTTTCCTCATCTGTCTGTTCGGCATAAACTTACATCCAGTTGATGAGTCATTATTTTTAACTATTTCCCCACCAAGCAAGGCGATAATGCCGCTAAGATGTAAGTTGGTTACTGGTACTGAAAGAAAAGAACAACACTTTAGAAGGAAGCGGAAACCCAAACCTAAACATGAAACAAATCATAAACCTCTATTCCTGTTCAAAAAACCAGGAGGAGTTTGAACCGGACGGTAGGTGAACCTATCTACTCCAATTGTGGAAACTAAATAAATAAAAAAATAAATAGTAAATAAAATTTCAGAGTTTAGGCGGAGACGTTAGAAGTATAGAGCAGCAGCAGCAGTTTTAGAGAAAACGAACTGCTGCTTCTACAACTACTACTATTATTATTATTATTATTATTATTATTATTATTATTATTATTATTATTATCATCTGGGAACGAAATCAGCGTAATGAAGTAATAATACCGATGTAGATAAACATAAAACCCGCCACTGTCAGAAGACTGCAGGGCTAAAAGAAGAGGCGTGGGCGTTTATAGTGCTTGCACAGGGCCGAAGCTTATTCAGCATGAATTGCTAGGCAATAATGATAATAATAATAATAATAATGAGAATGTGCCATGTTCCTTCAGGACATTGGCAATCATGACCCTCCACAATTTCCTGTCCTTTGTAGCTCTTAACAAATGTTGTCTTTTTTGTTGTTATCTCCCTGTTGCGTCATCCATTTATTCAAGCTGCTTAGGTTATGCACTGTTTTCATCTCTCCCTCTTGCCTTCTTTTCCCATAAGGTGCCCTGGAAATTTCAACTGTCTCCTTCTAATGTCAAGTATAAGTCTCCTTTTTGGTTCGTTTTCTCGTCGTTGCTCACATGTTCGTTCCATGAGATTCTCAGTATCTTTCTGTAGAGCCACATCTCTGTTGCTCGAAGTCTCTTCTTTATGTCTGAGGAGATTGTTCAGCACTCATTACCATGCAGGAGAATCGATATTGCGTAACAGTTCAGTACTCTTCATAACGAATTTTTGCTGTTTATTAATACTTTGCTTAGCTTTGGGGTCGCACCTTTCGCTATTCTAATGCGCATTCGGATTTCAGTTCGTCTGCTGTTAAAACACTTCCAAGACATTAAGAGAATCGAAATAAAGGCTAGTATCCCATCGCTTCAGAAGTCCGCGTTGCTTGTCTCTGGAAATATTCTGTAAAAGGTGGCATCTTTTTGAGATCGGACGATTCGATGGAGAACATCCGTAATAGAGTAAACAACAACGTGGGACAAACTCCCGGCCACCCTAAACTATATGAATTGCAAAAAGTCATACCCGGTTGATTTCGCTCCATGTAATGACAACAATTATAGATTTTCCCCTTTTTTTATTGCATGGCAACTCATCCTGTTTTCTCTTGAAGTGTCAAGTTGAGACTTGGGTGCAACTCGTGCTAAATAAAGCAAATGCAAAACACAATAACAATAATAATAGTGATTTTTCAAGCGTAGCTGACATGTAGCACAAGGTCGAATATAGGAGGAACCTAGTAAGGATCAAACTCACTTTCTTTTGTTTTTATGTGTCATGTCATTTCAGAGACATAGGGCGATCATGGCTCTCCACCTCTCTCTATTCCTTGCAGCTCTCAATAAGTTCCTTCCCTCTGCTACGTACCTCAGACCACGTTGTTCTGTCATCCATTCGCTCAAGCCCGCCAAGTATGTCATGCGTGGCTTTCCCTTGTCTCTCTTTCTCTCTATTCGCCCTGTGAGTATCAGAATTCTCCAGGCCCTCCTTCCTTATTATGTGTCTCAGAAACTTCAGCTGCTTCATCCTGATGTTTAAGTATAAACCTCCTCCTTCTTTGTCTCTCTTTCTGTCTTTTCAACCCGTGAGTATCAGATTCTCCAGGCCCTCCTTCCTCATTATGTGTCCCAGAAACTTCAGCTGCCTCTTCCTGATATTAAGTATAAGCCTCCTCCTTCTTTGTCTCTCTTTGTCTCTATTCAACCCGTGAGTATCAGATTCTCCAGGCCCTCCTTCCTCATTATGTGTCCCAGAAACTTCAGCTGCCTCTTCCTGATATTAAGTATAAGCCTCCTCCTTCTTTGTCTCTCTTTCCCTCTATTCAACCCGTGAGTATCAGATTCACCAGGCCCTCCTTCCTTATTATGTGTCCCAGAAACTTCAGCTGCCTCTTCCTGATATTAAGTATAAGCCTCCTCCTTCTTTGTCTCTCTTTTCCTCTATTCAACCCGTGAGTATCAGATTCTCCAGGCCCTCCTTCCTCATTATGTGTCCCAGAAACTTCAGCTATCTCTTCCTGATATTAAGTATAAGCCTCCTCCTTCTTTGTCTCTCTTTTCCTCTATTCAACCCGTGAGTATCAGATTCTCCAGGCCCTCCTTCCTCATTATGTGTCCCAGAAACTTCAGCTGCCTCTTCCTGATATTAAGTATAAGCCTCCTCCTTCTTTGTCTCTCTTTCCCTCTATTCAACCCGTGAGTATCAGATTCTCCAGGCCCTCCTTCCTTATTATGTGTCCCAGAAACTTCAGCTGCCTCTTCCTGATATTAAGTATAAGCCTCCTCCTTCTTTGTCTCTCTTTTCCTCTATTCAACCCGTGAGTATCAGATTCTCCAGGCCCTCCTTCCTCATTATGTGTCCCAGAAACTTCAGCTATCTCTTCCTGATATTAAGTATAAGCCTCCTCCTTCTTTGTCTCTCTTTCTGTCTTTTCAACCCGTGAGTATCATATTTTTCAGGCCCTCCTTCCTCATTATGTGTCCCAGAAACTTCAGCTACCTCTCCCTGATATTAAGTATAAGCCTCCTGCTTCTTTGTCTCTCTTTCTGTCTTTTCAACCCGTGAGTATCATATTTTTCAGGCCCTCCTTCCTCATTATGTGTCCCAGAAACTTCAGCTGCCTCTTCCTGATATTAAGTATAAGCCTCCTCCTTCTTTGTCTCTCTTTCTGTCTTTTCAACCCGTGAGTATCATATTCTCCAGGCCCTCCTTCCTCATTATGTGTCCCAGAAACTTCAGCTGCCTCTTCCTGATATTAAGTATAAGCCTCCTCCTTCTTTGTCTCTCTTTGTCTCTATTCAACCCGTGAGTATCAGATTCTCCAGGCCCTCCTTCCTCATTATATATCTCAGAAACTTCAGCTGCCTCTTCCTCATGCTAAGTATAAGCCTTCACCTTGTTTGCATCCTCTTTAATTCATCCTTGCTCACACGCTCGGTCCATAATATCCTTATCATCCTTCTGTAGAACCACATCTCTATCGCCTCGAGTGTCTTCTTCATCTTTGAAGAAATCGTCCAACATTCGTTGTCGTAAAGAAGGACAGATGTCACGTAACAGCTCAGTATTCTTTTCTTTACTCAGTCGTAATTGTTCTAGGGAGGCTAGCTTGCTAACCACTACACCACCTCGAAGTGCCCATCAACAACAATAATAATAATGCAAAAATAGACAATCCCCACAATAATAGGGAATGCTGCCTTTGTGGAGAAACTGATGAAAGAGTACCCCACATTTTAAACGAAGGTAATAAGTAACTTTAGAGTAGTGAGAGGCTTGCCATAATCCCACCTGTAAGAGAGATGGAGGATGGAAAATAATTCGTCATCCGCCATGATTCTGAGACGCTTTTGAACTCTATCTGACCAGCTCTCGGTCTGACCAGCTCCCGCCCAAATGTGATAGCAGTACTCCATTTTGGGCTTGATTTTAAAAATCAGAGGTGAGCATAAGGAGTCAGTTACTCTAGGGGTACAAGCAGACGATCATTTTATTGGAAATATTTTCATTTCTAAAATGCATTTTAAACTTTAGGTTTTTTTTTTTTTTCGAGGTACCTAGTTTAAATAAAACATATATACTTACGTATATCTACTGGACTATATATAAATTTTTATCTTTCAGTTCCGATTTTAGTTCTTTCGCTGTGTTTGTTGTGGGTCCTTTTCTGTCTGTACATTAATTGCTTTTCTGCTTTATTTTTAATTCCCCCCTGAATATTATATATTTCCTCCGTCTTTCTCCTCCTCGCTTCGAAATTACTCGGAATAAAATGAATATGCATCAACATGCTAATTTTCTTTCTTCCTTTAATAAGGATGCTAAGAAACTTGTCCGTAATTATGACAGGATCCTATTAAAAATAAGTAGACAAAACTTGTCTAAATTATTTAATGCGACATGCCTTAATAAAAACAAGCTGTGAAAATATAAGGAAATGATCTTATTTTTATATTAATCTCAGTTATGACATTTTTCCATAAATGAAATATCAAAATTAATAATAAAATGAATGGAAATACAAATAACACAGTAAAATGTAATAAATGTACATAAAATTATAGTATTTTATGTACACTTCTGATAAAATTTCATAAGAAAGGTACCTATAAATTAATTAGATACCTTTCTTATGAAATTTAATCTCACTAACAACAGTCTTATTTTTTAATTTCTTTATATTTTCCATAAAGCATCGTAAACGTAAAGATGAAAGCTAAGTACAAAAAAAAAAAAAAAAAAATTAGAGCGCTGAAAGTTTTCCTTAAAAGTAACGAGGTAAATATGCGAATGTGAAAAAAATGAAAGCAAGATAATTAAAAGAAGAGGAGAAAGACGAAGGGGAGGATAAGGATATTAAGAGGAATTAAAGATAAAGTAAGAAAGCAATTAATGTAGGGGAGGGTGAGGGACCCACGACAAACAGAAAAAAGGGCTAAAATCAGGACTGAAAGATAAAAAATGAGGTCGAAAATCGGAGTAGAAAAAAGGAATAAATACACACACACACAAAAGAAAAAAGAAAAAGAAAAAAGGTGTTTGTTTTATTGGTTATATTTGATCGCTTGATGTTTGTTGTGACTGGGTTTCCTATCTCCATTCATGTTTGGCGGCAAAAACCAGAGCACGGGGTGGTCACGAGTAAAAAGATTGACAATGAGGGGTAGATAGCTATATAGTTTTTGCGTGTGTGTGTGTGTGTGAGTGTGTGAGTGTGTGTGTGAGAGAGAGAGAGAGAGAGACTGAGAGACCTATGCATATCGAAAAGTTTGCAGTCTAATGATGTGAAAACCATTTATTTTACACTGCAAATATTTAGTTTACAGCATATCTATCTATCTTTCTATCTATCTATCTCCGACCCATATATATATATATATATATATATATATATATATATATATATATATATATATATATGTATAATTATTTATTTAAAAATATGATTCCAACTTGCGAGTTGGAATCATATTTTTAAATAAATAATTATATTTATGCTCTACTTTCGTATCGAGCACTATTTTTTTTAAAAATAATAACAAAAATACTAAAGAACTTTGGATTATTTACCAAACCAGTTTCTTTCCTATTTTCTACAATATTTTCACACACACACACACACACACACACACACACACATACACACACACATATATATATATATATATATATATATATATATATATATATATATATATATATAAGAATAAAGACAAACAAAGGAAACAAAGGAATCTTAGCCGATACGTTTCGTCCTCTGAGGGACTTCATCGAGGCAAATGTAGAGATTTTATTTTGTAGCAAGTATTTATATACGAGAGCAAAAATGTTATTACTTTTGCCATTTAAAAAATAATTCCCTTGATAAAGTCTCTTAGGAGACGAAATGTGTCGCCTAAAATAAGTTTTCCTTTTGTCTGTTTTTATTCATATTCTCCTTTTCCAGATATATTCTATCTGAAATTTCTGATATATATATATGTATATATATATATATATATATATATATATATATATATATATATATATATATATATATATGTGTGTGTTTGTGCGTATGTGTTTTAATCATTTCACCCCAAGTAAGACGAGAATGCCATGAGTACGCAGAGGGTTACAGAAAGTGAAGGTGGGAGAAAAGTCTAGGTATAGGGAGACCGAGGAAAGGATAAAAGCTGAACGGGGTAGAAGATAGAAAATGGCGATTGACGTTGCATTTTTACAATAATTGTTTTAATTTTTTAAATTTTAATTAGAAAAAAAATTATTAAGTTTTAAATCTTTTAAAATTCTGTGTTAATTTCAGCGTTTTAGGTGATATTATTATTAAATTAAAACTATATTTAAAGCTTAATACAAATCATCAAACACCAATATTTTTAAAAGAATTTTAAATTTTTTTGTATGTGTATAAACGTGCTGATTTTTCTAAGTACGGGTGACCATACATGACATTACTAGAAAATAAGAGGGATAACTATAGTATATTTAAAGCCAATATTTCTAAAGTCAATAAAACATTAGATTATAGGGAACATTTTCCTAATTTTTTAAGAATACTTAAAAATTATATAAAATTAATTATATTTTAATTCAGTTAATATGCCTTAAATAAAGTTTCAGAAAAGTATATTTTATTTTTGGAAGAATTTTAATAAAGAGACATACATTATGATCAAAAGAGAATAACAATGGGCGTCAATCAGCAATTTTAGCAAAAAACAAAAGCAAAATAAAAAAAAAAACCAAAACACACACACACACACACACACACACACACACACACACAAAAACAAAACAAAAACAACAACCCCCCCTGCTTCCAGTCAATTTAAATTAGTTTTTGGAATGCAGAAAGGTATTTCACATATTGGAAATATTAATTTTAATCCATTAGCTTGAAATTAAAGCTAAAATAAAAGCTTCAAGTGAGAGTTTTCATTTTTAAAAAATTCTTTTTAAACCTTAGGTATCGTTTTTTTCTGGAGGTCCCTAGTATAATTTAATTAATTGTGGGTGCATTGCTCATCAATGCCAGTTCATTTGTATGTTTGTAAAATCTACTGCAATCACTATATGAAGACATTCCGAAGTAAATAAATAAATAATAAAGAAGCCTTTATTTGTCCCCGATATTTGAATGTTAAAAAGAATATAGACTTAATGTTCCCGTTGGAGCGTTCTGAAGACAAAGTCCTTTCTAAGTTGATGGCGCCAGTTACTGTTTGCAAAGCAGACAACATGGCCGCCCTTTGAAGTAAGCAAAGAAAATGGCGCCTCAAATTGGCCTGTGCTCTTCTCACCTGCCTGAAAGAGCGGATGGAGGCGCGATTAATTTGCGAAGAAGAAATGAGGAGGTGGAAGAGGATAACGAGGAGGAAAGAAATAAAAGAAAGATTGTGTTATTAAAAAGAGAAGATAATCAAGAAGTAAATTGATAAAAAAGACTATTAAAAAGTAAGAAAAGAAAAGGAAGAATAAGAAAGGAGATGGAGAAAAAGAAGGAATTAGCAGAATTATAATGAAGAAGAAGAAATAATTAGAAGAAGAAGAAAGAAAGAAACTAGGAGTAAAGTGATACAGAAAAAAGAAGGAATTAGTAGAGTGATGACGGTAAAGAAAGAGGGGAGAAAGAAATAAAGGAAAAAGGAGACAACGAAAAGGAAGGAATTAGGTGAAAAGTTAAGAGGAAGAAGATGAAAAAGCAGAAGAAGCAGAAGGAAAAGAAAAAATTACGAGAAAAGAATGAAGAAGAAAAAGAAATTAAGAGAAAAGAAGAGGAAGAGAGAGAGAGACAGAGAGAAGGGACGAGGAGGAGAGAATAAAAAAGGATTCAAGAAGGAATTAGAAGAGTTACCATGGCGATGGAGGAGGAGAAAAAGAATAGAGTGAAAAAAAAGCCTGCGAAGAAATTAGGAGAAAAATGAAAAAGAAGGAATTAAGAGTAAAGTGCTGAAGAAGAAGAAGAAGAAGAAGAAGAAGAAGAAGAAGAGGAGAAGAAGAAGAAATTAGAATAAAAGTAAAGAAGACGAGGTAATCATGGAAGAAAAGAAGAAGAAAAATATTTGATACGACTTGCTAATATTATGAAAACAATAATGATTAAGGACGATGATATGAAACGCTAAATTGAATAATGCTTGTGGTAATATTAAACTTTTCCTTCTACTTTGAACTTATAATCATGGACGATGATGGGCAATGTTGATTAATTTTGTTTGAAACGCTGTTCAGAACAGTGTTTGCACTTCAAGTACGTTCTCGCACTATCAGTAAAAATTGAGGATGAAGTCTTTATTTTAGCCATGATGTATTGTCGGTTGCATCTGAAAAATAAGAAATTACTTCGTCGTGAGATGTAAGACTGTATAATACAAGGTTATTAGAGAGAGTGTACGTTTTCTCTTTTTACTTGCGGATAATAAAATGAAAGAAGAAGAAGAAGAAGAAGAAGAAGGGGAGGAAAGAAGAAGAATAGGGAGAAGAAGAGGAAGAAGTGGAAGAAGAGGAGGAAGAAGAGGAATAAAAAGAAAAGAAGAAGAGGAAGAGTGAAAGAAAAAAGAAGACGAAGGAGGAGAGGAAGAAGAGGAAGAAGAAGAGGAAAAAGAGGAGGAACAAGAAGAAGAATTGTTTAATAAAAGTCATAATAAAATACAAATGCTATGACAAATTAGGCAACAGGTAAAAAAATTGTTTTTACCGCAGATCATATAAAAAATTGTTTTAACCACAGATCATATAAAAAATGTTTTAACCACAGATCATATAGAAATTGTTTTAACCACAGATCATATAAAAAATTGTTTTTACCGCAGATTATATAAAAAATTGTTTTTACTGCAGATTATATAAAAAATTGTTTTTACCGCAGATCATATAAAAAATTGTTTTTACCGCAGATTATATAAAAAATTGTTTTAACCACAGATCATATAAAAAATTGTTTTAACCACAGATCATATAATTTTTTTTTACCGCAGATTATATTAAGCATAATACGAGACAAACAACAACAATATACGGTAATAAAATTTATATGTGGAGAGCTACAATCGCCCGGTAAAATGTCCGTTCTTAACGTAGATCTTAATAGGCATAATAACAAATTAAGATCAACATTTAATATCCGGGAAAATTTCACGGTTTTCCTATTTGAATTCATTGAATGTCATTCACTTAATTCTTAGGTTAATGACATAATAAACTCCTTGCTAAATCCAAGACTATGATGTTTTCTACTTTATGTGCCGTGTTCCCTCAGGACATGGGCGATCATGGCTCTCCACAATTTCCTGTCCTTTGTGTCGCTTAATAAATCTTGTTTTTCATTATTTCTCCTAAATCTTGATCCACCATCCATTTACTCAAGCTCATCAAGTGTATTACGCGATGTTTTCCTCTGTCCCTTTTGCCCTCAATCTGTCCTGTGAGTATCAGATTTTCCAAGCCCTCCTTCCTCATTAGGTGTTCGAGAAATTTCAGCTGCCTCTTTCTGATGTTAAGTTTAAGTGTCCATTTTTTTTTGTCATTTTCTCTAAATCTTTGTTGTTGCTCGCATGTTCAGTCTATCGTATTCCCAGCATCCTTCTGTAGAGCCACATTTCTGTTGTTTCATCTTTTCATTCGCATCCACTACCATATAGGAGGACCGCTATAACATAAGAGTTCATTACTCTTTTCTTGAAGATTGTATTGTTGGTCATTTTGCTATAAAATGTATTGTTGGTAATTCTACTATAAAATTAGGTACCTCCACCCGCTAAAAAACGATACATAAAGTTTAAAATGAATTTTTTAAAATGAAAAATCTTTCATGAAGGTTTTATTTTAGTTTTAATTTCAATCTGATAGATTATATTTAATATTTCAATAAGCAAAATACTTTGCTGTATTTCAAGATCTAATTTAAATTAACTGGATGGATTTTTTTGTTTCTTTTGCTAAAATAGCTGATTAGCGACCATTCATCGTAATGTAATTCTCTTTATAAAAAAAAAAAATTCAAAACCAAAATATAATTTTCTGAAACTTTGATGGATATTAGCTGATTTAAAGTATAATTAATCTGATTTGAAACAGCTGTTATTTATTTTAAGTTTAAAATATGCAGAAAGTAGTTGTTCATTTAAGGCGTTCGCGGGTTTGACAGATTAATGGCAGATTGATAGTGGTCTAATTTTGTTCTACGGTGGTTTTCGGCTTGAAAAAAGTAATTGGATTAACGTGAGTCCCTTTTATATATAATTTTAAAGTATTCATTGATTCTTAAAATTTGAGAAAATATTCTCCATAATCTAATGTTTTATTGAATTTTAAATATGTTTGGCTTAAAATTTACTATAGTTATCACTCCTTATTTTCTGATAATATCGTCTATGGTCGACCGTATATACAAAATCGGCACGTTTATAAAAAAAAAAAAAATCAAAAATTCTTTTAAAAGTATTGGTGTGATGAATTGTATTAAGCTTTTCAATTTATGGTTTATGTTATGTTTTTACTTAATAATATGATCAAAAAAGGCAAATTGAGAGAGAATTATAAAAATATTTAAAATTTAATAAGTTATTCTAATTAAAATGTGAAGAAATGAATACAAATCTTGTAAAAATTCATTATTCATCTAAAAATATTTTTCTAAAGAATAGTGTCTTAATATATATTATTTATAAAAGCAATTAAAAGATTTTCTAATTAAATAATGTCTTGGTTTGATTACATATTTTATTTTACGATTCAGAGCGGATTTTCGGTAAATGATTAACTATTCGGAAAAAAAAAATATTTACATTCTCCAAGGACTACAGCTTTTAACTAATATAAATATGATGAAGGAAAAATTTAATATCTGGAAATTTCATTAGATGTTAAAAATATTTCTACCAAGTTTTTCTAAAAAAAGTTTCTAAAATTATTTCATTCAAGTCCTGAAAGTTTCATTATAAGACGACAATTATTTGATTTTTGTAAGAATTTCCAAATCAATATACTTTTTAGCAAAAGACGCTATAATTTCCTAATGCAAAAAAAACAAAAACAAAAACAAAACAAGATTTTAATTTTAACCAAAATTCCGAACGTGTAAGAAAGGATTAAATTTTTTTTAATGAAATAATTAAGTATTTGATCTTAATAATATAAACATTTTGACGATAAAACTTAGTTTTTACCAAGTATTTCTAAAAATTATTGAAAAATTATTTCATTCACTTGTGAATAAGTCCTGAAAGTTTCATTAAAAGCCGACAATTATTTGATTTTTGCAAGAATTTCCAAATCAATGTATTTTTTAGCAAAAAAACGCTAAAATTTCCTGACGCAAAAAACCCCACTAAAAAACAAAATTTTTAACCAAAATTCCGAACGTACAAGGAAGGATTAAAGTTTTTAATAAAATAATATAAAAAAAATACTTTGATCTTAATAACATAAAGATTTTGACGATAAAACTTTGTTTTTATCAGGTTTGTAGGCTTTTCTCTCATGTCCTACTTTTTTTCAGGGAATTATCGGTACGTATATAAAATCTATTATTGGTCATTTTGCTTTAAAAATGTCTTGCTAGTAATTATACAATTATGTATTCCCAGTAATTTCCTTATACAAAAATACATTATGGATATTTTACACAAAATTACACTTTCACACTTTCATAGTATTTTGTCTTTGTTTGGGATTTACTATTTGCCGATGGATCTGACCCTGACAAGTGTCACCACGCAACGGCCCAAACTAGATATCTATCTCGAATCTCTTCGTTCCCTTGAGAGCGAAGATTTTTAGCATCGGTTTGGGTTTGAGGTGCTTCTCTGCTGTAGTCGGCTTGAGGAATTTTTACTTTTATACATTTGGAATCAACTGAACGTGTAAGACTCGGCTGAAATTTGAACTCAGCTCACCGATTCCAATTTCGCATCGTAAAACGTTAGGTTACGCCCACACAGGGAGAGATATATTCATGCCTTTTCCGAAATGTATTCGTGCAAAAGTGATACAGGCAGTTTTTTGATTGAGATCCGAATGCGGTTGAACGATTCCGTTTTGTCGGTTTGATAACCGGCGTGCCACTACGTGTGTCGACATGACGTAAAAGATGGCCGAGCGAAGGAACTAGCGAAAGAGATTTACTACTTTCATTCTGACAAGGCAACGCACACTCGAGCAGCCACAACAAGATCGCTTGGTCTTTGATGACTTCAAGAACCAATTACTCTCTCTCTCTCTCTCTCTGCTTTCTTCATTCTTAGTCAATAGGCGCCCATTCCGTTTGCAGTAAGACTCCAGGAAGTCTGAGACGACAGTCCTCATGAGAACCATCATTCCAAAATTTTTTCGCGGATCTCTTGGCTTTGGCATATATATATATATATATATATATATATATATATATATATATATATATATATGTATGTGTGTGTGTGTGTGTGTGTATAGACAGACATGTTTACGGAGGTGTTGAGGCCTCACACTTATACATACACCCACACGAATATATACACTTGCATACATCATACTCACTCACTCCCTAATGAGCCAAATGATAACACACACCCACGGCAATATTCACGCTTACACATACCATACTCCCTCACTCCCTAAGAACCAAATAACACACACACACACACACACACACACACACACACACACACACACACACACACACTTAACAGAGACACATCCCCTCTCCAGGAACCAATAAAACTGTGAAACTGACCAGGGGAATTCAGAGCAGCATGTATCCATCCAGCTCTTATCTCAAATAACAACTTAAAAGAGACTATTTGACCAACACAGGGAAGGTAAAAAATTCATGTTAAAAAGATAAAAAAATCCAAAACCAAAAAACCAAAAACCAAATGAAAACTACAGACATTCATTTCTGTAGTTCCCTGCTACCAGCAAGTAAAAATTTTTTCTCTCCTGATGATGACCATGTTGGCCGAAACTAGTCGAGGAATCAAAATGAAATATTAGGTTGGTGCAAAAATAATGTCAATTTTTGACGTATTTTTTAACGTCAAAAACCGACATTATTTTTGCACCAACCTAATAATAATAATAATAATAAAAACGAAGGAATATTAATCTACAACCCAGTGTGTCTGAAGATTTTAATTTTTTAATATGTTTTATTGTTCAATATATATATATATATATATATATATATATATATATATATATATATATATATAGAGAGAGAGAGAGAGAGAGAGAGAGAGAGAAAGAGAGATAGATAGAAACAGACTCTTAAATAGAAATATAGAAACAGATTGAATGTGACAGATAGAAACAGATTCATAAACAGATTACGATATATTATTCATATATATATATATATATATATATATATATATATATATATATATATATATATATATATATATGAATAAACAGATTACTCTCACAAATAAAAAATTAAAAACAGACTCATAAATAGAAATATATAAACAGCTTGGGTTAGATAAACGGGGCAGATAGGAAAAGACTGAGACAAATTGGTAATAAGTGATGAAGACAGATCAATATATGCGTGTAGACGTTTTATCTATGTATGTTGTTCTTCTCATATCTATCTATCTATCTATCTATCTATCTATTAGATGGTGCTAATACATTAGGTAATATATAATGCATACAAAGTACCCTATCATAAGTACCCTATCTTTGTTTCTAATGAAATTCTCTTCCAAAATATTTTGCTTTGCTTTTGGAAGGCGTCTTTCGCTATTAGCTTTAATATTTGTAGAAATAGTAATAACATTCAAAGAACAATCATGTTTATAGCAATAACACTCATAAAATGTTTATAAAACAACCTCCTTCAGTAACCCTCTGCCTTGAGTTGCTCTTTGGCCTTGCGTTTCTTCAGCAGCTACAGACCCAACCTGTGGTTTCTTCCTCAACTTTGCTGGGCACACCTTAATTACTGGGAGAGAATGTATCACCTGGCGTGATCAGTAGTTGAACAAAGCTAGTCGACAAGAAGCCATGGTCTCGATTGGTGCGTGACTTCCTGCTTTCGAACAATTTAATCTAATTTACATCACAAACATGGCGGTACTTATTTAAGGCCAAGTCATAGTGCAAGTCATGGCCAGACCTTGGTTGGTTGATTTTGTTTAGTGGTATATCAACATCTATGGGTTATTTACTGCCGAAATTTAAATAATTTGAACACAATTTTATGGCATCAACTTGATTGCCATTGTAAGACTTCAGCTACAGATAAAATGTATTGTTGATTATTTTCCTATAAAATATATTGTTGGTAATTCTGCTATAAAATATATTGTTGGTCATAACGACTGCTACCTGAACTGATTGTCTTAACAATTCTAAAGAGTTGAGCCGGCCCTATTATTTACGATTGTTACAAATTCAGAGTTGTCTATCACCTAGAATGGTTGCCTTAACAAGGATAAAGAGAGCAATATTTCCTATTATTTACGTGGGATTGAATTCGTAGTTTTCCTTCAATTAGACTGGCTGCTAACCAAGACAAAGGAACTTCCTCTACCTTTCTATTTGAACTCAGCGTACTATTTTCTTCAACGATCATCGTAAAACTACCCAAAAAAACTTCGTCGGAAAGAAATACACCCTTGAGTAAATTAATTAGAATAACCACTTTAGTTTTCTTTCTTTCACCATATGGTCAGTGTATCAGTCTAATCGATTTCTATTTTTTCCTTAGATTAGGTCATTTGCAGTTGTGTGCAGTAATATGCATCTATTTTCGGGGTGTATGATGAAATTTGTTTGGCCTCGAAAAATATTGCGTCATCTGCGATTGCATCAGATTTTTACCACGCCCATACACTGTTGTCTTGACTGTTGATTAGTTGTCCTTTGGCCATAGTCTGTGATGGACGTTATTACAAGGAAACATACGAAAATTGTAATGCTGCACAAATACACTGGCAAGCTTTACCAGTGAGCAAATTAGGTCATTTGCAGTTGTGTGCAGTAATATGAATCTATTTTCGGGGTGTATGATGAAATTTGCTTGGCCTCGAAAAATATTGCGTCATCCGCGATTGCATCACGCCCATACACTATTGTCTCGACTGTCGATTAGTTGTCCTATGGCCATTGTCTGCGATGGAAGTGTACGAAAATCGTAACATCGTACGAACACACTGGAGGGCCTTACCAGTGAGCAAATCAAAGTACTATAGTCTGGCCGGGAAACTCTCCTGATTTAAATCCAATCGAGAATCTGTGGTCAATCTGCAAGGAACGACTTCGTGGAATGGACATACGAAGTACTAACATGGGTACTGGGTCATATTTTGGAAAAATACGAAAAAAATAAAATAATGACGCAATTATTCGTTTTGTATATTGTCTTTGTTACGGTTTTATTTAAAAATGACTTCATGCCTGTGTACCTATGTTTTGTTTATTTAAAGTACACCCAGCTTCCTGTCCTAATGTCAGTCAATCAATCGCCAAGGGGCGTCTATACCACCAAGATTACACGCGGTTGGTTACAAAAACAGCATGAGCTCGACAAATGTATATTTTGTTGAATGTTAATTTGTGGCCAAGTTTTCATCGTTGTTATGATCCAACAAATTGGCGGTTTAAAGGAGACACGTTGAATGGAGTAAGAAAAAACTGTTGCTCTCTGCATGTTTATTTAACTTGCTTAATAGAAAACAAGAATTTTTCATTATGCCATTAGTGTTGGTTATTTTATGTTTAAAGAAATATTGCCATGAGTAAGAAAAGAACATTCTTGATTGGCCAACAAGCCACTTCTGAAGAATGTCTGAAGCGGGTCTGTCACAGCGAGAACGAGAGATGAAAAATCTTTCCTTGCACTCTCTGTCCCTCCCTCTCTCTTTCTCTTTCACTCTCTATCGATCTCTCTATCACTCAATGTCTCAAATGTTGAGGAGAAAGTACAGAGAGGGAAGATCTGTTAAATAGGGAGCTGAGCGAAGCGTATAAATAAGACTATGTTAATTATCACACAAACAATTCTTCAAAGTTAAAGGAGGCAGGGAATCCCAAAAAGAGAGGTTTAGGGCTTCGACTTTCAATTACCCAAAATTTTCTAGAAAAGACTAGTTAACGACCCTGTTGGTGGCTAAAAATGATCTACCTCATTCTGGTCACCTATCTATCTATCTATCTATCTATCTATCTATCTATCTTTTTAACTTTGTTCATATCTATCTATCTTTTTAACTTTGTTATATCTATCTATCTATCTTTTTAACTTTGTTACATCTATCTATCTATCTATCTTTTTAACTTTGTTATATCTATCTATCTATCTATCTATCTATCTATCTATCTATCTATCTTTTTAACGTTGTTATATCTATCTATCGATCTATCTATCTATCTTTTTAACGTTGTTATATCTATCTATCTATCTATCTTTTTAACTTTGTTATATCTATCTATCTATCTTTTTAACTTTGTTATATCAATCTATCTATCTATCTATCTATCTTTTTAACTTTGTTATATCAATCTATCTATCTATCTATCTATCTTTTTAACTTTGTTCATATCTATCTTTTTAACTTTGTTATATCTATCTATCTATCCATCTATCTATCTTTTTAACTTTGTTATATTTATCTATCTATCTATCTATCTATCTTTTTAACGCTGTTATATCTATCTATCTATCTATCTATCTTTTTAACTTTGTTATATCTATCTATCTATCTATCTATCTATCTTTTTAACTTTGTTATATCAATCTATCTATCTATCTATCTTTTTAACTTTGTTTTATCTATCTAACTATCTATCTATCTATCTTTTAAACATTGTTATATCTATCTATCTATCTATCTATCTTTTTAACTTTGTTATATTTATCTATCTATCTATCTAACTTTGTTATATCTATCTATCTTTTTAACTTTGTTATATCTATCTATCTATCTAGCTATCTTTTTAACTTTGTTATATCTATCTATCTATATATCTTTTTAACTTTGTTATATCTATCTATCTTTTTAACTTTGTTATATCTATCTTTTAACTTTGTTATATCTATCTACCTATCTATCTATCGATCTATCTAACTTTGTTATATCTCTCTATCTATCGATCTATCTATCTATATAACTTTGTTATATCTCTCTATCTATCTATCTAACTTTGTTATATCTCTCTATTTATCTATCTATCTATCTATCTATCTATCTAACTTTGTTATATCTATCTATCTATCTATCTATCTTTTTAACTTTTTTATATCTATCTATCTATCTATCTATCTATCTATCTTTTTAACTTTTTTTATATCTATCTATCTATCTATCTATCTATCTATCTATCTTTTTAACTTTGTTATATCTATCTATCTATCTATCTTTTTAACTTTGTTCATATCTATCTTTTTAACTTTGTTCAAATCTATCTATCTATCTATGTTTTTCTATGTTGAAAAAATTAGACAAATGCTTCATCTTATTTTATTTTTTACTATTGTTCACCCAATACTAGGCTTAAGTGCCACTGAAGGTAGAGGCTTATTGGAAATGTTGTAAGGCGTATAGGGCGTAGGAGTTACATATTATGACTCTATGTTGGATAGAAAACCGTTGACCCTAGATTTGAAGAGATTAAGAATCTCTTGACTGGGAAAATCCTCTCCTGGGAGTCTGATCCACATTGCAACAGTTCTGCCTAAAAAGATGACTGAGCGGAACTTCCTCCTTACCAATGGAATATGAAGGGAATGAGGATGAGTAGACTGTATGTAGCATGGTTGTTTCCTCACTGTGAAGGTCTGAACTATTGGAACTAAATAATGTAGAGTGTGTGAACAGTTTCCATGAAAATAGCGATAAAGTAGCTTTGGGAAACAGGTTGACCACTTACCAACTATCAAGCCGCGGAAATGCTTTTGAGCTCGGTCGAGGCTGGACATTGAGGACTGTGCAGCCTAATTTTCGTTTCTTTAAGTGCGCGTAGAATTCATTTTCTTAGGTTTTCTATCTTTCCCATGTTTTATAAATGAAGTACAATAATCGCCTGATTACCCAGTCAAAAAAAAAAAAGAAAAAAAAAGGGACGCCAAAAGTCACTTCTATGATTTCCCTAACATTGTTCCAGTGATGGCGTTAGAAATATTTGCATTACTTTCGTTTGAATATAATAGTTTTACATTCGCGTATTATCAAATGATCATATAAGTCTTCCATTAATGTGGGTCTCAATAAGGGGAAAGATATGACAGACAATTGTGATCAGGGCATTTATATTTTTGGTGAGGTTTCTTCTTATCTGCTTTGCAAATTCTTCCTCGAAAGACTTTCTTATTTCGTAACTTCCATTTTTTCGTTCTCAATTCAATATATTCTTTCTTTAATATATTTTCTTCCTTTGCTTCCTTGAGCTGAGAATTAAATGCAAAGGAAACAGAGACATTAGAGAGAGAAAATATTGAAAATTTTCTATCTCTAATGTCTTTGGTTGCATATCCTTTTTTGTTTGTTTGTTTCTTTCTTTCTCTCTTCAATATTCCTCTCTCTCTAATATCATTGGTTCCTTTCTCTTTCTTTCTCTCTTCAATATTTTCCTCTCTAATTTCATTGGTTCCTTTCTCTTTCTTTCTCTCTTCAATATTTACTCTCCCTAATTTCATTGGTTCCTTTCTCTTTCTTTCTCTCTTCAATATTTCCTCTCTCTCTAATTTCATTGGTTCCTTTCTCTTTCTTTCTCTCTTCAATATTTCCTCTCTCTAATTTCATTGGTTCCTTTCTCTTTCTTTCTCTCTTCAATATTTCCTCTCTCTAATTTCATTGGTTCCTTTCTCTTTCTTTCTCTCTTCAATATTTACTCTCTCTCTAATTTCATTGGTTCCTTTCTCTTTCTTTCTCTCTTCAATATTTCCTCTCTCTAATTTCATTGGTTCCTTTCTCTTTCTTTCTCTCTTCAATATTTCCTCTCTCTAATTTCATTGGTTCCTTTCTCTTTCTTTCTCTCTTCAATATTTACTCTCTCTCTAATTTCATTGGTTCCTTTCTCTTTCTTTCTCTCTTCAATATTTCCTCTCTCTAATTTCATTGGTTCCTTTCTCTTTCTTTCTCTCTTCAATATTTCCTCTCTCTAATTTCATTGGTTCCTTTCTCTTTCTTTCTCTCTTCAATATTTACTCTCTCTCTAATTTCATTGGTTCCTTTCTCTTTCTTTCTCTCTTCAATATTTCCTCTCTCTAATTTCATTGGTTCCTTTCTCTTTCTTTCTCTCTTCAATATTTACTCTCTCTAATTTCATTGGTTCCTTTCTCTTTCTTTCTCTCTTCAATATTTACTCTCTCTCTAATTTCATTGGTTCCTTTCTCTTTCTTTCTCTCTTCAATATTTCCTCTCTCTAATTTCATTGGTTCCTTTCTCTTTCTTTCTCTCTTCAATATTTCCTCTCTCTAATTTCATTGGTTCCTTTCTCTTTCTTTCTCTCTTCAATATTTACTCTCTCTCTAATTTCATTGGTTCCTTTCTCTTTCTTTCTCTCTTCAATATTTTCTCTCTGTAATTTCATTGGTTCCTTTCTCTTTCTTTCTCTCTTCAATATTTCCACTCTCTAATTTAATTGGTTCCTCTTTCTTTCTCTCTTCAATATTTTCTCTCTCTAATTTCATTGGTTCCTTTCTCTTTCTTTCTCTCTTCAATATTTCCTCTCTCTAATTTCATTTGTTCCTTTCTCTTTCTTTCTCTCTTCAATATATCCTCTCTCTAATTTCATTGTATACCATGAAATATTGAAGAGAGAAAGAAAGAGAGAGGAACCAATGAAATTAGAGAGAGGAAATATTGAAGAGAGAAAGAAAGAGAAAGGAACCAATGAACCAATATTTAACCAGTAATAACGAGTGCCAGAGAAAAGCGATAATAACATCAAAAATTGCAATATGAGATCTGGTAAAAAAAATGGAATGATAACAGCAAAAATTGCAATATGAGTACTGGCAAAAAATGTGACTGAAGACATGAGGTTTATAATAGCCAAAAATTCATATACAGATATCCTCAAGGACACATGGCACAGTGTTAGCTAGATCCAGTGACAGGACCCAAAGAGTGTGAGTTCAATACTTGGTTAAGGCGGTGGAGAACTTTGAGAGGAGATTTAACAGGAGATAACTGATAACTGACATCCATTAAACATGGCACGTCTATCCCAGTTCAATTCGACATTCCAACCACCCGGAAACGTTGTGATAAACATGGCGACAAAGATGAGGACAATAGTCCGAATAATGTAAATAATGTACATAATACCTCATCTCAAAAATATAGACAGATATACTTATATATATATATATATATATATATATATATATATATATATATATATATATATATATATATATATATATAATTATTTATTTAAAAATATGATTCCAACTCGCTACATAAGAGGTCTCATATTTCAAAACAAGAGCCGAAAACTTCAAAATAATATTTGAATTAACTTGAGTTAAAGTAGGCAAGTTAATTCTAATATTATTTTGAAGTTTTCGGCTCTTGTTTTGAAACATGAGACCTCTTATGTAGCGAGTTGGAATCATATTTTTAAATAAATAATTATATTTATGCTCTACTTTCGTATCGAGCACTATTTTTTAAAAGTAATAACAAAAATGCTAGGGAACTTTGGATTATTTACCAAACCAGTTTCTTTCCTATTTTCTACAATATTTTCACACACACACACACACACACACACATATATATATATATATATATATATATATATATGATTGAAATACATTTAAATGAAATTATATAATATATGAATTTCTATATGCTCGTTGTCTTCCCCCCCTCTTTAATGACCTCAGTAATACGTCCTGTGAGGGTAAAATTTTCCAAGCCTTCCTTCCTTATTATGTGTCTAACGAATATCAGCTCTCTTCTTGATTCTGAATAGAAATGTTTTTTCTGTTGCGTTTTTCTTCCAGTCTTGCTACTTACTCTCTCCATTTACAGAATTCTCAGCATCTTTATATTAGTTATATTTATCACAACGTTCCGGCCGTTGTACGCTCCGGCCTTTTTCAGGTGGTTGGAATGTCGAACTGAACCCTTTATTTCGCTCACTGGGGTAAACTTTTCTAACCACTGAAACGTTGTGTTAAATATGGCGACAAAGAAGAGGACAATAGTCCGAATAATGTAAATAATGTTTTCGGATTCCAGTGTTGACTTTTCTATCCTCTGTTAAAGCACTTTCTATATATTTAAATTTTTGTACTTATTTCCAGTTCTCCAATTTGTAAGTCGCATGTTCCTTTTGCTGACAACCTAGCAGAATAGGACCAGAGTTACATCTTGATGTCTGCAGCAGTATGCCGAAGGTACTAGGAAGTTTGTGTGTGGGCTGCCACTTGTGTGTGGGCTGCCACTTAAAAACAATGCCTTGTGCTACATCGCATCTCCGTGGGAAGATGTGTAAATACAGCTTGCGGCAAAATCCGGTTGGGCTGGACAGTTTTTACCTTTACCCACACCTACGCTTGTGGGGGCCACCACATTAAACTTGGCCTTGCGTCGAATTGGCCCTCGTGGAAATGCAAATAAATACCTTCGTTTCTAGTAAGGAAAATTCAAGTTTGCGCATGCGCAATTCGACAGGCGTTTTCCATCCCGTCCTACCCATTAGCGTTCAAGTAGTTGAGGTAGTGGGTCTCATCTTGCATGTTTCTCCTTGTGCGCACACTAATTCCTTTTTCCTCGGACAGAGTGGTGTGATATTGTAGACGTCGCCCGCCCGAGAATCCGGCAATTGCTGCGCCACCTGTAATCATAACTCTAATAACAATAGCCGCGAACAACTGTTTTGAACAGAAGCGTTGATAACATGGCGATTGGATGGGGTAGAAGTGGGAAGAAGCAACAGTGGTTGTTATAATTGTCAAAAGCCTTCGTGGGTGGCTTTTAAATTTTATTTATGCTTTGCGTTTTTTTAAAAATATATCTATTAAATCTTTTTGTAATCTATCTATCTATCTATCTATCTATCTATCTATCTATCTATCTACCTAAGCCTTATTATATCTATCTATGCCTTATTATATCTATCTACCTAAGCCTTATTATATCTATCTATCTATCTATCTATCTATCTATCTATCTATCTAAGCCTTATTATATCTATCTATGCCTTATTATATCTATCTATCTATCTATCTATCTATCTATCTATCTAAGCCTTATTATATCTATCTATCTATCTATCTATCTAAGCCTTATTATATCTATCTATCTATCTATCTATCTAAGCCTTATTATATCTATCTATCTATCTAAGCCTTATTATATCTATCTATCTATCTATCTATCTATGCCTTATTATATCTATCTATCTATGCCTTATTCTTTCTATCTATCTATGCCTTATTCTTTCTATCTATCTATCTATCTATCTATCTATCTAAGCCTTATTCTTTCTATCTATATATCTATCTATCTCAGCCTTATTCTATCTATCTATCTATCTATCTATCTATCTATCTATCTCAGCCTTATTCTATCTATGTATCTATCTATCTATCTATATAAGCCTTATTCTATCTATCTATCTATGTAAGCCTTATTCTATCTATCTATCTATCTATCTATCTATCTATCTATCTATCTATCTTTTCTTCTCCACGTCCCCTTATTCAAAATTGACAGGAGCGGGCTGAAATATCCACGACTCTACCCACTTTCCCTTATCAGAAATTCTTTTTTTCTTCTTTTTTCCCCCAAATATTTTTAGTTGGGCCGAGAACCTTTTATCGCCCTATCGTATATATTGCATGTTTATCTGTCTATTCATTCACTCATTCTATTTATCGAAATTATTGGTATATAACACGCACGGAAAATAGGGGCTATGAAAAATCCCTCGTGTATAACACGTACTGATTTTTTTCAGAGTTTGTAGGTGTTTAATTTAAGATTTGCATTGCATTTTATCGACTTTCCTTCTTTTTCCTTAATTATTATGCACCGCACTTGGCAGGACAAATGATCCTTAAAAGCCTAATCACCGAGTCTCAGAAGATATAGGGAAGCAGTTTTGAGATAGATTTCAGTTAAGAGAGGATGCTTTTCGGCCCCTCGGGAAAAGCTCAGCCTTCATGTAATAAGATGGTACCCCAGCGTTGTAATCTATTCACTGCATGCGTAGGAATTACTTTTTTGTTCGAACCATAAACTGATAATAGAGGACGGTGCTACGTCTGTAAACGAAGATTTCCTTCCATGTATAAATTTGTGAAATTTTTTTTACTGCAAATATTGCTAACGCCTCTTTTTAGATTTGGTTGTAGTTTATTCTGTCGGTAGTAGCAAACACGCAGCATGTGCTTTCATGTTACCGTCATCATATTTATGTAGAACTAACTCTTCTCTACCATAGGCACTAGCATTTGTGGCCAATACAATTTCTGCTTTTGGATCGTAGTGCGCTAATGATAAGTCTAACGTTAGTATTTTCTTGATTTCTTTAAATGCTTTCTGGCACATATTAGTCCAGTTACACTTTACGCCTTTTTTAAAGTAAATTGTTCAGTGGAGCTCTTAAATTCTGCATATTAGGTATATAGTTTGGATAACAATTTGCTAGTCATAGAAATGCTTGTAACCGACTAAGTTTTTTGGAATAGGCATATTATTAATTGCACTTGCCCTCGACAGATCTCGTTGACAACTATTTTTGTCAATGTTTTATCCTAGATACTTGATTTTTGGCAAAACAATTTGTATTTTTCCTCACTGAGTTTGAACCCGCGTATTTTTCAAAACCTCTTTTCATATGCCCCATATACTGTTCCTTTGATAGACTTTTAATTAATATATCATCCAGCTAAGCAACTACGAAATCACAATCCGCAAGCATAGTATCCATAACTTGTTAAAATATAACTCTAGCCAATTTTTATCCCAAAAGGAAGTCGGTTGAATTTATACAATGTCTTGTGTGTATTTATAGTTATTAACTCTGATCATTCTTTTTCAACCTGTATTTGAAAATATGCTTCAGAAAGATCCAGCTTTGAAAAAACTTTTCCACAGTTAAATTCGCAAAAATTTCCTCTGGACTTGATAATGGGTACTTATGGGATTCTAAACATTTGTTTAACCCTTTTGAAAAATCAGCACAAACGCGGATTTTATTATTTTTTTTCTTTCATACACTACTATTGCCGCCCATTTTGAATGGAAAATCTTTTCAATTGCACCTGTTTTTTCAAGTCTGTATAATTCTTGGTTGACTTGATCCAATGCTGCGAACGGTACACTATGTTTCGGTTTAAACATTCGCGTCGACCTTTTTTCACTTGAAATTTCACTTTGACTTTGCAACACCGACCCAACTCATTCGACAGAACATTTTTGCAATAAATATTTATAGTTAAATCCCATAACTAAAATAATCCATCCACTACCGTATAAGTTCGTAATATTTTTAACACAGGAGCCTTAGCTTTAACACCCGACACCGGTCGCCCCACTGCGGACTAGATGCGACACTGATCGCCTCACTGAGGACTAGAAGCTACACCGCTCGCCCCACTGCGAACAAGATGCGACACTGGTCACCTCACTGAGGACTAGAAGCTACACCGCTCGCCCCACTGCGAACAAGATGCGACACTGGTCACCTCACTGAGGACTAGAAGCTACACCGCTCGCCCCACTGCGAACAAGATGCGACACTGGTCGCCTCACTGAGGACTAGAAGCTACACCGCTCGCCCCACTGCGAACAAGATGCGACACTGGTCACCTCACTGAGGACTAGAAGCTACACCTCTTGCCCCACTGCGAACAAGATGCTACACCAGTCATTCCACTGCGGACTAGATGCGACACCGGTGGCCCCACTGCGTATTAGACGCTATATCGGTCGCCCCGCTGCAGACTAGATGCGACACCAGTTGCCCCACTGAGGATTAGATGCGACACCGGTCGCCCCACTGTGGACTAGATGCGACACTGATCGCCTCACTGAGGACTAGAAGTTACACCGCTCGCCCCACTGCGAACACGGACGCGGATGTACTTTATCGTCATACCCAGGACGCGGATGTACTTTATTGTCTTACCCAGGACGCGGATGTACTTTATCGTCATACCCAGGACGCAGATGTACTTTATCTTCATACCCAGGACGCAGATGTACTTTATCGTCTTACCCAGGACGCAGATGTACTTTATCGGCATACACAGGATGTGGATCTAGTTTATTGTCATATCCAATACGCTTTTCTTTTTTATCGAGAATTCACCAACCTATAGTTTAACAAGAAATTTACTTATCTCTTACAGGGAATACCTTTAATGGTTGATTCTTGTCGTGGTGGAGGGGCTTGCGTGGTCCAATGACCAATGACTCTGAGAGTAATGCTCTCGAAAGTTCTAAAATTTCTGGTAGTGCCATTCTTGGAGGCAATGTCGAAGACGAGGACCCAGACTAATTCCAAAGACTCCAACGGTGGAACAAGCGAATGAAGAGGGCTACGCATGAAGGACATGCTACAGAAGGCGCCACTCGAAATTATAACAGACTCAGTGGCAATTCGTTTCATAAATGGATTTCATATGTGCCGCAAAGGAAGGTCATGAAATCAAGTGTGCGGGTCACTTCCCGGAAAGCTGAGGTCCACCTTAAACAAATTCACGCCATTGGCAGTTTCTTCTTCACTGATTTTCTTTCAGCTGCAACCAACTCTTGCAAAGCCAAACGGCGATTGGGAATGGATAACGGTAGCAGGTTTTGGGGAAACTGGAGGATTCTAGCCCTGAAACTGCACATTAGAGGTAAATGTAGTCATCAACGCCATCATCATAAAGGAAGCTGTTGTGGAAACAATTTTTTTTTTTTATGGTTCTCCCGTGGAGTTCTTTAAATCTTCGTCGCCAGTGTTGTGGACCCAGAATAGGTCTGGAAGAAAATTCGAACAATTCGAGCAATTTAGTGAAAACATATTATTAAACAAAAGAACGAATACAAAAGTGTTGCGCGTCCGACTGATGGCAACTCGTCAACAATATTTAACAATCCCCACACGAGGAATGTATGTGGCACAAGGCCGGGTTTAATGTGGGTTTTTCCGAGCCCGTAGGCTCGACCAAAAAATATACCCTTTAAACCCGCCTAGACCGGTTCACGGCCTGTCTATCTGCCCGGACGAAACTTTGCCCTTCGGCAAATCTTTGTCCGGCTTCCTCTCTGCCAAAGCAGAGAGTTTGACAGAAGTCAACCGTATTAAACCGTAGTCAACTCATCAATATTTAACGATCTTCCCACGAGGATTGAATGTAGCACAAGGTCGAGTTTAATGTGGGTTTCTCCGAGCCCGTAGGCTCGGCCAAAAAATATATCCTTTGAACCCGCCTAGACGGGTTCAGGGCCTGTCTACCTCCCCGGACGAAACTTTGCCCGTCGGCAAAGCTTCGTTCGGGTTCCTCTCTGCCAAAGCAGATAGTTCGACAGAAGTCGTACACGTAGTCAACTCGTCAACAATATTTAACGACCCTCCAACGAGGATTGTATGTGGCACAAGGCCGGGTTTAATGTCGATTTCTCCGAGCCCGTAGGCTCGGCCAAAAATATACCCTTTGGACCCGCCTAGACGGATTTAGGGCCTGTCGAACGGCAAAGCTTCGTCCGAGTTCCTCTATGCCAAAGCAGAGAGTTCGACAGAAGTCGTACACGTAGTCAACCGTAGTCAATCCGTCAACCGCAGACAGCTCCCTTGAGGGGCATTATATAGGAATAGGACGAGTCCATTTAGTCCATAAAGGTAGGGTCCCATAACAGAAGCGATCAGCAAAGATGAAATTAAATTCTTCGATTGGAGATAAAGACTACGATTTCAGTTACAGGGTAACTTAATACGTACACACGTGTACATATCTTAAGGTGCATAAAACATTTTTAAGGTACATAAAGCACAACAGACCAAGGTCAGCGTTGAAGAACATGCGTATGTACGTAGTCGTATGTACGAGGCAAACGGTATAAGTCGAAACCATGAATAGCCGTAGCTGGGGACTGTCGTAATCCGGGAACTTACTGTAAAATGAACAAAGGGAAATTATGGTAACGAAAACAACGCATATATCTAAAATAAATTATGAAAAATAATTATAAATATTTATAAAATAAAAATAAAATAAAATTAAAAATATAATTTATAATTATATATTATTTAGGAAGCTGCATGATTTACATATTATTTAGGAATCTGCATGAATTGCATGATTTACACGTCTTCATCTTTTTTTTGGTTTATCATAACGTTTCGACCATCCGGCCTTCATCAGGTCGATCGGGGTAACCTTCAGGGAATTTTGAACTTAATCTTTTATTTAATCGACAGTGGTAGAGTGTTCTAATACCGTTGACATTAGCTAGGGATATATCGTGTCTAATTCTTATTTAGTTTAGTATTGTTCAGTTATTGCTCGCTCCCGTTTCCTCTTCGTCCAAGTGCACACTTCCCAGTTTGTTTCTGGACAGGCCTTTTGTTCCTACCCCAAGATATCACATCATATTGGTGATCGATTGAGAAAAAAATGCCAAATAAAAAAGGATGATTGTTCGTATTCAACATTTTATTCTTCTGATACAACTTACAATGTTATCACAGATTCCTGCAAGAAAACCATTTGCTAATTGCCACCCAACATCTCATCGGTTGCTGCGATAAACGCCTCGAGACGTAACCAAGTCTTCACAACCGGAACAAAGTCATGGACGCAATGCATGCCGGGAACAAACAAGTAAGAGCGTTCGACTTTCATATTGTTTCTCTCTGGTGTCATTAAACATTCCCAACTGACACGGCTTTTGTTATTTCCCTGTTCAGCCTTTGCCGATGTGGTGATATCACGAGTACTTATCGTCAGAAGAGACTAGGCTTTAATAATAAAAAAAAGGTAATAAATTTAAACACAGTCAATGTTTTGCGATCTTTCGTCCTGTGGCAGTGGGAGGGGGGCACAGATGCGGTGGGGTGGGGGCTGTGTTGACTGCAATTTGTTACTTAGTTGGTGACGTCTCAGAGCAATCTTTTATACACATACCACGTAATGGCTGAAATCATAGTGTGCTCATCTAACCGCTGTCAAAACAGAAGCAAACAAATCATCCAGACAAGATTGTGAATTTTGAAAGAGGAAAAGATTGCTTCACTTGAAAGATTGGCGCAATACAATCTTTCTATAGAGTAGATAGAATACTGCTGTGTTTGTGTATATATCTTGTGTTAAGAAAATAAGCACATCTCATCTCCCTTCTCGCTTGTAACCATCCATCCCAATAAAATAAACTTTTTTCAACACGAAAGCAGAATGAGTGAAATAAAATTTCATAAGCTTCTATAACAATAGTTCTTACTATATTATAGCATCATATTAAATGATACAAAGTTTTATCGTCAAAATCTTTATGTTATTATGAAGAGGAAAGACCAAATTATTTTTTATTTTATTAAATTTTTTAATCATTTCTAGCGAGTTCAAAATTTTGGTTCAAAATCTTGTTTTTTTCTTTCTATTTTTGTGTGTGTGTCAGCCGTCGACGTCAATCCTTAATTTTTTTTTCAAACTGCTGTTCATTTCCCGAAAATCTCACCCGATTCGTAAAAGAAAAAAAATGTCAAAAACTATGACATTATTTAATTAGAAAACCTATCAATTCCATTTAAAAAAAGCATTAAGGAAACTATAATCTCAAGAAAAAATTTTTTTGAAAGAATTGTTTAAATTTATTTTAAATTTTAATTATAATAATTTACAATATATAAATCTTTGAAAATTCTGCATTACTTTCATTCGGTTAGGTGATATTGTTTTTTTTTTGTGTCAGCGGTCGACGTAATGTTTACGATTAGTGTTGTAGTGTCTTGTTTTCTAGTGAAAAACACATTTGATTTGGAAATCAAATAATTTTCGGATTTTAATAAAACTTATTGAGAAATGAATGATTATTATTCTTTAAATATTTTTTTAGAAATTTTATTAAATTTCGAGAAATTAATTTTCACCAGAAAATTTTAATTAGAAAATCTATCAATTACTTTTAAAAAAAAGCATTAAAGAAACTATAGTCTTAAGAAAAAAAAAATTCGATGAATAATGAATTTTTGAAAGAATTGTTTAAATTTATTTTAAATTTTAATTATAATAATTTATAATATATAAATCTTTGAAAATTCTGCATTACTTTCATTCGGTTAGGTGATATTGTTATTAAGTGAAAACTATATTTAATAATCAAAAATTAAAAGATTAAAACAAATTATTTTGCACCAAAATTTAAAAAAATATTTTTTTACGTATATAAAATATTATGTAACGTGCCCATTTTTTAAAGTATGGTCGACCATACACAACATAATCAGAAAATAAGAGCGATGACTATAGTAAATTTAAAGTCAACATTCCTAAAATTAGATTACGGAGAATTTTTTCAACATTTTTAAGATTACTAAGTACTTACAAATTATATAACAAAAAAGGCGCCCGTGTCATTTTCTTAAATTATGTTTTACAGATAATGTCTCCGTAAAACGACAATCATTACGACAGCACCTGTCAAGGGCAAGTCATGGAAAATCAAAGCTACGTTTTTTTTAAAAATACATTTCTGTATTATTTTAAACTTATAGTAAATAATATTTTTTCAGATCAGATTAGTTCTACATTAAATCAGCTAATATTCCTCAAATAAAGTTTCAGAAAAGTATATTTTATTTTTGGAAAATCCTTTGATACAGAGAATTACATTGCGATGAAAGACGACTAAAAAGCAGCGTTAATCAACTATTTTAGAAAAAAAATTGATTCCAATCAATATAATATCTGTTTGAAACAGACCAGAGAAGTTTGCTTATATGAAATAGTCAAATGAAAGCTTCGAGAAAGATTTTTCATTCATAAAAATAATTTTAAAACTTAGGTATCGGAAATTATTGGAGGTACCTACTATCTATCTATCTATCTATCTATCTATCATTCACTTCATCTATCTATCTTTCACTTCATATCTCTATCTATCTATCTATCTATCTATCTATCACTCACTTCATATCTCTATCTATTTATCTATCATTCACATTTCTATCTATCATTCACTTCATATCTCTATCATTCACTTCATATCTCTATCATTCACTTCATATCTCTATCATTCACTTCATATATCTATCTATCTATCTATCTATCTATCTATCTATCGTCGAAGTACCCATTGAACGACTTCTATGGCTCAATAGCCTTCGCAAATTTAAGAAAGCTGCCTATAACTAGTCCTACTTGTGGATTTCGTCTTTTGTTC
This sequence comes from Acanthosepion lycidas, assembly GCA_963932145.1. NCBI lineage: Eukaryota > Metazoa > Mollusca > Cephalopoda > Sepiida > Sepiidae > Acanthosepion > Acanthosepion lycidas. Next base: position 30,637,228 of record OZ010586.1, read on the forward strand.
CAACACTTCATTAAACCTCTCAACCATGGTCATCAAAAATATTCTTTACTACTTTCTCTCTTACAAGGCTCAAGAGTTACTCAAGATAGAGGATTATTAAATAAGGAATTTGATATGGACGTAAGACGAGAATTATTGGAGTGAAGGTTATGAAAATATGAATGACAGGTAATGACTGGCCTGAAGAGCTCAAGATTGTCGTGTTCGGGAAGCATCCTCCCGGGAATCTGTTTCACAAAGTAGCGTCTCTTGAGGAACAAACTGAGTGAGCCTTCCTCTTTATGGTTAGAATACAGGGGAAATGGCGGTGATTCAACCCTTTTGATGTAACACGGTTGGTCTTAAGTGTAAAGGTCTGAACTGGTGGCACTAAAGGATGGAGCTCCTGTAACATTTGCTTAGAAAGTAGCGAGAGTCTTGTCACGTTGATTCTGTAGGAAAGGGGCTGCAAAGGGGAAAATCATCCGCCAGACAGGGCAAACGACTCCTTCAAGATGGGGAAGTGAGGACTGGGTAGCTCCACCAAATAGGTCAGAAATATTCTGTTTGGGTCCTGCAAGTTTATCATATCTTTTGTTGCCTTGATTCTCGAATTTACTACCATGTTCGATGCAAAATAACAGAGCTAAAATTTATACGAGAGTAGGTAAAAAAAATTACCCGCATATTCCCCGGAAGAGTGAGTTCCACTTTTTGTTTCTTACTCGTCTCGTTGAAAAAGGACACAGTCGTGTTCGAAAATTCCGACTTTAAAATCTTTCTCTTCGTTCTTCAATTTTTCAAAAGGCCTACCAATATATAATATCATCAATCTTATTTCCAATATTGTTATAATCTTATTGTCTTTTATTCCTCAAATTTCATTAACCGGCCTATTAAATCCCCACCTCTCTCTCTCTCTCTCTCTCTCTCTCTATATATATATATATATATATATATATATATATATATATATATATATATATATATATATATATATATATTGTGTATTTAGCCAGCAATCCTTCTTTCATGCACATTACATTGAATACGAGAGACAAGGTGCTTTGATTTAGTTTTTTTTATACAATTTCTCATGCGATCTAATAATTGTTTTTCTTTTCATATGATAAATTATATAAAAACTGTCCAAATGTTATTTTAATTCGAGCGCTTTTGGCCATGCATTTAGTCATTTTCAATAGCAAAAAAATTAGATTAATTATTTATTATGGAAAATTTAAAACCTCTAACCTTATAGTTAAAAAATAATTCACCTCTTAGGACAAAATTAAATAGGGCAAATATCATTTATGAATTTAAATGCCCATTAAGGAATTGTATTCCTGATCAATCAAAACTCGGAAATAATTATATAGGCCACACTACAACATGTTTGACACGCAGACTCACTCTACACCTTTCTAACAATAGTTCAATTAGATCTCATTTAAATATTCATGGAGACCTACTGGACACTATTCGTAACATACTTGTCGACAACACTAATATAATAGCATCATATACATGCAAAAATGGCTAACAATAATGTAAGCCGTATTAATAAAAGCAACCCCCCCCCAAAAAAAAAAACAACACTTAATAATATCAACTATGAACATGGACACAATATCTTGACCGTGTTTTGTAAACTAAAAATATATAAATACATCCATGGAACAAACTCTTTCTTATTTAACAGTTAAAATATTTCATCCTTGAAAATGGCTAAATGCATATATATATATATATATATATATATATATATATATATATATATATACAGGACCCTGATCTACAACCGTCCTGGGTATGACGATAAACTACATCCGCGTCCAGGGTAATACGTTAAACTACATCCAACAGCAAGGCCTCTGATCAGAAGGTTTTGAGGAGCGTGGAACCAACTCTTAATTGCTGGTATTCCCAGGTCTGCTCTTAACCGGGGTGGTAGCACCTGTTAGGGTCCCAGCTATGGGCAAATAGTTAACACCCAAACTTGTGTAAAAATAGGTTTTAATACCGGAAATACTTTCTAACAAAAAAATTATTCCCAGCAATAATTTTTGAAGGAAAAATTATTATCAGCAATACTTAAAAAAACTATCAGTAATACATACAGCTATATATTCTTTGAAAAGAAAAAAATGGAGAATGGAACTCAGAATACAAAATAGTGCGAACAAAATATTACCAACTGAGTAATTAAAAAAAACTTTTTACGAAAATAAAATCATCCAAGATTGTAAATTTCCTAAAAGAAGTTGGATTGTACTCAAAAATATGAGTAATTGAAAAATGTATACATACACAAGTTTTTACCAAACTTTGTCTATGAATCTATTTAAAAAAATTTGTTGGCATTAATAGACCCAGTGAAGTTGATATGCCATAAAACAAAACAACCAAACCAAACTTGGACTACAAGGCACTGTTCCTTGAGAGAATATTGCACCTCAAACTTACACCTGACTTTTAATGGAACTCGTACATACGAAAGATACGGGTAAAATGATAGACTCCCGATACCACTTCATTAAGCATCTGACTCTTCATGCTATCATATACCTTTACAAGAGCCAGATGTGGCCGAGAATAGAGTACTATAGAGTCATATTCGGGCGGGAGCTGACCATTCCTCACTTGAAAGAGTTCAAAAACGTCTCCGAATCCTTGTCGTAGAAGAATCATTTTTCCAGCCACCAATCTTTTCTCTTACAGGCTGCACTATCGTTACTACCATAGAAAGTGCTCGAACGAACGACATTTCTTGGTTCCGCCAGGTCTCACCTTCACGGCTACGACCTGTCATGTCCCTTACATTGTCGCAAACCACCCACATTCCATCTGTATTCCACCGGGGAAAAGTTCCATACGAACGGCTTCTTCCGGAGAAACCACTGCTCTGTGGACACCCAAGAGGATGTTGCCCCCGATCAGTACAAACTTAACGTATTCAAGTCTGCAGTTAACAGTTATCTTCTCCTTCTATCAGTATGAATTACCCATAACGTAACCGTCTACCTCGAATGCCCCCCCGGACTTGTACAGAGCGAACCTTACTGTAATATTATATATATATATATATATATATATATATATATATATATATATATATATATATATATAGTGTATTTAAGCAGCAACCCTTCTTTGATGCAAGTTTCATTAAATATAACAGACAAGGTGCTTTAAGTTTTTATATAATTTTTCATGTGATCTTTTTCATGTAGATAAATTATAAAAAAAAAAAACTGTCCAAATGTTAATATATTTCAACCTTGAAAATGGGTAAATGTATAGCCGAAAGCGCACGGAAAACAACATTTGGACAGTTTCTATATAATTTATCTACTTAAAAGGAAAATAATTATAATATCACATTAGAAATTTAAAATTAATCAAAGCAGCTTGTCTGTCATATTTAATGAAACACACACACACACACACACACAGCTTAAACAGTCAAAACATGAGAAAAAAAAATCAACCCCCACCTCTTGAAAATAGCTAAAGAAGTGACCAAAATTGCTTGGGACAGTGAAAACTATGGAAATTTCTATACGCCCTCACCCCTACAAAACGGAAAA
>OZ010586.1:30643296-30673296 GCA_963932145.1 Acanthosepion lycidas
GGATTGATGTGAGTGTGTGACCCTGGGTTTCACGTTTTTGCGATCGTCAGACAAACCTGGTATTGAGCGCTTTCTAATAAGTACCGCGCATATAATATATAAATAATATATATATTTATATATACACACTTTTCATATATATATATATATATATATAAGTTTCATTAACCCTTTGAGCTCTGCGTTCGGGAACAATTTTAACCGTTCTACCCGAGCTCCTTATTCAAAATGCGAAAATAATTGGTATGTAATGTTTCACGGTAGATATAAATAGTTACAAGGGTCTACCCACCGTTCAACCGGTGGCTGGGCATTGCGTCATTTTTCTCTACCACCGGTAAAGCGGTCGGGGGTCAAAGAGTTCAAAACGACTGACAAGGAACTACGGTTGAGTTTTTTATTTAATTTTTCTTGTGTTCTTATAATATTCTACCATAATCATGTAGAAATGTTACAGAAAATTCGGTCAATATTTACAGAATTTATGTCCAGAAAAGAAGAAAATTATAACACAAGAAAAATTATATAAAAAATTTAACGGCAGGACTGTGCCAGTCGATTTTAATGAAACACGTATAAAAGAGGGCCTGCTACCCGAATACACAATATTTATATATACGCATATATATACATTATATATATTCATGTATATTTACATGTATATATAAATATACACATATATCTAAATATACATTGTATGTATACATTACATATATTTACATATTACATCATGATATATATATTTACACATTACATAATGATATATATTTCATATTATATATATTTAATTTACATATTACATAATGATATATATATATATATATATATATATATATATATATATATATATGTATATATATATATATATATATATGTATATATATATATACACTGTTGGTTTTTCTGTTTTCTTTTTGAATTTGTCTGATCAATTGGATCGTAATTACGATTCCATTGGAATAAATTATGACCATGGAATATTAGTGTTTAAGCCTTTTTATTATATCCTTACTCTGTCCTGGACATTGAGTTCTACCTGGATTCTATCCTCTTGGAATTTTTTATTAAAAAATTATACATGTATGTGTATGCACCTATATATATATATTTTGCATATGTATGTGTATATTTACCACTAATATTAGTGATATATATATATATATATATATATATATATATATATATATATATATATATATATATATAGAGAGAGAGAGAGAGAGAGAGAGAGAGAGATATGAAAAAATCCGTGGGTAAGTAATCTAAGTAGACATTAATAATATAAAATATTAAAAGTTATCCACAAACGAGAGCTTAATATATTTATTATAGAGCATAAAAATTAATTACATAAAAATGAAACTCAATTGTACCCAATTTTGATGGCCATTTCGTCCCCCGGATAATCTTCCTGGGGCTTGTCAATGCTAAAACGTTTGTCAAAAAAATGAATTTTAACGTTTTCCTTTTTAAGTTGGAAAATAAAAATTAAAAAAAAAGGAAGGAAAAAAGGAAGGAAAGAAGAGAAACAAATAAAAATAAATAAATAAGAGGAATGACATTTAATAGAGAAATAGAGAGAAAAAGAAAAAGAGACACTAATGTAGTTATAGTGGGGGGGGAGGAACGGAAGTCATAACATAAGCAAGTCTCGACAGAAGGTAAAAACGGTTGAAGATTCACAATGATTTATATTTAAAATATTAACTCTTCTTTAAATCGGAAAAAATTACATGAGAAAAACGTTAAAGTTCAGATTTTTAACAAACGTTTTCGCATTGACAAGCGCCTGTGAAATTATGGGGTACAATTGAGTTTCATTTTTATGTAAGTCATATACATGTCTAAATTTCTGGGATGAGGAGTAATCATTATTTACATTATTTATATTTTGACTATTGCCCTTATTCTGTTGTGACCTCCGACTTTCCACAGGTGTCTGTCGATTTGGTAACCTACAGAGGTAGATTGTTCTCGTTCCAGGCACATGCATCACAATCAAATGTGCATGATATGGTGACAGATTTTGATAAAAGCATTGCATAACTTTGCAGGTGAGGTTCAGTTAGAAATAGCTTCAAATCGAATATTGTGTAATCATTTCACCCCAAACAAGGCAATAAAGCCACTAAGATGCAAGGAGTTGCATGATGCAAAGATTGTGAGAGAATATGAGAAAAAGAAAACATTATTAAGGAGAGAGAACAACAAAAGTATAGGAATTAAGAAGACAGAACTGAACGATTGACATTGCATTTATATTTTTGAATTTCCAAGTTTGCTCGGAAATAAGAAACTGGAAGAGAGTTCCACAAGTGAGAAGTGCCAGAGAAGAAACTGTTAGAAGTTACTAGCTATTCCAACGTTAAAATGATGAGACCTAGCCGCCAATCTAGTACTGTGCTTAATTTCGTAAAGTCGAGGTACCAAAGTGGCGATATCATCAGAACAATTATCAGGAAAATATTAATCGTAAAAGACACAGCGAAACTACATTGCGGCGGCCGGGAAGTGATTGAGGCCGATATACCAGATCAAAACCGATAACGTTGCAGATTCTTTGTAGATGCCAGATGTGACAGAAATATTCAGTGTCTGGACAAATGGTAAGCGAGTCTGATCAGACGGTCTTCGATTGAGGCTATCCACACTTATCCCACTGTGATCACTGTCGTGTCTTGGCTGCATTTTTATAAATCGGTTAAAAAAATCCAATCGAAAGGAACTCAGTATTTGTAAATCTATGTTCATAAATATTATGAAATAGAGTCTGATTTTGGTACCGTAAACCGACCGGGGAGTTTTCGGCTTATTTCCTTACAAATATAGACGAGAACAGAAGGTCAATTACGAAGCCTGGCTTCAAACCTCATTTTTATAATAGCCAACTTCGGCACTATTTTTTTATAAGTTGGTTTGGTTGTTTGGGTTTTATGGCATATCAACCACTGTGGGTTATTTAATGCCAAATCCAGTTTATATATATATATGCCAAATATATGAATTTTAAATGCCTATTTTGCATGGAACATTTTTAGCAAGCTAGAGCTTATTTGCTTGTACACTGCAAAATAATCCGAGGTATTTTTGTTTAAGTCAAGAATTTCCATTTGATGACATTTTATTTGCAAAATGGTAAAAGGTAGGATATGTTGTTTACACATCAGTCTACATCTTTGATAAGAGACCAATTCTTTTTAGAAAATCCAATATAATTTTTGGTTCAGTTTTTGCAAATAATTTCTTCATGTTCTTGATTGGTTGATTAATTGTTTTGATTAACGGCATCTCAAACTTAGTGGTCACTTTATGCTGAAAATGATTTTGAGTGACTTTAAAAGTCAAAAACGTATAGCTGGCAACATTATGGTTCCAAAAACGGACAGCTGGCAACATTATGATTTCAAAAAAAGTATAGCTGGCAACATTATTGTTTAAGAAATGTATAGCTGGCAACATTATTTTTCCAAAAACATTATCTGAGGCCTTGTTGTTGGATGTAGTTTATCACCGTACCCAGGACGCGGATGTAGTTTATCGCCATACCCAGGACGCGGATGTAGTTTATCGCCATACCGAGGACGTTTTTATAATTTGATTCATAGCTTCAACTAAGTCTTAACATTGTTTCCACACGGAAAAGTATCACAGCGAATAAACGAGTTGTTGGTTTGGTTTGTTTTGTTTTACGGTATATCAACCTCAATGGGTCATTTAATGCCGACAACTTTTTTTTCCTGGTAATATTTTTGTTTTGTCAAAAATCCATTTCTGTTAATATTTTTTTCTAAAAAATGTACAGCTGGTAATATTTTTTCAAAAACGTACAGCTGGCAATATTATTTTTCCAAAAACGTATTATCAGAGGCCTTCCTGTTGGACGTAGTTTATCGTCTTACCCAGGACGCGGATGTAGTTTATCGTCATACCGAGGACGCGAATGTAATCTGAGTGTTAACTATTTGCCCATAGCTGGGACCCTAACAGGTGCTACCACCCCGAGTCAGGGTTGATCTGGGAACACCAGCAATTAAGAGGTTCTTCCACGCTCCTCAAAACCTCTTTATCAAAGGCCTTACTGTTGGATGTAGTTTATCGTCTTACCCAGGACGCAGATGTAGTTTATCGTCATACCCAGGATGGACTAGTTGTTGGCGCCCGCAGATGAAAATATATCGAAAAATGCCAAGAACGAGATATCGTGTTGTCGACATTATAATAAAAACTAATAAACTAAGTCAATGTGTTTAGTATCTTTTTGGTCGGGCCGAAGCCTGTTCAGCACATTTAGTATTTGAATGTTTCGACTTTTCGCCCCACTGACTTTAATTCTACTCCAGCACTTTCCTATTACGTTCGGTATTTTCAGCCCCAAACAATTGAGTATTCACGTTAGTCATTAGAATAAATGAAAGTTAAGCATAGAATTTTGCTTTCATTTTCAGTCTGGCTCCTGAATTTGTAATTAAAACCACCGAACCAACTTTTTCTCAAACCACTATGCGGGAGGTGGTGTGGGAGGCACACTAGCTTGGTTAATTTAACGTCATCTCAACCTCTGCTCATATTGAAATGTGTTGTTTTTATTTTGATTATTTATTTCTTCTTTTTCTATACTACTATTACTACTACTAATAATCATAATAATAAAAGAAAAAACAAAGAAAAAAAAACACATTGGTTCGGTTTATAAGGGAATCTGCAAATTTCGAACCGGAAGAATGCTTAATCCCTTTTGCGTATTCTGAGCCCCACCGGTTGGCAGGAGGAGCAATTATGTTGCCGTTTTCTAAATGTGGTGATAAATTTAATTTTCGTAAATTTTATTGAAAAATTTACTTTGCTTTTAAATATAAATTTTTTTGTTTTAGCTCTATGAATATCTTTACATTGTTCGGACGGTTGTCCTCATCTTTATTGGCATTGTAAAGTAAAGGGTAATTTACAATCGCCTGATGAGATGCATTGATACGCATCGAAACACGGCTGTAATTGTGTAGTGATTTTTTTTAAAACATGTTTCCGGTATAATATCCTAAAAATAAAGAATATTGCTCTTCTTTGTATCGAGCCCTCTTTTAAATTAAATGTTGGAATTGTACTCTATTCGTTTTCATCTTACCTGGAGATTATATATATATAAACTGGTTTAATATATGGTTTTTCGCTATACAGTTCTAACCACATTTCAAAAATGGAAGCAAAAAGCTTCGAATTTAATTTTGTAATAAAATTAAAAACATTAGTTCCAATTCATCCTCAAGCGAATTTTGAAGTCTAAAATGGAACTAATGTTTTTTTTTTTTTTTTAAACAATATTTTAAACCAGTTAATTTATAATATTAATGTTCTGTAAATTTACATTGAGCACTATTTTGTAAAAATATCTATAAGAACACCGGATTATATATATGCAGAAATATAGTTTAAAGGCGTGCTATATTTATGGGATAAAGAGCTCAATATCAGAGCGTATGTAAATAAAAGTGAACATTGAAATCAGCATTCACGGGCGATAGACTGTTTCAGGCGTCCTGACGATTGTGTCTAGCATGAAATAGTCTGTCGTCTCTGAGTGTTGACTTTAATGTTCTTATGTATGTGTTTGTATGCGTGTCAAGAACAATTTTAGCGGGAACAAGTATGACAAAGTGGAAAAACTTTTTATATTTCCCTAAAACACATACACACAACTATTGAAACACATCTAGTTATATTAACGTGCTTTTAATTATATAACTATTGTCCTAAATGGCGTCAATACAAAAAAAATTATAGACAATGATTTAGAAGTCAACAAAATGGTAGCAATGATATTTATTTAGTAAAATCCACGTCTGCGTAGATAATTCCAAAATCTCAGCCTTGACCCAACTATGGCCATTTTTTTTTAAACCTCACATTTGCAGCATCAAAGAAAGATCTTAAGGTTTATCCTTTTTTTTTTTTTTTTTTATGAGCGAAAAAAAAAAAAAAAAAAAAAAAAAAAGAAAGAAATAGTTCTTAGACCGAGGTTAAATAATTTTCGGGCTCTGCATGGTCGGAGAATAGAACGGTTACTAGATTCCCAGGTATTACTCAAACACCTGAATACCTATCAATCACAATAAAACGGAAATTTTCGCCTTTCGCATTATCTATGTCTGATGGAAATGTCTGCCTTTCGCAGTTGAGAACTGAAAATAGAATAACTTCAAAATTCTTTTTAAAATTCTAGTTTGGTTTTGTTTGTTTTACGGCATATCAACCACAATGAGTTATTTAATGCCGACAAGATATTTATTGCTGGTAATTTTTTTTTCAAAAATTTATAACTGGTAATAATTTATGTTTTTTTTAAAAATATATTGGTGGTACTAAATCATATTTTTACGCTTTTATAGTGTTTTGACTCCAGATTTAGGCTAACTATTTGTCCATAGCTAGGACCATAACACGTGCTACCACCCCGGGTCAGTGCTGATCTGGAAACACCAGCGATTAATAGATGATTCCACGCTCCTCAAAGCCTCCTGATCAGAGGCCTTGCTGTTGGATGTAGTTTATCGTCATACCCAGGATAGTAAAATTTTAAGTTCGTTTAACTGTAGTGAGCTTTTCCATTTATGATTATTAAATACAATTTTAATTTAATAAATATCACTTGACCGTTACAAATTAATATAGAATAAAAAAAAAAAAAACTAAAATCAATTATAAATGTTTAAGTTAAAAACAATCTGGAAATTCTTGTAAAAAAAAAAAAAAAAAAAAAAATTATTCATCGAAAATTGTTTTTTCTTAAGTCACTAGTATCCATAATGTATTTTATTTAGAAAAGCTTTTCTAATTAAATAATGTCTTGGTTTTATTGCATTTTTTATTTTACAATCCAGTGCAGGATTTTCTCTAATTGGGGGTTTTGTTTGACTAAAGAAATTTGATGATTTAAATTTTCAGAGGATTTATAACCTATATACAGTGTAACCTGGATATAAGAGAGTTGTCGGGACCGGCGAAGAAGTCTCTTATATCCGGGTTTATCTTATATCAGGGTTTGGTCTATTTTGTTTAGGTAAGTATGGCTCTAATTTGGGACCAGAGAAAATCTCTTATATCCGGGTCTCTTATATCCGGGTTACACTGTAAGTGTTAAGCGATACAAGAAAGAAATGGTCTAAGTTGAATAAAACTTATCGAGTTGGGGTGTAACATGTAAAAGAAAATTACAAAGATTTAAAAAAAAAAAAAAAAAATCTAAAAATTTAAATACAGTGGGACCTCGGCTCACGAATTTAATTCGTTTCTGAAGCCCGTTAGTAATCCAAAATGTTCGTTAACCGAAAATATTTTGCAATAGGAATTACTGTAAAATGGATTAATCCGTTTCTGGTTCCAAGATGATTGCTTACTTAAACTTTTGCAACACTACTTTGTGTGCAAGCTTATAGACACAACTGATGAAAATCATTAAATCTAAGAAAAAATAAATAAACTGAATACTAAACAGATCAAATATAAACGAATACTTTAAATTTTACCACACGTGTAAGTAAGAGAGTTGATGGCGTAAGTGGAAGACGTTTTGAAACGGGAAGGAAATAGATGTTATTGTTTGAAAAGGGGAAAGAAACACATGATTGTCTCTTTATAGATCGTTGATTTTGCCATACTATACTGAATAGGAAGAGACAATATCATCAACTTTTTTTTTCCTTTTTCAGTATCACTGCTAGTTTTCTTTGGAGCCATGACTAAGGCTTAATAAAGAGAAAAAAGGCACAACAATAACATTAGAAAAGAAAAGCACAGCACAACACATGAATGTATACAACATGGCGATCGACTAAGAAATGATTCCGTTCCGGTTAACTCGGTTCAGTAATGCTGTTTGAGAACCGAAATTTTGTTCGTTAACCGAGGTAATATTCATCTCGAATTTTCTGTTCGAAAACCGATTTGTTCTACATGTAAGACATTCGTCAACCGAGGTTGCTCTGTAATTAAATTTCTCAATAAGCCCTGAAAGTTTTATTAAAATTATATTATTTTTGCAGTAATTTGCAAATAAATATGTCTTTCATCGTAAAAAGACGTTCAAATATCCCGTACAAGGTTATGGTCTCGTGTTGACGTCAGAAAAACAAGATTTTTTTTAATCAAAATTTCCAAATTTCTAAAAACGGTAAAAAAAAAAAAAAAAAAAAAAAACTCTTAAAAAATTCTTTTGATCTTCCAAGTTAATAATAAATCTTAATAATAAAGGTTTTTCACGATATATATATATATATATATATATATATTTTTATTATGTTTTGTGCATTTTTTCATCATATATCCTGTTTTAGCGAATCTTTGGAGGTACCAAACTAGAATAAGTAACAAAGTAATCGTTTTAAGTTCTCTAAATATGTTAATTTTAAAACCGCTTTTCACGGGGATTTTGTGTCATTCCCGTGCAGCATAGTATGTTTGATCAGCCGCAATGAGAAACAATGACTTTTATTACGTGATAAAGAAAAGTAGAATAAAATAAAATTTAAAAAAAAAAAAATCAGGTGCGGAGAGAGTGGGGAATAAGGGAGAACCATACGAAACCAAAACTTTCGATGATTTGACAATGGATTCATTCGATTTCCAAAATTTAACCAGACAGATATCTTTTTGAGAGGGATTATTGGTTAGACCAAGAACTTTTCTGTATTCCTCATAGATTCTGATTTCCGTCAATAAAACGTTTATCTTGCTTAACTTTTTAAGTTAAACAATTTTAAAGCTTTTTTTTTTTTTTTTAAATTATTCCGCTTTATTTATTTTAAAATCAATTCACCCCAAGCAAGGTGATAATGCCACTAAGATGTGAAAGGATACTGAAAGTGAAAGAGAATGAGAAGCCTTTAACAGGAACCAGAAACCAATCCTAAACAGAAAACAGGGGATAAAACTCTACTCCTGTTCAAAAGACTGGAGAGATGTGCGAACCGGAAGATATCGTTGGAGTGAAATGTAAAGACGGGATATACTTGTGTTTATTCTTTAAATAACGTATGAAAACATTTGTATTATCTTTTTTTTTTTTTCAAATTGACGCATGAAAGTTTAAAGTTTTAACTTAAAACAAAACACAATATAAGTTGTCAGTGTTTATTTATCGGAGTCAACATCATCCCTTGGCTGTCTAAAGTCAGTCAATATATTTACTGGGGGAGGGAGGTATTTTTTTTTTTAAATTCTTAAGTACTTAGATGCCATTGCAAACTACAGGGTGCTCTGAAAGTCTTGTCACCCTTATATAACATGGTTTTCTATTTCAGACGACTGACTCGAATTCTTACAATTTGGAAGATTCGTAAGGAATGACAAGACTTTCGGACCAACCTTTATATTATTTCTCTTTATTTAAATAAGATTTTTTTTCTGGATATTTTCTGTCATCTATTGAGCGGAATTCTCAAATTTCTTTGGAAAAAAGAAGGAAAAAAAAAACAAAAAAAAAAAACGAACTAGTAATGGTCGTCTGCTATTTTGGAACTTACTAAAAAGTGTCAGGCAGTTGATTTTCAAGCTATACTATTATTTAGGCTATATTATTATTAACCGATTATCACCACACGGGTGACACTTTGCCCCCTTGGGAAACATTTTTAGCAAGGTGGTAGGGAATCGGGTATCAAATCATGAAATTTTTATGATCTATAGAAATAAGGATATTTTTCATTTACTGCAATTAATAAGTTTTCGTTCACAAACAGTTTCAATTATAACCAAAAATATAATTAATAAGCGGTAATTCAATGTTGGAGAAGAAAGTTAGGAAACTAGGAATCGCAAGAAGAAGGAATGTCCCTTGCAAATCTGGGAAGGGCTCTTGTAACCTATAGCCTGACAAGGGCTATCCAGCTACATACTATTTGGGATATGGGCAAGAGGAGCGTTTATTACTCTACATGCTGTAGAGAGAATGTTCCAAAATAAATAACTGATAAAATAATAAAAATAATAAAAAAAACAAAACAAAAAAAAAAACAACACAGGAAAAAACAACACAGGAAAAACTTAACCTCCCCCAAGAAAAAACAGAAATAAAAACTGAAAAGCCCAGAAAAACTGGAAAAATAAAAAGCTAAAAAAAGATCCCAGAAAAAAAACAGAAATAAAAACTGAACCCCCCAGAAAAACTGGAAAAACAAAAAAAGCTAAAAAACAGAAATAAAAAACTGAGAAAAAAAACAAAAAAAAAACAACAAAAAACAGAAATAAAGACAAAAATGTAAAAAAAACAGAAATAAAGACAAAAATGTAAAAAAACAGAAATAAAGACAAAAATGTAAAAAAAACAGAAATAAAGACAAAAATGTAAAAAAAAACAGAAATAAAGACAAAAATGCAAAAAAAAAAAACAGAAATAAAGACAAAAATGTAAAAAAAAAACAGAAATAAAGACAAAAATGTAAAAAAAACAGAAATAAAAACAGGAAAATTAAAAAAAACAAAGTAAAATAAGGAGAAACATAAATAAAAACAGAAAATCGCAAATAAAAAAGAAAAAAAATCAAAAGATTAATTCTAATCTTGTGGGTCTTTTGGAAGCTGCGCCTCTTTTTCTTTGGCTACTTGTTTCGGGTGGTGCTTTCGTCTATGAGTACCGAGACTACCCTTAGTACGGAACTCTCTTGAACAGTCGGGACATTTGTGTGGCTTGAGTCCAGAATGTATTAACTGATGTACTAACATGCCGTAGTGCTGTGTGAATCCGCGACCGCACGTCGGACACACGTGTCTACGCTCAGATGAATGCGTACGTTTGTGGCGTAGAAGATGAGCGTTGGAGACAAAAGACTTGTCGCATTGGTCGCAAAGGAAAGGACGCACTCCGGTGTGATTACGTGTGTGATACAACAACTCTGAAGGCTTTTTGAAAGATTTCGAACAATAGCTGCATTGCAACGGTGGGCGATCGACCGCGGGCCGTTTGGATAGTTTTTGCTTACTGTTGCACTCGTCACCGGCTCTCAGGGAACCTTCAGTCTTTAGGGGCGTAGCAAAGTCTTGGTCGGAAGACGATCCATCGATTGTTTGTCTGTTACGTCTCAATGCTCCACTGATGATTAATTTTTCTTTGTTTCCCACTTTCCTGTCGGCTGGCAGGGCCAAATCATTTTCTGGGTCCAAAGATTTTTTCCTTTTTTTCACTTTCTGCATATCGAAGGGAAAGTAAACTTTGTCGTCTTTGGAATTAAAAACGTCAAGATCTGTCTCGGATTTCTTCTTACGTTTCTTCGTTTTAGGCTTAGAACTGCCAGTCTCGCCAACCTTGATTAGTAAAGAGTCGTCTACAGTAATTTTAGGCTCTTGCATTAAGTTCGTATGGCACGTCTTTGAGTAAGAAACGCTGTCGCTAAAACGTTCATCTTCAGAGTGTAAGTGAATTTTAGCTTCAGTAAGGAAGGACTGATTGGTCTTAATCCGTTTTCTTTTCTTTATTTTCGGAACTTCGACACCGATTTCTGTTAGGTTTTTGACGCTATTTGAAAATCCTGGCGAACTCTCCGATCTTTCGGTCTGGGATAAAATCGAAAGTTTGCCGACGTGAGAATCTAAGATTTCGGCTAGATTTGTTGTTACATCTTGCTTAATTCCTCGACTCATTGTAGATTTCCCGTCCGTTTTTGGTCGTTGACTCTTGTCCGATTTACTTACACCGGAAGTAATTGATGGACTTTGACCTTTCTTTGACTGGGGACAGGGCAAGTCGTCCAGATTCCGTTCAGGTTCTCGTTTAATCTCTCGACCCACAATTCCTCTTTCTTCATCTTCATCTTCATCTTGTGACATAATATCGAATATATTTTTCTCTTTTCGCGCTGGTTTCTTTCGATTACGATGGCGTTTCTTCTCTTTTGCAAGGCAGGATTTTCGAATTATTATCTTATTTTCAAAACCCACCTGTTCGATTTTGAAAGTTCGGCTCGGTTTTTTCTTTCTCGAATTTAACGGGCTTGGCATTTTGACTTCAAAGATCCTGCTCAAGCCCTGACATTCATCCATCGGCACTCTTCTTTGATTTTCCTCTTCACTACTTTCACCACTGTTACTTCTACGGCTACTATTACTACTACTGTTATCGGAGTCATTTGTCCCAATCGGGCAGCGGATAGTCTCGTCGATGCCCTCCAAGAGTTCTGTTTTTACTTTCATTCCTTTACAGTCTATTGACCCGAAGCCACCATCTAGGGACTGTGTGATTTCCCCGTTAGAGTCTTTCTCGATATTTTCAGAGCCACTTTCAACGGACACGGAGCACACGGTATCAAGTCTTTTAGTAGCCGCATTGATTTCGGTAATCTTTTCTATCAGTGATCTGAGGCGTTCCTCGGAGCTGTTTGTTTCCTTCGGTGTTTGAGACGCTTCAGTTCCATTTTCAGCTTGGATCCTTTCCAAATATCCTTCTTTCGAAATATCAGATTGGTCTCCGTTATCATCTGCTTTTGTCTGCAGATTAGTATCGGATTGGTTACATTGGTGCTTTGCCCTAACTTCCGTTTGATTGACACAGATGGCATTATTGGATGAGGAACATCGGCCGCCATCTTTTTTACTCAATGCGATTCGTTTCTGTTCCTGGTTAAAGGATTTGGAAGATTCTAGAGGTTCGCTTTTATTATTTGAGACATCTCTCGTAAAGAATTTACTCACCTCTTTAATGGTTTGGTCCGAATCAGAATTTGGAATTTCGGAACTTATATTTAACTCTTTTGAGGCTTCTGTATTATGGATGGGCGTTTTGGGAAGAGGAGGAATCTTGAGGTTTGGAACGAAATCTTTGAATGAAATCCTAGTTTTTGAAACCTTTCCGTCGCGATTAAATTCTTTAGGCGATGATGCCCAGCCTGTCACAGTGGTAGACTTAGAAGCCTCGTTCCTAGTTAAAGAATTCTTTTTTGTACAACTTTCGTCTTCTTCAGATGAGGATTCGCTCTTTCTCGCCTGGCATTCTTCAGCCTTCTGCTGATCGTTGCCGTCTGGACGTGAATCGTAAACACCGATAAGAGGAGCTTTAGCGATGCTTTGAAATAAATGGCAAGTCGCCAAATCCCGCCCTTTTTTCTTTTTCAGCGTTCCTCGCTTTATCTTCTTGTTAGACTTCTTCGGCTTCCAACTGTCGTCAGAGTCCCCCAAGCCGCCCATAATCAGTTCGGAATCGCTAAATTCGTCACTGTCCGAGTTTGGGTGCACATAAAAGTCTTGCCTTCCTGAAAGATCGCTGACTGTATTCGTGCGCATGGACGACTGTTTGAAAGACACGTTTGCAACTGAAGGTTGCTCATCAAGCTCTTCAGGCATTTTCAGTCTTGACGGTTCGTCACAGTCGTCAAGAATTTTAGCCGTATCACGGCTTTCTTCCTCGGTGACGCCGGTATCAGTCCAGAATTTGGAGATTATTTTCTGAGGGCATTTGTCTATCTTTCGAGGACGTCCACGCTTCTTCGGGATGCAGGCTCTTTTGGGTTTGATGATCTTTGAGCGATTCCTGTTTTTGAAAGACATTGTGAGATCCCTGAGCTGTTTTTCCACAGTCTTCTCTTTTAAATCAGAACTATCATCACAGCAACCACAAGAACATCTAGTGGCACCAATCCCCGCCGAGGCTGCTTTTCTAGATGGTCTCCGCCTTTTATTCTCTTCCTGCTTTTCAGTACTCACAGACGACATCGTATTGATCTCATTGAGGCTCTCAACTGTCGTTTCGGGGTCGCCCCCGGTGATCACAGCTTCACAGATAGTTTCTTCGTTCAGGTTAAAATCCGAGGAATAGTCATTGCTTTCAATTTCGAAACCATTTTCCCAGCAGGTGGCCGGTTTGTCAAGTGGTTTCGATTGAATGCTGTGCGGGTTTTTCGAAGTACCGTCTGTCTGCTTGTCGACTTCACTGAAAGGGCCCTCGCGAAAAACTGAGGATAATTTTTCGTCGTCACCAGATTCGGA
Organism: Acanthosepion lycidas; assembly: GCA_963932145.1. NCBI lineage: Eukaryota > Metazoa > Mollusca > Cephalopoda > Sepiida > Sepiidae > Acanthosepion > Acanthosepion lycidas. Next base: position 30,657,262 of record OZ010586.1, read on the forward strand.
ACCCAGGCCGATGACATAATCCCCAGTACTCTCTTCTACAAAACCGTCGTCGCTCGACAGCGGCCGTCTCGACTCTGTCTCTTCTTGATCTTCTTCGATGCTTATTTCGGACTTACGCGACTTGACAGGCAAATTCGAAACATTCCTGCTCTGTTCCACGAAATAATTGCTGCTCAGTATGATACGAAAGCCTGAAGAATTCGTGCTGTTACTAGAGGAACAGTGCTTCCATTTTGAGGGCGATTTAAGAATATCTAGCTTCCTATTTGTCGTTTGCTCACAGTCAGTTTCCATTGCATAAGTTTCGTTATTGTAAACAACTTTATTTTTCAAGCGAGCACTATCCTTCTCCGCGTGAGTTTTGCGTTTTCTCCGTTTCTTCAGAACCTGGGATGGATCTTTGGAAGTTTCACACTGGGTCTTTTTTCCATGCTTCCGTTCAGCTTTTGGCAATGGTGGACCGTTTGCCTCTTCGCAGTCAGTCGGCGTTGGTAAAGAGAGTTCGTTACCAACATCGCAGTCGCTTTTAATCTTTCCCGTGCTTTTCGCCGGCCCTTGACACACGTCCATACCGCCACAGATGTTCCTGCTGAGCGCCTGCTTGATATTACGGTACTCATCGGCCCGGCTGCTCAAGATGATTTTCACTATTTCCGCGTAGTTGGAGCTGAAGTCATCCACGTCGATCGTGTTCTCACCGCTGCCGGAGTTACCTTGAATGTCCGACGCGTCGATGTCGGGGTGAAATTCGAACTGGTCTTCGGAGCCCTGGCTGTCAAAGTGGAGTGCAGTATGGTCACTTGTTTTCTTGTTCTCGGGGGTTAATTCCTCGGATTCTGTTTCGGATCTATTAATCAGTATAGCTTTTATGCGACCATATCGCTCAGCGCCGCAATTCAGCAAGCCTTGAACGATGTTTGCATAGCTTATGAGAAAGCTATCAAAGTCAGAGTCGGCCTTTGTCAAATATTTGCCGATCGCTTCGAAGCAGATCCTGGCGTTTTCCACAATCGTGGGACCGACTTTACGCGGGTTCACCTTCTTCTCTCTATTAGACGGAAAGTGGGTGATTTGTGGCGGCAGGGGAGGCGGCGGCGGCAGTGGGAGCAGAGGTGACGAGAAGTAAGGTTGCTGGACAGAGTACCGTGATGTTGCAGGTAATTTTTGAGGTTGTCGATTGTCGGCAGCTGTGTTATCGGTATTTTCGGCCTGTTCTGATTCCTTCGAGTCAATTCCCTCCCGATTCCGAGATTTCTCGATCAATTCGAAATTCTCGCTCGGGACGTTTCCAGTTTGAATCGTGCACTCTGGTCGCGTTATCGGCGCTTCTGGCGCCAATGATCTCGCGAGGCTTCTGTCTACGGACGGTAAGTCGTCGGCTAGACGTGTTCGGACCACTTCCATCATACTAGGTAACCGTAAAGTGGCACCAGTTGTGACCGTCTCATCTTTATGCCCCGGTAATTCCGTCGATGTTATTAATTGGTCGTTAACGACGGATTTGGGCTCTTCAACCACTTCAAGGTTTTCCGAAACTTTAACATTCATTACTTCGGATTTTGATTCGTTTGAGGTCTCTGTTTGTTTGTAATTGGAATCGATACTGGTGCTAGTAGAATCAGCTGTTGCTACCAGCTTTGTACTGTTGTTGGTAGAGCGATTAGAATAACGTGTAAATAAGTCGTCATCTGGTCCCCAGGTTGTACTTCCCGAATATGGCGTCATACATTCTTTCTTAGACAGTTTCTGAAAGGCTTTACCGTTCTTTGGCTTTTGCCGCTTCAGATAAGATTGTCGCCATAAACTCCGACTCATCCTCTCTTCGAGCTTCATTTTTAATTCCATATAAGCCTTCATTAGCATTTCCTCCCTAGAAAGGGCTTGATCCTCTTGGGAAACGCCGTCTTTTCCAGACTCTGTATCCATTCCAGCAAGCACGGAACTGTCCAATGCGGAATCAGCATTTTCGGAACGTGCGTCGAATTGAAATTCCTTCATCTGGTCGGAATTTTCCTTCTCTTCGCTTCTGGAGATCGATTCAAGACATTTCGTCACAGCATCGATTACTTCTCGATCACTTAATTCGCGTTGGGCTTTGGTTATCGAAGAAGGGTTCCCGGACGTTTCTTTGGAAACCAGACAACTTTCATTAGAAGAGTCCTTAGAAGACTTATCTGACTCGGCTGGGTTTTTTCTGTTTTCAAGATCTACTCGGACTTCCGGTTCTGTTGAAGATTTTCCGAATGTATTCTTTGCGTTCTGCTTGGATTCAAGAGTCACAGCCGGAGAACTCATTGAAATCTGTTTTGGGAACTCGACCATTTGTTCTGGAAGTTTTACTCCGAGAGTGCCAGTTACAATATCTAAAGATCCTGTCTGGTTGGTATAGTTTGCATCATTGACGCTAAACTGTGGTGCCAAATTTTGAGTAGGTGCAAAAGCCGTATTTCCAAGAGATTTATTTTTTGGCGGTCTTCCCCGAGGTCTTGGTGGCCCTTTTAATATCGGAGTTTTCTTTTTGAGTTTTTTAGCAGCTTCTTCTTCTGGAAGGAGACCCGTTAGAGAGTGATCTTTTTTCTGCCGGTTTCTTTTCTTGATCGCGGTACCGTTCGCATCGTCATCCAGATTTAGTCCCCTTTTATTAACCCATTTCTTTCCAGATTTGTAATCATTTATTGGTTTGGCCAGCTGAGAGGCGGTCTTCGAAGTGCACAGGTCAGAAAATCTCTTCAGTATAGAATCATCTGGGTAACCATCGATGGGCCTAGCAACGCCTAACCCTATTTTCGAAGAAGGAGTCGATATGCCCGCTCCCGGGAAATAACCGAGGAGAGATTCATTTGGTTGATTTGCAAACGGAGCCAGGTTTTTATCGTCACCAACGCCGGTAGTGTAATATGTCCGCGTGGGTGGGATTTGATTGTAATGCATCTGAGGCAAGGGAATATTTGTCAAAGATGGCATACTTTTATCATCCAGGATGTTTGAGAGGGGGGTCAGCTGTTGTTGAGAAGTGAGATTAGTGTGACCCGGATCGACAGGATCCAGATTTTGAGGAGCCTGGGCTTCGCGCGAACTGATCATTGCCATGGTGAGCGAAGCGGCATCCTCAAAACATTGGTCAAACGCCGAATTGTTCTCAGGAAAATAGTCAAGGTCATTCGTCAAGAGACTGGACGTGAATAAAGGATCAAAATCTGAAAAAAGAAACAATTCTTCGCTGGTCATTCCAAGATTTGGGTGGCAAAGAGCATTGGTCAGCAAATCGCAGGAAGTGGTCGAAGTGCTAGCGGCTGTAGTCGGAGTTAAAACCTGCGTAGATTTTCCTAGGTCTGCAGTTCTTTCTCGGACTTTTGGACAGAGGTCATTCGCAGAATTATAGTTCTGAAATTTCTCGCCGCTTGCTAGCTTCGAGGCGCCTGTTTCAGAGCATTGGACGGGAAACTTCATGTTTTTGTCTGGCATCTCTACTTTCCAAGTGGCTTGATCGCCCGCCATACTGGTGGCGATTTCTTGAAAATATTTACAATTTTCAGCTTTGTCTCCTCCATCGTGGTTATCTACTCGGAATCTGTCAAAATCCTGCCCAGTTGCGCTTGCGTTGTAAGTGGTTGCAGCATTACTGCTTGTCGGAATAGAATTTGACGTATTTTGAAGGTTTGAGGTCTCCTGCGAAGTGTTAGAAGGTGGAAGATGCTGTTGGGTATAGTTATTGTACGACTGGGACGCGTAATAGTGAGAATGCATGTTGCCCTGAAGCTGGAAGTTTAACTCCGTAACGTTTCTTTCTTCTTGAACAGGGTTGTAATCACTGGTGACCCTCTGCGACGGATTTACTGGTCTAGTGGGGTTAAAGCTTTGAGGATAATACTGCGACCAGGTCAGAATACCATTCGAATTGTTTGGGCTATAAGACATTTGGTCCTTGTTAGCGTCAATAGCATGTGCATCTTTACTGGAGATTGGACGGTTTTGATATGCGTCAGCTGGAGGAAACCGGGTCCCAATTTTAGAACTATTTGAAATACTTGGTTGAGTCGGATATTTCGTTAAGGCGTGGCTTTGGTGGGCTACACCTAATTCAGGAATGTTGTTTTGAGATCTCTGTAGGCCTGAGTGTTGACCTGTGTCCGGTAATGGCCCTTTCCTGTTTGACGAGTCAGCATTTTTCTGAACCTCTTTAGTCAATGAAGATGTTGACGTTGCGGTGGTTGTTGTTGTGGCGGTTTTTATTTGCCCTTGAAAAGTGGGGATTACTGGATTTGAGGTACTGCTTATAGAACTTGCAAGACGCTGAGTGTGTCCATTATGCGAATTGGAACTGTACATATTCTGGGTCTTTGCGGGAGGTATTGGATTAGGACGCGAATAACCTTGTGTGTTTGGCACCGGAATGCCTTGACTGTAATGCTTAAGTTCTTGGTATTGGTCGTAAGAACTGTAGAAATTGGAGCTGTTGACTTGGTTTTGATTGAGAAACGGTAGGTTCGAATGAGAGGAATTTGAAAGTCTTACTTTTAATTCGTCTCCATTTTGGCTGACATGTGGCTGATAATACTGGTGTCCCGATAACTGTCCCCTCTGTATAGAATTCTGGCTGACCGGAAACGAAATATTATTTTCTCTGTTCAAAAACATATCGTTTTGATGTGAAGGTAGGGGTTGTCTAATCGTATTGTAAGTTCCCGGAACATTCTGTAGAATTTCTTGATGTTTACTGATAGCGTCATTGCTAACGGCCGAATTTGATTTTTCTCCTGGGTTTGGCTGTCCGGCTAGCAAATTAAGGCCTCTGTTTGAAAACTGATTTTTGTATAGATTTGTGTCGTTTGTAGAGCTAGGTATCGAATATAAATTGCTGCCATTGACAGGGTTTGAGTGGGAATTTTTAGGAGCTTGTTGATAAGTGGAAAGAAGTCCTTGAGTGCTATATTGTTGAGCGATTGTTAATTTGTCAGCACCTGTTGTTTGGTCTCCACGCTGCGGCCACATTAAGAGATACGGTGAGCCAAAATGAGTGACGTTCTTTTGAGTCGACTGCGCAGCAAAAACGCCCGGTCTTTCAGTTGGTAATGCGTTGTTATTGGCAATGCTTGCCGCCGTAGGCTTTGTTCTATTGCACATGTGCCGTCTAATATTACTGTTATCCGGGTAAAAAACATATTGCATCGAAGATGCATCATACCTTGCGTAACAAGTACGTTGGTTATGGGAAAAACCGGAATTTATTGCTGGCGCTGTGGGAAACGAAAAACGAGATTCAGCTTCTAAAGTTTCTTTGCTTTTTGGCACGTTTGATAATCGAAGCGGTTGCGCACTTGACTGGTTGAGATGTTCGGGCATATTCTGAATCCCTGGATGAATTAGATTTGTGGCTTTAAAATTGCTCGGAATGGATTTTGAGCATGTAGTAATGACGTTTGAGGGTGACTTGTTGGTACTAGTTTTGTTTAGATTAGTATTGTACTGGTGAACCGAAGTGGTGGGTTTCATTTCGTTTAAGGATTTGTTTTGCGACGGGGCCCGTCCAGAATTGCCTAAATAAACAGCTCTTCCCATTTGGAACGAGGTAGATTCATCGCCTTTTCTTTGAATGGCAGGTGACAACGTTTTATTCAGTTCGGACAGATTTTCTCCCGAGATAAGACTTTGTCCCAAAGGAGTGGATTGGGAACGAGTCGAACGGTCTGTAGGTATTTGAGACAAAACAGACACTGATGATTTTTTGAGAACACTGTACGTAGTAAGTGCTTGTGGAGAATTTAAATCTGGGCATTGTTTGCTAACGTTTAGAGTAGGATTGCTCATTCTATTAAACATTTTAACGTTATTTTCTGTATGACATTCATGGGCCTCACCACTATTCGTGATCGTCACTGGTTGGGTAGATGGTGCAAATGTATTTTTGGAATTTTCAGTCTGTTCTATGACTTCTTTAGAATCATTCAAATTTTGGCAGATTTTGCTATTACTAGGCGTTGATACTAAAGGCAAACCAGGTTTCAAATTATCACTATCAGGCTTTTGACAATTTGGAAGAAAAGTTTCAGGAACTTTCCCAGTTGGATTCGATTTGTCCCATTTAGGTTTAAAGTCTATAGAAACTGTGTAATTCTGTGGTGCATCCTGTTTAGCGAATGTGGCGGCATTTTCCATTTTTTTATCCAATTCTTCTTTATTGGTATCGGGAATTTGGCAAGTTTCGCCTATTGGTTCCCGATTTTTAGGACGAAGGTCCACACCATTGTCAAACTCTTTTACGGAAAGGCTAACTGGGACTTTTAAATTATTTTGCTCTTCCTTGTTCACTAGGCCGCTGTTGTTTTGGTCTGAGTTCAGTTCCGGTAATTTTGTAGTCCCTTCAGCGTCCTCTTGCTTGTGGAGATTTTCAGGAACGTCATCTTTAGTCTGTATTTTGGTCTTTTCGTCTTCATTCCCATCTCTTCGGCTCGGCATTTCCAAATTTTCTGGACATTTTGAATCCATTAACTTATCATCGCGCCCGTTATTATTTTCGGAGATTGTAATGTTCGGAACGTTCTCTTTGCCATTCACAGTCTTCAGGTTTGGGCTAATCATTCCTTGATTACCCTGGCGCGATGAATCAGTCTGGTTCCAACTTTCGTTTTGTTCGGACAAAAGAATCACCGACCCTTCTTGGGCTCCGGCGCAAGATTCTGGTAAATTTTGGTTTGAATTTACCAATGTAGCGGATTCTGCAGAAGCTGTGGAATTTTCGGTGATACCTTCGTTATTTACAGCTACTAGATTCATTTTGATTCTGTGTTATCAATTAATAAGTTAGCGTAAGTTTAGCGTAAAGAAAAATTGTCCCTCTTCGACAAAGGAAGAATTTGTTCAGGTTAAAAAAAAACAAAAAAAAACAGCAATAAGGATTTAAATATGTTAAATTATTTACTCGCAGTCTATTTTTTTGAGCGCTGCGATCAATTTTTTTTTTTTAAATACAAATACGCAAACCCAACAAAAAAAAAACAAAAAAACAAAACAAAATTAGAAAGAAATGGATTAATTCAACAAAGTTAACCGCCAATTTTTAGCTGGGATGGAAGCATGCGCAAATAATATGCAAAAAAAAAAAAAAAAAAAAAAAAAAAAAAAAAAATTCATCGAACTTTTTTGAATTACGATAAAAATTCAGTGAATAATGACATTATCGTGGTTATCTCCGACAATTCTAACAAAATTATTATTATTATAAATAAGAAAAACAAATATATAAAACGATAAGCTGAAATTAGTAATTTAATTAAATAAAGGTGTTAAAAAAAAAAAAAAAAAAAAATGATCTTTTTCACGGCTTAAAAAAAAAAAAAAAAAAAAAAAAGAAAGAAAAAAGAAAAAAGTTACCGCCAAAATATAACGCCAAATATTAATTTTAGATGGCGTCTGCAAACAACTGCAAAGAAAAAAAATCGATACAAATCAATTACAATTTTAGCATCAATAAAATGAGAGTTACTTATTAATACTGTTAAGCTTGTGGGGATTGCACCAGTTTGTCAATATGCCCGCTAGGTGTCGTTGACTATAAAATCAATGGACCTAAATCCCTTCCGTATCTCTTTTTGTGTCCACAAAGGGTGTAGTTAATTTCAATAATAATCACACGGTATTCAAACTGAATCTACTAACGAAAAAACAGTCTTCCTGTCCCCCCCCCCAAAGGACAATGTACAGAGGATGAGGATGGCTATGCTGATGACTTTCAAACTTGGGTTTCAAACTTGGGTCATGACTATCCTCTACCAAGTATTTTCAGAGTTAGGGTTAAAGATAAAACTTTCCAAAACCGAAACAATGATCTGGAACTGAAATGAAAGCAGTGATGGCGCTTACCCTGAATCCTTCATAAAAAGTCAAGAATGAATAAATACTAAACACTTCAAATACCTTTGTATATAGATCAATTACAACAAATTTAGTAAAGGAGATAAGGAAATTGAACATAGAATAAAAAGCGCTAGGGGTAGTTTCGCCCAACACCACAGTTGCTACAAAACCAAAAACATTAACAGAAAAACTTGAGAAACCAGAGAAAAGCAATAATAACAAATTGCAATATGAGCTCTGGTAAAAAAAAAAAAATGTAATATGAGCACTGGTAGAAAAATGGTAATAGCCATAAATTCATACACAGATATCCTCAAAGTCATATGGTACACTGGATAAAGGGATTAGTTAGATCCAGTGACAGGACCCAAAGAGTGTGAGTTCAATACCCATCCTCTGTACATTGTCCTTGGGTGTGGTGGGAGCAGGAAGATTGTTTTTCGTTAGTAGACTCATTTTGAATACCGTGTGATTTGGAGAGGAAAATTAACAGGGGATAACTGATAACTGACATCCATCAAAAACATGGCCCATAGAACTAGAACAGTCTACCCCAGCGAGCGAAATAAAGGGTTCAATTCGACATTCCAACCACCTGAAGAAGGCCGGAGCATAGAACATAGTCCGAATAATGTAAATGGCGAAAAAAAAACAAAAAAAAAACAAACTTGAGATGTTCTTAAACAGGGTTTCATGAATGGTGTCAAACTCGCTCAGAAATATATAAACTTGTCAGCGATATAAAACCACTTTCTCGGGTCAATGATGAAAAATGGCTTCGAGTGAATGAAGCCTGTAGGTTTTAGCAAGGACCACTCGTCATGGAGCCTTGCTGATTGGCGCTATACAATCACAAAGAAGTGGTGCAAATAACAGAATCCACAACACTTGAGGGCGTTCAACAACAATAACAATGGCTAAAATGGATAGAAAATGTAATCGACAAAAAAATATTGGTAATGATAGTAATGGCCGTTTCATTATAAGGAAAAGGTCGACATTCATTAGCCGAGCAGCCAGTGCTACTGTCGATTTTTTTTTCTCTTAATTTTTAAGGAAAATATTAGGTTGGTGCAAAAATAATGACGTAATAATGTCGTTTTTTGACGTTAAAAAACAAACAAAAAAACGACATTATTACGTCATTATTTTTGCACCAACCTAATAGGTTTCTGAAGTCCAAGTGTGGTTAACACTCTTTCTACAAGGTGGTCCGAAAGTCATGTCACTCTTCCCCCTTCCATTGCAGCCGATAGATCTTTTTGTTTGAATATTTTCATTATAATCTACAGGGTGGTCCGAAATTCTTCACCCAGTACCACAAAATAATGAAACAATGCAAAACACGTTATATAATCTAGGCGTGACAAGACTTTCGGACCTCCCTGTAGATCGAAAGTATTTATTTATTATTCGCACATTTTTTTGATGATATGTTCGAATAATAAATATTTTACACGTTTCTTTCTGTTGACCTCGTTTTTGCCTTTGAACAGTATTTAAAAGGGATCATTTTTTTTTTTTTTGAGAGGTGTATTTTAAACTCCAGGGTGGTCCTAAAGTCTTGTCGCCCTCTACGAAAAGGGGTAATGAGACTAAAAGAATAAATAGTACAGTGATACAAAGCACATGTACTGAATTCAATTTGGGCATCTCGACCTGGTGTCATGGTTACAAAGATTGTCTTGCTAGATCAATTACTACCGAGTAGTGATTTCGATACTCACCGAGTGCTCCATACTTTCGGCCTTTTGCCACATTTAAGCCACGCTTAGAAAAATCATTGTAATGGATTCAATTTATTCACTTACATTGACGCTGTCACACATCGAGAAGACCTGTATGAACACCATCATTTTCGTGACACAAAATGATCTGTGCGATGTCCTGTGTGATATTTTGCAAAGCTGACCTTTGTTGATTGCTGCAAAGGCTCTCTGGATGGTATCCTTCAACTAATTGGTATTCTGGTATTGTTCAAGTGAAAATCTCTCCTTGATAATACTCAACAGAACATTGAAATAATAAATTATATTATGTAGAGGTGACAAGACTTTCGGACCGATTGATTATGTGGCGGGGGTACTTTCTCGCCTTTTGCTTGAGAGTAGTGTGAAATTAAATCATCTTGATTATGTCATTATTTTCTCTTTGCGTTAAATATACCATCAATTTTAGTTGCTGCCTTCAAGTAATGTGGTTTCTGTTATTTGGCATAACGATTCTGTAGCGCCAGGCCACGAGATTCCAGGAATCATAGGCCTACACATTTCACCCACTCCAATCCATTTTTAATCATTCATGTGAGAAAGCCATTTTTATACAGTCAACAGTTTAGATATTTCTGTACAAGTTTGACGCCATGAAGGGCATCCGTAGAAATGTCACGATTTTTAAGTCAATGTTTAGGTTTTGTAGGATATACCAACATTTCTAAGATTTCCTCGTCCCCAAAGAACATTACTGATACTGCTGCAGCTGTAATGCTGGCAAATGAATTTGATTCCGAAAGATTTATTATAGTTTTTTGAATTTATCAGTAACGAAATAATCATCTCCTTGTAAATTCGAAGACACCGATTAGCTTACACAAGATGCTGGATGCAATATGGACGAATTACCAGATTCCGTCGATTATTGAAAAAAAATCCGAACATGCTCGATACATGATTAACAGGGCCAGATTATATCCTTTTGGGGTTTCAACGCTAATGAGATTATGCACGTCCACCCACTAACTCGCCTGCTCCAGTTTTTAATATTTTTTATCCGTCATATATTTTAGTGATATTTTCATAGCTTGAAGTAAATTTATTGCAAATGCTTTAAATAAACTAGAATAGCTATCTTTTGTTTTTCCATAAAATATTCTTTAAGAAATACCACTATTTTACTATTGCGAACCAAATTAGCACATATTTCAGCAACTGTAGTAAAAAGAACAGATTTTTTTATAACCAGCATTTTAAATAATAAAACATTCAAAGTAAATGAGTTTTTAATGTTGATATCATTTCAGTTTATGAAACCATTTAGAAGTTATAACATTTAGAAAATTAAAACCATTTTTGTTTTTTTTACAAAAGCTTAAGGGTCCCTTGGCTGAACTAAAAACATCAAGCCATTTTCAACTGTAAAATGATGAGACCTAGCCGCCAATCTAGTACTGCGTTTAAATTCATAAAGTCGAGCTACCATAGGGGAAAGTTGGTCAGAATATTTACCATGAAAGTATTTAGAGAAAAGGCACAGGGAAGCTATATTACGTCGTTGGGTAAGTAACTTAACTCTAGATGACAGGTCAAGGTCAGTGACATTGCAGATTCTTTGGATTTTATATATAGCAGGTGCACCAGACCAAATGTGGCAACAATATTAAAAGCATGGAGGATGATAGAATTTTAAATATGCAAGATAATTTTTCTCACCCAAATCTGTCTAACACGACACAGTGAACCAACTTTCGTAGCAGTAGGCCTAGCAATTGATTCCGTATAATATAATCTTTACATTTTATATCAACCGACAATGAAAATGAATGAGACATTTTTTTAACCTTGCAGCTAAAATAGTTGCAGCTCCTACACCAGCAGTTAAAAAAAAAATAAATAAAAAAAATAAAAATAGAACGCCAATTAAATTATCTAGCCCAATGCTTCTCAAACTATCTGATATGACGGACCGCCATTTTTTCTCCTCAGTGTGTCACGTACCTGTAAGATTTCGTAGTAATATCAATTTATACCGGAAACGATATATATATATATATAGATATATATATATATATATATATATATATATATATATATATATATATATATATAATATACACTTTTTGTAATCTTTATTTTACAAAAAAAGAAAAAAAAAACAAACAATAATTCAATATCAAAACATAAAGAGTAATAAATAAAAGAAGCAGTTTATTTACACAAAAACAAAAATTATATATCCTTAATCTTTCCAAATGATTCCTTAGCATGGTCTGGATTCTGGCCGCGTACCGGAAGCTGATGATTCGCGTACCGGCAACGGTCCGTGGATTACCACTGAGTAGCATTAATCAGCGTCATTTAATTTCTGAGAGTTTTTTGTTTTGTTTTCGTTATGATTCTTTGATGTTGATGCTAAAAATGCAAATCAAGCTTCAAGCTGTCAAGAGTGTCTTTTATATTTACCCGTTTGACCAATTGCTAGAAATTGTTCCGCGGACATTCGGCATTGGTTTGTCCCATTTAGCAGGACTCTTTGCTGGAACCTCTTTACCGATTAATCGTTTAACTCTACCCCGATTTCATTCATTAAAAATAATTAACACTTTTTTTTTTAGCTACCTTTAATTTAGATTACATCTGTGAATCGCCGACACATTCAATCTAAATTAAAACGTACTTAACGAACCCCCAGTTATTCTGGCAAGAATCCATTTCTTCGCTAGCAAAGTTATATTCCGTCAAATTTGGTATTTTTTTTTTTTACTTTATTAACAACGTATGCGATAGCATTCTATTTACACAAAAATAATTGCAAGTTTTTTTCTTTATATTCAATTTTAAGCAATATCAGGCTCGAGAGCTACTCAAGGAAGAGGGTTACGGCAAAAATGTTAATACTGAACGAAGCGGGTGGATGTAAATAGAAGAGAAGATACTAAGAAATCAAGGAAAGATATTGGCTCTTGATTTGAAGCGGTCATGATTGAAGTGCTCAAGGAAGTACCCACACGGGTGCCTGTTATTCAAAATAGTAGTTCTTGAGGTTTGAGGAAGCTTGCATGAAATGAACTGTCTCACCTTTTTTGAAACATGGAGGAAATGAGAGCGATTTGAATCCGTGGAAGTGGCATAGCGTGTCCTAGCAAATTTGAGTAATGTTTGCGTAGACACGATAAACAAACAGTATTTGAATTTAGCCTAAATCTATAATACTGTAAGACTAAATTTAAATAGCAGGTGGGGGGGGTCTTATATACTATTAAATTCAGTTATTTGTTTATTTCAACTAAAAAATAACCGTATGAATGCCAGATTTCTTTCCAATTCAAAAGTGAACTGGGCTCAGTTTCTGTTTCCTGAGGCATCTTCAAAATGCTGAAGTTCCAAGGAGGATTTGTTTTTTATTAGTATTATTCACTGAATACAGTGAGAAGTAATGAGAAGCCCGAGAACAGAGATCAAATTCTAGTCGTTTTTATTAAATTTACTGAATCAATATCCCCAACTATGGGTTAAGAAGTTAAACGTGTATCTGGAAAAAAAAAAAAAAAAAAAAAAAAAAATATCAGTGTTATACTAGAAAAAAAATGTTAATGCAATGTTCGCTCAAATATATATTTCTTACACTCGAGGTAGAGAAAATTTTTTCTACGAAGAGTTAAAAGCTATACTTTCAAAGAAAAGCGATATGTAAAGTTTAAAAAGAAAAAAAAAAAAAAAAAAAAAAAAAAAAAAAAAAAACTTTCTTGAAGCTTTTATTTTAGTTTTAATTTCATGCTAATTTAATATTTCCAATAAGCAAAATACTTTTCTGTATTTCAAAACTAAACTGACTGGAAGATTTTTTTTTTGTTGTTTTTTTTTAATCGCTGATTTGAGTGTCATTTTTTAGTCATCTGTTAGAACAATGTAATTCTCTTTGTTAAAAAAAAAATCGTTCATAAATAAAATATATTTTTCTGAAACTGTATTTGAGAAATACTACTTTTAGTTTAAAATATCGCATAAATCTTTTAACACAGAGGTATGTGCTTTGACCGACTGAAGTTTTTTTTCTTCTACGGGAGAAAATATCTGTAAAAATTACTTGAGAAATATAACGTACCTTTTTTATATTTTCTGACTACCCATTAACTTTAAAGATTTACAGAAAATATTCTGTAATCTAAGGTTTTATTGAATTTTATGTACTTTAACTATCGTTACCGCTCTTATTTTCTGATAATGTCGTATGGAAGTTCATATTTACAAAAAATCGGCAAAATTACACACAAAATCAAAAATTGTTTTTAAAATACTGGTGGTCGTTGAATTGTAGTAACCTTTTTTTTTAATTTATGATTAGTAAATATAGTTTTTATTTAATATCACCTAACCGGTACAAATTAATACAGAATTTAAAAAAGACTTAAAAGTTTATAAATTATTCTAATTAAAATAATAAATGAAAACATTTCTTATAAAAACTTCATTATTTATGGAAAAACATTTTTTCTAAAGACAATAGTACCCCTAATATATCTTCATAAAAGCAGTTAGGAGCTTTTCTAATTAAATAATAATTCAGAGCAGATTTTCGGTAATCAGGGGGTTCCTGTTTCCCATCCCCACCAATAAAAATGATTTAAATTCTCCAAGGAATTTTGCATATAAACATTAGGCGGTACAAAAATGAATTTCTCGAAATTTCATAAAATTAAACAAGTTTGTGCGTGGAGTTGGCAAAAGATGTAAATAAAAAAAAATGTTTTATCAAGATATCCTAAAAAGAAACATTTCTGAAATAATTTCATTCATTTGTGAATGTCCAGAAAGTTTCATTAAAATCTGACAAGACTTTATTTTTGCAACAATTTCCAAATCAATGTTTCTCATAGCACAAAATACACTAAAATTTCCTATTTTAATTTTTGTTTTCCCGCTTTTTCAAGAAAGAAAATAACCAAAATTTCGAACGTTCTAAAAGGAAAAAAACAATTGTTCTTTCTTCTTAATAGTAATAAAGATTATGTCGATAAAACAGTAATTTTTCATTGTGTATGCTCATTTTTTAAGCAAACCTTTGGATGTAGCTAGTTAAAAGGGATCAGATAGACAACAGTAAAATATTGGTTGAATAACATCATACTTGCACAACATTAATCAGTCGCCGTTTTAACTTTAAGAAAAACACTTTTACTTTTTGGGGTGGGTGGGAGGAACCCTCTGGTGCGTCACACCGAGTAGTGTCGTGGGTCGTATGCTTTCCAGCTGGTCATCTTTTGTTCAGGTCTGTTCTTGACCTTCGGCATCTGACTAAAATGGTAAATTGACAACCCCGGACTAAACAGTTAATAATGGACAGATGCGACACTTGTAATCTGGGACGAGTGCGGGTAAGACGAACAAGAAAATAATCAATTCTATAAAATATGACCAAAAGGTCCGGCCAGTCTAAGAAGGAAAAGTCTAAATTCCAAACCGTGATGACTGCAACGGGAATGCATTCCTCTGTCAAAGATTCATAGTAATTCGCGGACGATAATGTAAAAGAATCTGTGGACAGTTTTGATCGCTTCCGTCATTAAGGGGGATGCCATTAAAAGAATTATATAATGGCGGTTTTCTGTCAGAGGAAAACATCGAGTTAATCGGTTTGCTGATTTTACAGTAATCAGCCAATGAAAAGCTCTTAAAGGAAATAAAAAGATACCGAGCATATATTTTATAGATGTAAATCTTTTTTTGAAAGTAGAGAGGAAAAGAAAGTAGAGAGGAAAAGAGAAAAACAAATAAATTTAACGGCATAGTAATGGAGACGGACTGAAAGCATCACAGAAGACGAAAGTCAGGCTTATAAGAAGAGCTCTGATTCCGATACCAAAAAAGAAACTTTATGCTAACCAACATCACAGGAAAACGATTTAGTTGATAAATGTAAGCAAGAACTTCTTCAATTTGTCTTTCATACTTTCAAGTAAAAATCTCCTGCTACTTTCAAAGTATTTCATTTTAGAGTCATGTCAAATTAAAAAAAAAATACCATATATACTTGCGTATCATATGACTTTTGAAACTAATTTGAAGAAAATCGCCTCATATACGAGATATAAAATTTATGTACTGCTGACCCTGGCTACATCGTTGACCAAACTATTAGGTTGGTGCAAAAATAATTTCGTTTTCTAACATATGTTACTATGTGAGAAAACGAAATTATTTTTGCACCAACCTAATATATATCCATTTACTGTAGTCAAAACGTATATTTGTCTTTAAAACAAATATGATTTTGATAAAAATGATTTTTAATTAACTATTAGGTTGGTGCAAAAAATAATGTCGTTTTCTCACATGTTACTATGAGAAAACGACATTATTTTTGCACCAACCTAATATATCCAATAATAATGCATTTAATATTCACATATACAAATACAAACAACGACTATGCATCTTTTCCATTGTTTGTTTTGCTGTTTCTCGT
>OZ010586.1:30678296-30722442 GCA_963932145.1 Acanthosepion lycidas
AAAGCTGGTCTCTGATAGCAGGAACCACCAAAAGAAGTCAAACATTTGAAACGAAATTCTTCAGACGCCTTCACGGGATCTCCTGGAGAGAAGACAAGACAAATGTTTTTGTACAGGGATAAGTAACACAACTGGCAGGCCCTGAGGAAGCCCTCTTGGCAACAGTAAAGAGGAGAAAGCTGTTGTGGCGTGGTCATGTCATAGGCCACAATACTCTACCCAAGACGTTCCTTCAAGGTACTTTGGAAGGGGGTAGATGTAGAGGGGGCAGTCCAAAAGCTGGATGGACAACATCAAAGAATGGACATCCCAAAACTGTTTCGTAAAGCAGAAGGCAGATCTGGTCGGTAGCAGCTGGCTGCATCATCGTTGCTCATGTCTCCTCTATGA
This sequence comes from Acanthosepion lycidas, assembly GCA_963932145.1. Classification (NCBI taxonomy): domain Eukaryota; kingdom Metazoa; phylum Mollusca; class Cephalopoda; order Sepiida; family Sepiidae; genus Acanthosepion; species Acanthosepion lycidas. The sequence goes on from OZ010586.1 coordinate 30,678,687, forward strand.
TCGATACGGTCATGAGAGAAGAGGATTTATAAACGGAAATAAAAATTTACCAACACCTCAACCTAAAAGAACACTCCCAAACAATATATATATATATATATATATATATATAATCTATATCTTTGAGATAAGGTATTATGTGCACAATTTGAGTACGTTGTACGCTCCGGCCTTCTTTAGGTGGTTGAAATGTCGAACTGAATCCTTTATTTCGCTCACTGGGGTAGACGGTTCTAGTTCCACGTTTAATAGATGTCAGTTATCAGTTATCTCCTATTAATTCCCCTCTCCAAGTTCTCCACTGCCTTAACCGGGTATTGAACTCACACTCTTTGGGTCCTGTCACTGGATCTAACCAACACCTTTATCCACTGTGCCATGTGTCCTTGAAGACACATGCCACAGTGGATAAAGGCGTTAGATCCAGTGACGTATATATGAATACAGACAAAAGAAAACTTTTCTTTGTCAATATATTTCATCTTCTGATGGACTATATCAAGGTAAATGCAAGAATTTTAATTTCCAACAAGTATTTATAAACAGATCAAGACATGACAGGCTATGGCAAAACTCAGTCAGATTTGGAAGAACAAAAACATCAGCTTTCTAACCAAGATGGAGCTCTACAAATCTCTGGTTCTGTTCATACTGATCTATGGATGTGAAAGCTGGACTCTGATAGCAGAAACCACCACGAGAGTCCAAACATTTGAAACGAAATTCTTCAGGCGGCTTCTCGGGAACTCCTGGCGAGAACAAGCCAAATGACTATGTACAGGGCCTACTAACAGAACTGGCAGGCCCCTAGGAGCCCATACTGGCAACAGTCAAGAGGAGAAAGCTGTTGCGGATTGGTGACTTGGAAGGGAGTAGACGAAGGGTAGGGGTGCAGTACAAAACTGGATGGACAACATCAAAGAATTGACAAGGATGAACACTCCGACACGGTTTCGTGAAGCAGAACAGATTTGTTTGGCGACGGCTGGCTGAATCACCGTCACTCATGTCTCCTCTACTATATATATATATATACTATTATATAATACATACTATACATATATATTATATAATATCATATACTATATATATATATTATATAATATAATATAACATATACTATATATATATATATATATATATATATATATATATATAGAGAGAGAGAGAGAGAGAGAGATATTATATTATATGTATATATATTTCTACGGGATTTAAAGCAGCAAAATATTTTTAGAGTGTAAGAATTTTTTTGGTGTTAATGATTTATTGATACCCGACTTATCTAAGTTGTAGCTGGAGGTAGAAATGTTGGATTCATAGCTTTCTCAAGGGTATAGAATATTAAAATATTTTGTAAATTTGTTGACAATAATTCTGACTTGTCGCCCCAGTGTGTCCTTGATCTCAGTGGAAGAGGGCGATCCATAACTGAGCATTACTAAAATTAATAATTAGACGTGGTGTCTCTGAACATGGCCAGTGGAACGAGAACTATCTAACCCTCCCCCAGTAGATTAAATAAATGTTTCATTTCGAAATTCGACATATACCTGATGATGGCCGCATGGCAAAACGACCGACACCTTGTGATCCGAACAAAGATGAGGAGAATAGTCCGCATGTAAATTAGTGTAATTAAGACTGTAAGGTCATGAGCAAAACGGGCAGTACAAGATGCGAAGTATAAATTGGGGACACTAAGATCAACCAAGTACAAAATGGATGCGCTTTAACAAAGGACGGAAAAAGCGACAAAGAAATCCGATCTGCTTTTCAAAAGCGAAGCAAAGTATTATGAAACAGGAACATTTCTTTAAAAAACAAAGAAAAATGTAATAAACCTTTGTCATATCTGTCCTCTTAAACGAGGGAAATACTTGAGGCAACGGAAATGTCGTTCTACAGGAGGATACTGAAAATGCCATGAACTGAACACGTGATTAACGAAGAAATTTCAGGGCCAACCGTACCAAAACGGGTGTTTATACTTTGATTCAGAAAGAGACAGGCTATGCATATGGCATGGTGTTGGTAACAGATGCAGAACTAAAGTTATAGCAACTCCTACCGAAGGTAGTAAAGGAAAGTGAGAAGAAAGGACTATGCACAATTGTTAGAAGATAGCCAAACATTCTATCTGTAAAAGGAACGCCCCACGAATTGGAGACACCAAAATCAATCAAGTGCAACAATTTAAATATGTAGGAAGTGTTTTAAAAGGAGGACGGAAATAGAGAGACCGTAATCCGAAGGTGCATTGGGATAGCCAAAGATGACTTTCAAAAGTTAAGCGAAGTATTAAGACACGGGGAAAATGTTAGAAACAAAGAAAAAAAAAATTCTACTATTGTATAATGCTGGTCATCTATTATGGAAGTGAATGCTGGCCAGTTTCCTCACAAATGAAGAAGAGACTTGGGGGCAAATAAATGTTCTACAGAAGGATGCTGAGAATACCATGGACTGAACATGCTAGTCACGACGAACTTTTAAAGAAAATACAAGCCTACTTAACACCCAAAAAAGACAACCGATATTTTTAGGGCACACAATGGGGTAAGAAGGCTTAGGAAATTTGACACTCTCAGGTCATAGTGAAGGTAAGCGAGATAAAGGAAACTAGCTATCTAGTTAGATTGTGTAAATGGTTGTCAGAACAGCGTTTAGAAGAGGTTGCAAAAAAGACATTAGTACGGGTTGTCGAGAGCCATGATTGCCAATATCCTCAATGGACACGGCACATAGAAGAATGACTGCTCAGAAATGAAGGCAGACATTGTTCTTTTGAAAATAAAAATAAGTAAATAAAATGCAGCGACGACATTAGTAGGTTGGTGTGAACTACTTGCAGGGCGTTGAGGTAAAGATTGTTATCTGGCGCCGAAATCTATTCAGTAAAGTAAATCGATCTGCATGTTGATGTTTATTAAAGAACTACAAACGAGATTGAAGTATTAAAAAATGTTTTTAACTTTCTTGGAGAAAGAAGAAAAAAAAAAACTGAAAAGAAAAACGCCAGATACATACACTTCACCATTAAAGTAAAAATCCTATCGACAATTTACCAGGACAAAAAAAAAAAAAAAAAAATTGGTCATCTCCTCAAAATACAAGCACCACAGCTTTTTTTTGTCCTTTTTAGTGTTGTACGGAGCTAAGCCCATCAATATTTAAGATGGGTTCATATTGCCATATATAAATGGATTTTCGGCTTCAGACAATAATAATATATTTGGTTAAAAGAAATTCTCGCAGTTTCTAAATATTTTACAAACCACGAGAGCTGTCCTTCCAATCAGATACTTACAAAAATCTTGTAATTTGTTTAAATTGGTAAAAAGTCAATACTAAAATAAAATTACATTTACGTATTAAACATAAGAATTTCTCAAATATTTTTATAAATCCAAAACTGAAAATAAATCAGACAAATATTTTTTCAACTGATCATTAGTTACTGTTTTTCTTTATTTCAAACATTTAGTATATATCAGGATTTTTTTTCGTTTCTGTATACAGAAACAGGTATTTTTATAGAAAATTGTTTTGTGTATTTTGTAAATGTATTGAAGCTATATATAATCTTGATACTGGTGGGAAATTTATTTTTTCTTTTCGTTAAGTTTCAATTTATTATACAAGCGAAATGTTAAACTGAATACTTTTTGTAGTTTTTATTTTTTTTTTTTAATTTAAATGGGAAACAACCTGCTTGTTAATTAATAATTTTAAACGACAAAAGCCTAAAAAAAGACTGTTTCATTTTTTTTTTCGACTTTTAACTGAATTAGCGGTGTTACAACTCTTATCCCAAGAGTAGGTGATTAACACGTTACTTTTTCTTTTAAGCTTCCTTATTTTAAAATTACCTCCATAGTTGCATGCGAACACAAAATAAGAGTCCAGTTTAGTATATTTATATTGTAAATTAAACATGTCTGACAAATTTGGTATCCATTTTTGTATTATACAAAAGTTCACCCACTTGCTTGCTTCCAATTTTAAAGCTATTTATTAAAACGTAAAGAATGGCAAATAAAAAGTTATTTTAATAAAGAGGGGGGGCAAACAATATCGAAAAATTACTGAAAAACAAATCTTTTAAAAAAAAAATATTGTTGTCGTGTTTAATTTACGGAAAAATTTGACAAAGACCACTTTAATTTTTTTTTAATTCAAAGTTCACACCATTCAAATACTATATTCAATGTTTTTCCTTGAAGCGTAAGAAACTGAGACGTACTGCCGTTGTAAAAATAATTAAGCAATGCATTTTCTATTAAGAAAACAAAGGAAGCATTTAACAGACTAAAAAGATTCGAGTAAGTGTCTAACTAAAAATAATGGTCTTTCTAAAAGAAAAAATCCTACTCACAAGACAAATACTTAAGACACCGTTATAAAATACTAGTTTTAAAAATGTCCCAGCAACGACAAGTAAAAATAAAATAATTTAGTAATTACTCACTGAATTAATTATTGTTGATCAGCTTAAAGTCCAAGACGGCTTCTTCAGAAGACTGACTTGCTCTCTTACTTTCAAAAGGGGTTTAATATCGCGTGACATCAAACATGGCTGTCTTATCGCAGAAGCGAATTGTTGACATAATTAGAATAGCGACCAGTGGACCAATAGGTCCTTTACCATGACTTCACAATAAATGCTCGTGTAAGACAAACAAGAAAAAAAAAAAGTAGGGATTTAATTATGATCCTTAAATAACTTTTTAATAAAAGAAAAAAAAATATGAGGTTATTTAAATTTAAGAAAGAAACGAAAGAGTGAATCCATTTTTAAATATTTTATTCAACTAACGAAATTGATTCAAATTTACACAAATGAAATCAGTGATTTTTTTGGGGGGGAATTCAGTTACAAAAGATTGACATGTTTGGAGAGATTATTAAGAAAAAAAAAGAAAAAAGAAAAAAAAAACAAAAACAAACAAATTATATTATCTTATTACTGAAGCAAATATCATTTTTTTAAAATCCGTGTCTTAATTGTTACATATATAATAAAACAGCAAATTTGGGCGGTAGTAAAAAATATAAATGAAACTATGATTATGATTGCATTTTAAACTCGACTACCCATCACCTTCTGAAAAATTTCAGCTCATAAAATTCAACAAAACATTCAAGTTTTTAATCCGCCAAAGAAATTAATTTATGATGAAAATGTCACAAATACTTTTCGCCTTATGCATAACTGAATTTATTTAATAAGTATGGAAACCTGGATGCTTTTGGTGAATTTTATGTCTGGTTTTTGTTTTTAAATAAATGGAATTTTTCTTTAAATCCGTTAAATTTTGTTCAAAAAATACTTTTTACAATGCCGAACGTGAACTTCAGCTGAAAAGCCTTTTAATGATTTAATTGCTTTCTTATTAAGCGGCCAATAATTAAGCGCTTTTCGTTTCATATTTTACCATTATCGTCAGATTTTTCTTTTTTTTTTTTTTTTTTTTAAACTATACGGAAGAATTGAATTAAATACCCTGATCCTGACAAAATTAGTATCCTACTAAGAAAGAGAAAACCATATCCTAAAAAACACTGGAAATTTATTTCGATTCTAATTTTATTTTTAAATGTTACTCAATACGTCAGCGATGAATCAATATTGATTTTTAAGCTTGCTTGGTAAACGGTAATAGAGTCGTATTTTTATTGTCAGTTGCACATAAATCCACAACAAGGCCTCAGCTTTTCTGATCTGTGCCCACTGAGTTTACCAATGCTCCATCCGTCCACTGTTTAGCTCCAGTCATTTTCTGCAAAAACAAACATTTCTGGCAGTAGAGAAAAAGCTTAAATAACGAATTTTTCAATTTTTTATTTATTTATTTATTTTTACATAAATTTGTCATTTTCAGTATACAATGTGTATGTCAGATTGAAAATCAAGGAGAAAAAATATTGTCGGTGGTCAGAAATGAATGCAAGCTGTATTGATAGAATAGGGATATTATATGAGGGTCCCTGAAAAGATATCTGAGCGACTCACTTGTTTTTTCTTTAAATCATTATTTTAATGACCAAAGACGGGAAGAAATGATTCAGGGCAGTAGATAGGACCTAAAACCTTTCAGCATCCCTTCGTGTATATATATATATATATATATATATATATAAATTATTCTCTAGAAATATTAGGTTGGTGCAAAAATATCGTTTTTCGACGTTAAAAATACGCCAAAAAACGAGAGGTTAGTGCAAAAATAATGTTTTTGACGATTTTTTTTGATTATTGTTCACCCATTTATCCAACTTTTTTGACTTCTCTATTTGCTTTAAATGGCGAACGACTGTTGAGTGGTCGATCTCAAGTTCAACAGCAACTTCTCGTGTGGTTTTGCGATGATCGACTTCAATTAAGGCTTTCAAATGTTCGTTATCAACCGCAGTCGGCCGGCCGCGACCGTCTTCATCTTCGCGGCTCTCGTCACCATTGCGAAATTTCTTGAACCACCGTTGTGCCACACGTTCGTTAGTGGTTCCTGGGCCAAATGCATCATTGATATCACGAGCTGTCTCGGCAGCTTTTCGGCCTAGTTTGAACTGGAACAAGAAAATCGTGCGGATTTGAATTTTGTCCATGCTGTCGGAAAGCCTGCAAAAAAAAAAAAAAAAAAAAAATAAATGAAGAGATTGAGAACGGTAACGAATAACAGGATTCGATAGAGCGAAAAAAACGCGCTTCAAAATGATATATAACATGGCTATATATATATCAATGAATTAATTCAGAAATTATATAGAAAAGTAACACTTGTGAGAAAACGACATTATTTTTGCACCAACCTAATACATTGTAAATTAAAAAGAAAAGGGACTGGATAAGGAATTAATGCAATAATTACAGACAGAAAAGTAGCTACTATGTATAATACAAATGGGCTGTTTATTTTGCAAATTGTTAGTCAAGAAGAAAGAATTATCAGAAATTAAGACAATTAATGCCGATAAAAAAAGGGATATTATAATGTTTTTGCTTTTATTCTGGAAAATATTACATTAAACAGAAAATTAGGAGTTCAGTGTATATCGCGCGATCGTGTGGATTTTCAGTGCTAGCGAACGGGACATAAGATTTAAATTAAATTCAGTGTTTGTCTCATGTAGGTAAATTTGTAGAGATTAGCTCCCCTTATGGGCATTGGGTCGATCCAGTAAATAAAAGGAGTGTTTTTCTTTTAGTCAAAGACATCTTCAAATCTTAAAAGAAAGTTTATTGACGAAATATTGACTTAGATGAAATTTTTTTAAAAATTTGAATACTCTATATTTTTTTCTCGTTCATTCATTCATTCGTTCTGTGGCAGCAAAATTCCCTGAAAATATTACAGGTCCTTATGTTTCTCATTCCCCATCAAAACGCCCATCTTATGGAAGACTCCGCCATAGCTTTTATCAAGTTCCCTTTGCCCGACACCTTAACACAAAACCAAAACATTATTCCTAGCGCAGTTAGGATTTTTTAGGCGGGGGATATTTTATTACTAACAACTTTTTACATTTAGTCTCTGTAACTAGAATTATGGACATTGATAATACACACTGGGGCTATTTTATTTAACGTTCTCATTATCAACGCCACTCTCACCCCCCCCAAAAAAAAACTAACAAAAACTATTCTAAATATGGAGTCTAGTAAGAACTTCATTAGAGAATTGTGGTATTATGATGACTGTAGTAAAAAGTGCAAGAATGTGATGTTTTGGTGGAGGTATATTTATTTTTTGTTATAGTACGAACAACTGTGGCATAAGGCCGAAGAGGAAAGGCTGGTGGTCAGTAACTATCCTAGTCCTAGTTAATCCCAATCATGACCCATTCATTCAATACAATATAATCAACACAAGAACTTGTCCATCACCTGCCAATCTTACATGTACCACAATACCACATATGCACAAGGGACCTACAAAACACTCCATGATGAAAAAAATTGTGCAGTTCATATTGTTTTTGTGGAAGGAACGCTATTCAGTGATTGGGGTTAGCCAAGTTAAAACCGACAGATGACCACCAGCTCTTCTTGCTGCTCCAACGTTGTTTTTTTTTTCTTTGCCTTATTTTTATGTATATTGACATGAATAAAATATTCAAAACCAAGGCATTGAACTCCCCCCGCCCACAAAAAAAAACAAATTTGGATTACAAGTTCTTAAATAGCCTCGTCAGATCAACACTTGCATATAAATACGGTCCATAGCGCCACACTTATTTAGAAATATCTAAACTGTCATCTGTATACAGCTCCTTTCTCAGATCAGTCATTAACCCTTTGAGCTCTGCCTTCCTGAACAATTTTAACCTTTCTGTCTGAGCCCCTGAGTTAAAATTCGCAAATAATTGGTATGGAATGTTTCATGGTAGATATAAAAACAGTTACAAGTATTTACAAACCGTTCAACCAGTAGCTGGATATTAAGTCATTTGTCTCTACCACTGTTCAACCGGTGGCTGGACATTACGTCATTTTTCTCTACCACCGGTAAAGCGGTAGTCAGAGTTCAAAGTTTTGAAAATGGTCTCGAGCGAATGAAGTTTGTAGGTCTTAGAGAGGATCATCCTTCATCGAACCTTGTGGACTGATAATAAACGAAGAACTATAGCAGATAACAGAAACCACATGGACTTCCAACAGCAATTAAAATCGATAGCACTTGTAACACGGCGATAAAATAATGATATTAGATGCTGATGTTCCACACTACTTCAAATGAAAGGTTAGAAAGGAAACCTCCATCACTTCAAGAGAGATTGATAACGGATAGTAGACTCGAGGAAAATATTTTCCTGTAAAAACGGTTTTAATTTTATAAATTTCAAACGACAGGTGCAATGGCTGCTCGGTCAATGAAAAGCGAATTTTTCCTTATAAGGAAACTTCTATCACCAGTGATTTGTAAATTTCCTTTCTCGTGAGACTTCAACGAAAATACTAGCACCTTTTGTATTTATAACTCCCCCACCCCGATGTGATTGGTTTGATTAGTGCTTGTTTGTTTCTTTTTTTAAATCAAATTAATTCCAAGCAAGAGAGAGTAAAGCTACTAAGACACAAGCGGTTACTGATTGTGAAAGAATTTGAGAACAATAGACAAGTAACCAGGAAAGCAGTAGATAACGATTGACATTGAAATTTTTGAATATTAAGAAAACATGGATCAGGAAGAGAGTTCCACAAACAAGAAGTGCGAGAAAAGAAAATGTTAGCATAGAACTTACGGTTACATCGAGCCAATTCAACTGTAAATTGGTGAGACATTGCTGCCAATCTAGTACTGCGCTTAAATTCATAAAGTCTAGGTACCATAGCAAAGAGCTCATCCAGACAAGTACCATTAAAGTATTTATAAGCAAGACACAAAGAAGCAATTTTACAGTGGTGTGAAAGTGGCTAAAGCCGAGACGCCAGGTCAGGACCAATAATATTGCTGATTCTCCTTTGGATTTTATCACGCATCTCTAAATAAGTAGAAGGAGCATTGAACCAAATTTGGTATAAATATTCTAAGCATGGGCGAATGGTAGAAAAATTGCCTAGCACGATATTGTGTACCAAATTTCTTAACAATGGATTCAACGTAGTCTTTCCACTACATGTTGGCCAAGAATGTTAACCCGAGAGGCCGCACCTAGTCACTCTTCTGGAGGTTAGCATCAGCCATGCTGATGGAAGGCAGAAAGGTGTCTCTCAGATGACTAGCAGGTTAGTTTTAGAGGCGTTAAAATTAACAAGCCATTCTTCACCCCCGGTTAACAACAGACTGCAGGTCAACATTTATTGCTCTCATTTACACACCTGTCTTCCTTTTGCCTTCCACCCTTTTATTTGCATTTTAATCATTCATAACGGTGACATTAGTCATAAAACAACTGTTTCCTTATAAGGAAACATTTGGTATTGTCCTGGGTATGACGATAAACCACATCCGACAGTAAGGAGGATTTGAGGAACCACTTAATTGCTGGTGTTCCCAGCATATATATATATATATATATATATATATATATATACACACTGACCCGGGGTGGTAACACCTGATAGGGTCCCATCTATGGGCAAAACCTCCAAACTGGGGTGAAAACACTATGAAAATGTAAAAATAGGTTTCAGTACCAGCAATACATTTTTGTAAAAATGATTACCAACAATACATTTTTCTGAAAGAAAAAAAAAGACAATATATATTTAGATAGATAAAAAATATAACCAGCAATAAAAAATCTATTGGCATTAAATAACCCATTGAGGTTGATATACCACAAACCAGACCAATATGTATTGAGATAGATAGATAGATAAAAAATATTACCAGCAATAAAAATCTTGTCGGCTTTAGATAACCAATTGAGGTTGATATGCCGTAAAACAAACCAAATCAAACTATCGCCATTTATTGACCATTCAGGCAGTGCTACTGTCGGTTGTAATTTATAAAACATTTCTATTATATTTTTTTTCATACAAATATGGGTCTCAAGTCCACTAAGTGTTATCTCTCTTTGTAGTAGTTGTGAAGGTTTCCTTCCGAATTATTTTGTTGAAGACAGTGTGGAATGTCAGCATCAGGATTACGTCTTTATTTTCTCTTCGTGTTAGGTATCATTTTAGTTGTTGATTCTGTTGAAAGTATTCAAGTGATATGGTTTATGTTATTTGGTACAGTTGTTTGTCATTCTGTAGCGCCATTCCCCAAGTTTCGAAAAGTATTTTCCTCTCTAAGTCCTACAAATTTAATTCGCTCAAAGCCATTTTTTAAAATCAATGATATGAGAAAGTGTTTGTATAGAACAGTTTGAAGATTAGATTGGGCGCCTTGCACAAGATCCATATGAAAATCTCAATCTGACGAGGCCTTTTCAGAACATGAATTATTAGGTTAAAATTTTGCTTTTATAGCAACTTGCAGTTTTGGGCGAAAATATTGGATGGTACATAATTATCAGGCGTTTTTGTAGGCGAGTTATTTGTTAAAAATTGTTTTGTTTACTTAAAAAAAAAAAAAAAAAATAAATTTTCAGGTTAAAAAATGCGTACTGAATCATACTCATTTAAAAATATTGTTGAATTGATATATTTTTTTTCATAATAAATATTAGGTTGGTGCAAAAATAATGACGTAATAATGTCGTTTTTTGACGTATTTTTTAACGTCAAAAACGACATTATTACGTCATTTTTGCACCAACCTAATATTATTTAAAAACGCCTGATAATTATGCACCAACCCGATATTACCAGCGGAGTTTATTCTATGTTCAATTTGCTTAACTTCTATTTTTTTTTTTTTTTGCTGACAGATCGCCTACAAGGCTGAAAGGCCACTCAAAGTAAAGAGTTACTCAGTGATATTGTTGTAAGCGAGGCAAAATGAAGGAATTCAGAAATGCATATTATAAATGACGTGTAGGATAGATAACGGTTGATCCTGGACTTGAAGTTGTCAAGGAAGCATCCCCTCAGGAGAATGTTACAGAAAGTAAACGGTTCTGGAGAAGAAGCTGTCTGTGTGGAAAGGCTTCTTATCAAATGAAAGTCAATGAGGATGACTTGCCACTGTAAACATGGTATGACGTGTACAAGCAGTGAATGTTTGTACTGGTGGAACTAAAGAATGTAAATCATCTGAACATCTGCCATAGTACTAGCAATAGAGTAATGAGAGGCTGACAACGTTTCGGCTGTGGGATAAAGATTTCAAGGTGAAGAATAACTCATCGCCCACAAGGCCACGTTAGAGCTTTTTAACAGGCTGGGCAGTGAAGATTGAGCAGCGCCAGCTCAGATATAGCAGCAATACTCCATTCTTCCTAAATTTGTTATAAGTGATCCATACACCGAAGTATTTGAAGGGTTGGCTATTTGGATATTTTGTTTTACAGCACATCAACCTCAGTGGGTCATTTAATGACGACATTGCTTTGGTGCGTGTCAAGAACAATTTTAGCGGGAAGAAGTATGGAAAAACTTTTTATATTTCCCTAAAACACATACACACAACTATTGAAACACATCTAGTTATATTAACGTGCTTTTAATTATATAACTATTGTCCTAAATGGCGTCAATACAAAAAAAATTATAGACAATGATTTAGAAGTCAACAAAATGGTAGCAATGATATTTATTTAGTAAAATCCAAGTCTGCGTAGATAATTCCAAAATCTCAGCCTTGACCCAACTATGGCCATTTTTTTTTTAAACCTCACAATTGCAGCATCAAAGAAAGATCTTAAGGTTTATCCTTTTTTTTTATGAGCGAAAAAAAAAAAAAAAAAAAAAAAAAAAAAAGAAAGAAAGAAATAGTTCTTAGACTGAGGTTAAATAGTTTTCGGGCTCTGCTTGATCGGAGAATAGAACGGTTACTAGATTCCCAGGTATTACTCAAACACCTGAATACCTATCAATCACAATAAAACGGAAATTTTCGCCTTTCGCATTATCTATGTCTGATGGAAATTTCTGCCTTTCGCAGTTGAGAACTGAAAATAGAATAACTTCAAAATTCTTTTTAAAATTCTAGTTTGGTTTTGTTTGTTTTACGGCATATCAACCACAATGGGTTATTTAATGCCGACAAGATATTTATTGCTGGTAATATTTGTTTTCAAAAATCTATTTCTGGTAATATTTTTTTCTCCAAAAATCTATTTCTGGTAAGAATTTTCCTTCAAATATGTATAGCTGGTAATAAATGTTTTGCTGGTAATATTTGTTTTTTCAAAAAATGTTTTGCTGGTTGTAACACCTATTTTCACACGTTTTGACCCCAGTTTAGTGGGGGTTAACTATTTGCCCATAGCTTGAACCCTGAAAGGTGCTACCACCATGGGTCAAACTGGACCTGGGAACACCATCAATTAAGAGGTAGCTCCATGCTCCTCAAAACCTGATCAGAGGCCTTGGTGTTGGACGTAGTGTATCGTCTTACCCAGGACGCGGATGTAGTGTATCGTCTTACCCAGGACGGAGGTATATGAAGGGATTAACGTAGGCGTCCACAAATCAGTCTCTCTCTGCGTAAATACTGGACATATAATATTCATCCTCTATTTCTATAAGAGTCAGATCAGGACGAAACGGGACAAGCGTTGCCCAGACTTCACTTTCTCGTCTCGATAGAATTCAAAAGCTGCTCCACGTCGTTGTGGGTAGCGATTTATTTTCCACCCTACAACAGACGAAACGTCGCAAGCTTCTCGCTACTTTATCGCTATTTCCATGGAATTGCATTTCTTAGTGCCACCAGTTCTAATCTTCGCGGTTAAGACGCGCCATGCCACGCACATTGTAGGGAACCACCCTCATTCTAGTCGTATTCCATTGATAAGATGTATGTTCGACTCCAGCAGCCTCTTTCAACATACCGCTGCCTGGCGGAACCAACTCCCAAGAGGATATTTCTTCGATTTTTACAATCTTAACCTGTTTGAGTCTAGGAATAACTTATCTTCCCCACATACATTGTGCCTCTTACTCTGTAACCATCTACATCGAGTGCCGCTTGAGAATTGTACACGGTGTTGAAAAATGCTGAACTGGATTTCTTATCCCGTAAAAGCAATATAATTTGTACGCATATACAGGCGCCTGTTAAGTAGATATTTACTTGACCTCCCCACCCACCGAGTCAAATTGTGACACAAGGTCAGTTTTTAACGTTGGGATCCGAGTGTTTTCACTCGGACTACTAGTCTTAGCTGGTCAAAGCTAGTCATAACTGGTCTTGGCTTGTCAGAGCTGGTCTAAGCTAATCGTAGCCGTGATACCACCAGCACAGGGACGGATCACTATGACAAATAAGTATCACATGATTTTCTAAGCGTAGCTTAGATGTGGCACAAGGCCGAGAGTGTGGAGCACCCAGTGAGGATAGAACTCACTATTCAGTTGTAACTAATTTTAACGAGACAAGCTTGCTAACCATTACATCACGCCGAGGTGCCCCAGGCGCCTGTTAAGTAAACCACTCCTCCAGACACTTCCTATTTCGCTTTGTTCTTATTGGACACCCCCCACCAAAAAACAAAAAAAACAAAAAAAAACCACCTATTATTTGCTAACCAAACATTTCTCAATTCTTCCCGCCCAGTATGTAAAGTTATCATTTAATTTCTTTTAAATGCCTATACAGTGTGCTTTATCCGAATGGACACCATTGCTTACAACCAGAAAATGTTGGACTTGCTAAATGATAGAGACACTTATGAACAGATCTCCCCTATACAAGTTTCTAAGAATCTAAAAGAATTCAATAGGTCCTATAAGAAACTCATATGTAATGAAGATAAGATTTGGCTTTCCTTATTAACTACCACCCCACCGTCCCTAAAATTTATGGTCTCCCGAAAACCCATGAGCCTAACATTCCATGACTATACAGTGTGCTTCACTGCTGCTAAATATCGGCCCTTTTCAGTCGGGTTTCATCAAACAACCGTTATGACATGGTGCTGTCTTCTCTTGACACTCTCCATTTTGGAACCATTATTTTCTGCTGATATATATATATATATATATATATATATATATATATATATATATATATATATATATATATATACACAGTGAGACCCGGATATAAGAGATTTTCTCTGGTCCCAAATTAGAGCCAATACTTACCGAAACAAAATAGACCAAATCCGGGTATAAGAGACTTCTTCTCCGGTCCCGACAACTCTCTTATATCCGGGTTACACTGATAATACAATCATCAACGTGTTTTGGATTTATTATTTTTATCCGGTTGAGTTAGTTCAGGCATTCATGAGTTTATCACTCCAACCATGACAGTCCTGCATCAAATTCGGAAGATCATTATGGTGGCATTCTGTGCCATAACATAATTGGTCAATGTAGGTGATTGATGGCCGACCAGCTGATCTTGCGCCCATGGCTAGGTGTCCAGAGCAGTAGATCACTCGCAAATTCTTGTTTTGCTCACCAGCAGTGTCCTGTATTCACATAAGATTGTAGAAATATCAGGGCTGGATCCATAGAGCTGTGATCTAGTTGGATCTTGTCTGCAAGAGATGTTAAGTATAGCTCTCAGCATCTGAGTGTAGGTTCTATCAAGCTTAAACTCAAGTTAATGTCCAAACGGTGGCACCATAAATTAAAACAGCCTCAATAGTGACACGAAAGAATCTTCGTTTGAGGTTGTCTGATCAGATTTCCAGATTACATCCATTTTATTGAAGGTGACCTAAGCTTTAGGGATGCGAATGTACACATCGTTTTCAGTAGAATTTATCTCACTTAGGTATATAAAAGATTCCATGGATTTTATTGATTCTCCTGAGAGTTTGTATTGAGCCTTGCTGGTTGAATCCTGTAAATCCAGTTTTAGAGGCATTGACAGCATTTTCTAGGTAATGAAGGAGAATAGTGACATTATTAATGGTCTGTTATTGCTAGATCATCTGCATAGTCAATGTCGGTTAACCGTTTTGCGTAATATCGACTTTAGAGTCTTGGTGATAAAGTAAAACCGAGAGAACTACACTGGACAAATCATCTAGGTTTGGGATTTATACAAGTGCTTATTTAGGAGCGTGTGACAGATAACAAAAATTGCCTTGAAGACTAATTAGTTTGCCCTCACGCGTGCCTGACGACAACAGCTTTATAGAAAAAAAAATTAGTTATACGCGGAATGCTCCGAAAATGACGCCTTTTATTAAGTTGGCCCGACGAGATCATTTACATTTTGATGGGAAAAAGGCTTAATTTTCCTTCAATAGCATACTTGTTACTGATATAAACTGAACGGAATCTGGTAAAACGCGTATAAAGCAGTGATGTATTTACGTGATAAAAATAGCACCCATCGACTTTAAATGGTGCTTGCTGAATTTTTACGGCAACCATACAATGGAAGCGGCGGATATATATATATATATATATATATATATATATATATATATTAAGTATGTATATATGTGTATGTGTAACAGTAAAATTGTCTAATTGTTAGATTAAGCTTTGAACTGTAGTAACTTAGAAATAATTAAAGATATCTTGCTGGAATTCACCGAGGTTTTTAGAATACTATTGGACTCTGCTTTGAGCAATAGGTATGTACATTTATTCTCCAAGCTTAACAGACGAATCGTGATGAAATCGATCATAAACGAAAATGACATGTTCCTCATTAATTATTCATAGCTAAGGATTGAAAGCTCATGAAGGAGTGAAATAAAGTTCACACACATATATATTATTCTAGGATTATTTTCCAACTTATTCAACATGATCTTCGCCCTCTCTAATCTTCTAACTTTCTATCCTGGAGTAACAAGGTGCCTCACAGGTGTCACGTACGATTTCATTTTCAAGTCTTTGTTAACCACTATTTGGACTGTCATAGCTGAAACTCCTCTTTCTTGTGCCAAACGTCTTATGGGTTGAGTTTTCTAATTGATCTCTTTTGCTCTAAGTTGAAATGATTTCCCCTCTTCCTGTCGTGACCTCTTGATCTAGTTTTCCTCACTACTGTTCCCTCTTTTTAAAACTTATTTACTTTTCTTTTGATGGTTCTTGAATGGAATTGAAGCTAGAAACCAGACTAAGAATGTTGGTACCATTACTGAAGGCCTGAATGATCCTTTTCCTCTCACCATTGCTCAGTTGGGAAGACAGTGTGGCTGACACAAAGCAATTTTAACCTGCTCTATTTATAACTGAATAACTCAAAGGGTTTTTTTTTTAGTGATTCTCATGAAAAATGATGTCAAGATGGCTCCACGTCTTATCTGGGAACCTGGGAAAAAGAAACTCAATTAGTGTTTTTTTTTTTTTTTTTTAAATGTTTTGTGGGAGGGACAATTTTGTTGTTACATCCGGGTATATATGAAGTTTCTTCTAGATCATATAATACAAACGTACCAATGCACGCGCTATTAAATGTTTGACAGACGCTCGGAATATATGAATATAAATGCGAATTTTTGAAAGAATTTCTTCATCTTTCAGAGATATACTCTTCATCTTTTCAGGTCTGTCTGTTCGGTTCTGGATTAGCGACTCTTTTTCTGAGATTTACGTGGCTTGCTCCCCTTCCGTCACAGCAAGTAACTGTGTTCATTTTTCTTTATATAAAACGCATGCAGGTAAGTGTTCGTGAGCATATCTAGTAGGCAGTTATTAGCCTATAACAGGCGAGTCTCATTAGATTCTCAATAATTTTACCCTTGTGCCATACTAGGCTTGGTAAATAGATATACAGATTCATGTTTATCGCATATTAGTGCAAGATAACAATTAAAAAAAAAAAAAAAAAAAAAAATTAACTCAGAATTTTGACCAAACCTTGAGTTACTTAATTTTGACGTAAGAATTACTTAAATTGCTTTTACGGTTGTTTACCTAATTTTAATAAATTGGAAGACATTTCTTTGATTAAAATTTATTTGTTTATCTCAGTCCTCCGATATGGTAGTAAATGATGGACAATCTCCTCACAGATGAAGAAACTCGAAATGTACAGGATGTAATAGATAAATTTTCATCCAAATGCCGCAAAAAAAATAACACTGACATCTCATTTTAACAGATATATTTACCAAAATTACAGAAAAAAAAATAACTTGCAATAATAAAGAATAAATTTAGTCAATAAAATCGTCATTGACCACGGTCTCCAGATGTCTTCGGAATCTCCTGTAACTGTTTAAGTTGGTAAATGCTGCCATAATCTTTGCTTTCTATGGTCTTACAAGGAGTTTTGTTGGTCTCTCTCTCACAAAATAACCAAGAGGATTGCAGTCTAGGGAGTTAGGTGGCCAGATATAAGGGGTGATGTCGTCGTAGAAACTGTCTGACGGCCATAACTGGGTTCTCCTGCTTGTGTGGCATGGTACAGAATCCTCTTGCCATACAGAGGGTTTCCAGCAGCCACCCTCTTGACCCAGGGCAGCACTACCTCTTTAAGGTACTTGATGTAGGCCGCAGTGTTGAGTCTGTGGGCCTTACCAACAAATTCAGAAATTCTTTTATCTGAACGAACAGAGTGAGTTTTCAGAGTTGCTGTACCTTCGTAATCACCATCCGACTCTTTCCAAATCTTCTGCAAAGTCCTCAGATTGACACCCAAACACTCTGAAATGTTCGAATTGGAGATTCTGAGATGAATGCCAAACAGTACAGCCTGCCGTTTCCAAATTTCTGGAGGAGTGAATTACGTCATGGTGATCTTTTCTCACAGACGAGGCCCAACCCTACTATACTATGCAGTTGACAAAATAAAAAAAATGATAAAAAATACCCCCCCCCCAAAAAAAAACAAAAAGTGCAATCGCGAAATTAAAAATATAAAATGTCGACAAAGTACACATCGTTCCATGTAGTTTTAATGGAGAATGTTCTTAGAAAGAAAGAAAAGTGTGCTGGACTGCTATGGAATATATAATCTACATGGCAATGAATGCTGACCAATCTCTTCAGAGATGAAGAAGAGACAGAAATATAGTTCGAATGATGAATATCCTTAGAAACAAAGAAAAAAATGCTGGACTGCTATGGAATAACTAATCTCCTATATGATAGTGAATGCTAACCAATCTCATCACAGATGAACAGACTTGAAGCGACAGAAATGAAAGAAAAGAGTGTTGGACTGCTATGGAATATCTAATCTCCGATATGGCAGTGAATGCTGACCAATCTCTTCACAGATGAAGAAGAGACTTGAGTCAACAGAATGTGGTTCTATTCTTTCTGATTCTAAGTAACCCACTTTATGTTTCTATTTTCCTTATTACTTCCTCATTAGTCACATGTTCAGTCTATCGTATTCTCAGGATCCTTCCGTAGAACCACATTTCTGTTGCTTCATGTCTTCCTCTGCGAGGAGATTGTCCAGTATTCAGTGCCAAATAGGAGAGCCGATATAACATGACAGGACAGTACGGTTTTCTTTGTTTCTAACGAAATTTTCCTCTTAATACTTTGCCTAGCTTTTGGAAGGCATTTTTTTTACCCAATGCGCCATCACATTTCGCAGTCATATTTCCGATCGTCGGTTAAAACGCTTCCTAGCTATTTAAATTTTCGTACTTGCTTGCATCTCCAATTCCTCGTTCTCACCTTGGGCTGTTTCTTTTGCTGACAACCATACATTCTATCTTCTTACAATTAATGTTTGTCCTTTCTTCTCACTTTACTACCTTCTCTCGGTGTATCTGCAGCTTTCTTTCTGTGTCTGCTATCAACACTGTGTCATCTGCATGATCTTGTACTGTTAAGATTACGACTGCCAATAATAAATCCTGGTAGAACTTGTAGTTCTCTCAGTATCGTGTCGCTGTAAGAGTTGAATAATTCCGTTGAGAAGGAACATCCACGCATTAAACCTATTTTTATTTTTTAATTTATTTTCTATTCGTATGCAGGGGTGGGGATTCTCCCAGTCAGTTGCAATTTTACTTTACAAGAGTTTTTTTTTTTCTGGCGCATGTTGAAATCCACACACTATTTAGTATTGTTGAATTAATCGCTGACATTTTTTATCGAGATTTACAAAATCTACGTTTTGTTCAGTTTCGCAAACCAATCGTTGAAGTTTAATAATTTCTTTAATTTCATTTTATAGGACTTCATAGCAAACAATATTTAAAATAAATGTGTTTTTTCTTTTTAACAGCGAAGAATAGATTTTTAGGATTTCTTACACTTGAGCATACAACATACAACAGGCCATGCGTAAATATTTATATAGAGAGCCAAATTCAAACTGTTTGAAGCGTTTGGCCTTGTGATTTGTTTATATTTTTCGCAAACGCAGGGTAAACTGGAAACTGGATTCTTGTATATCAAACAATATTGCATATAAAAACAATATTGCATTTTTATTAAGTAAGTATTTATTTTAATCATTAAATTGTTTTTTTTAAATAGTGGGAGTATTTTGGATGTTAAATAATAAAACTTAACTTTCTCCTAAAAATGAATGAAAATTTATTGTACTAAGCTACGCACCCTAGTAAAAAACAATTGTAATTTGTACACCTTACCTGTTTGCATTTCTCACCAAAATCTGGTTTCGATCTGCCAATATAAGGCTATTTTGGGGGATGTAAAGGATGGATAGACTAACGTATGTCATAGAATGTAATATACATGTAGATTACAAACTGTTGAAACAGGGGGCCAGCTTTTCTCAAGAGAAAATCATAAAGCATTATAAGAATTATATCTCAAGTAGAATTTATGATAATGTTAATATAGTCGCCATGCTGTCATCATAGACTAACCTTATACAGAATAGTAATTGGAGTACTGAAGTATAAGATTTTATTTCAATTTCTACATATTGGGAGGTAATAACGAGAAGATTTAACTTTTAATGTTTGCAATATCGTAGATGGAATGTCATCGTTTTGTTGGGGTAAGTTTTATGAAATATCAGTAGAGATGAATCGTGTCGGCAAACTTTATTCAATTTTAATATAAAGTAAAAATGCAATAACATTTTACTTTACGTTTATTTTACATTTTACGGAGGAGAGGGCTATCGGCGCGACAAATGAAATCGGCGATACGCTAAGGTATATCTCAATCTCCACTGGTGCCTCCGCAGGAAATATGGCATTGACGGGGACTAGTCGTATAGTCACAAACCGGAGTGGGTTATGGAGAATGAACAAACAACCCAGGTGGTGGCTTCCAAATCCAAATCGACCGTAAGCCTGAACACACGAAGCCGGATATTATCGTGGTTGATAAAGTCAACAGGAAGTGCTTTCTTGGGGATGTTACATGCGCAGGAGATCAAAACCTTGTTCAGAAGGCAGCTGGGAAAGTCAGCAGATATACAGATCTCCTCACTAGCATGGTGCGTTTGGCACACTAATCTTCATCATTAGCGCGTTAAGCCACCATTACCACGACTTTGATCAGCGAGATGGAAATGCCTACTTGCTGTATACAACCGCTTTTCAAGACCAGTGGTTAAGAATGGCTTTGAGTGAGTGAAACCAATGGGTCTTGGTGAAGACCACGCTGCTTCGAACCTTGTAGATTGGCGCTACATAATCACAAAGAACTGCAACAAATAACAGAAACCACATCAGGTGAGGACTTTCAGTAACAATTGAAAGGTATAGAACATAACTAAGCGAAAACATTGTCATAATCAAGATGTCGACATTCCACGCTACTTCGGACAAAAGGTTAGGAAGAAAACATCCATTAGTACTAGAAAGAGCGATAACAGCTACTGAATTCGAGAAAAATATTTTTCTGAAAAATTGTTTTAATTTATTAAAATTTTTAATTTTATAAATTTCAACCGAGAGTAGCATTGGCTGCTCGGACTATGAATGTCGAATGTTTCCTTATAAGGAAACGGTTACCATTACCATTGTAATCAAGCCCATAATTCCAACCCTGCAGAAATCGTCATTAACGAACTGCCAACATCCTGCAAAAAGGGTTCTCTCTCTCCCTCCGAGGTCAACGCAACTTTATGGAGAGAACCAATAATGTAAGATCTCCAGTAAAATGTATTACTTTTTTTTTTTTTTTACAATGATGCTCACCAAGAGACACTCGAGGTAGAGTAAGAAGCATCACCGCAAGCAAAGGGACAATGCCACCAAACGCAAGGGGCGGATGTGAAAGAAAAGGAAAGAGCATAAGAAGGAACAGGAAACCCAAACAATGGATAACACTACTCCTGTTCAAAAGACCGGCGAGTGGTATCAACAGGCGATAGGCGGACCTATCTATTCGTACTGATAAAAGAAAAAAAAACTCATTGAATAGTAAATAAAAGAATCTTAGACGGAGACACTAGATTCATGGAGTTGTAATAGGCATGAGAAGGGACCGGAAACCCAATCCTTAACAGGAAAGAAGGCGAATTAAGGACTATAATAATAATAATAATAATAATAATAATAATAGCTGTTTACCAAGTGTATTCTGGAAGACAACTCCTAAAATGAAGTAACAAGTGAGGATAAAATTGATTACTGTCATAATGGTTGCTTAAATAAGTTTGTTTCCATGGCGAGAAACTTGTATACGGTACAGATATGATTTGCATCAAAGACAGAATAAAACTGTTGAATGTCACATCGAATAACATCGGAACTTTAACCATATTTTTTGTTTGGCTCAGTTCTAAAAGAATTTTTATTTGGTACATTTTTTTTTTAAATTTAAGAAATTTAAAATATTAAGAAATAAAAGAGGGGTGTATACCATCGTAAATACATTGCGTGCCAAATTATTATCGAGATATTTTTTTTTCTAATATTTCAAAAACTGTCCAATTAATCCACACAAAATTTTCACACAATGTTGGCAACACTGACCTGCGTAATCACTGAAATTTTCGTACCGATCTGCGCAATGTAAACAAACTGGCGCCATATTTGTTATCAGCATCGTGATTTGAGCGTGCCAAATTATTAGGAAGGTTTAGTAAAATTCCCAGAATTCAGCAAACGAAACGTTTATTAATGTTGAACGTGAATGTTTATGATCAAAAGAAGCTAATAAGATAATCAAACAAATAATAACAGATACAAACAAAGGCACAGTTTTAAACAAATTAATAGGGAATGTGCTTTCCCTGTTTTGAAATTACTTGAAGTCGACGATCCATAGAATTTGTTAATTGTAGGATGTCATCTGCTGTAATGCCGCGAGATATGTCAAGAATTGCTTCCCACAACTCAGCGTTACTCCTGAATTGACGTCCGTTGGCGTACAGTCTTCGCTTCATGATGCTCCAAAGGTTTTCGATTGGATTTGAATCCGGAGAATTTGCTCGCCACTTCATTTTTCGAGGTCCATCGAAGCCTAACTGTTTCAAATATTCAGTAGTCTTGTGAGCAGCATGTATGCCTCCACCGCCTTGTTGGCGTCTCAAACGATGATGGCGATTCTGTCCGTTCATTACCCAGCTTTTACACCATCTATCTGGCCCATCAAGTGTTTCTCGAGTTTCGTCTGTGAACAAAACTTTAGAGAAGTCAATCTTCATATTGTCCTCGGCCCATTTCAATCAATTTTGAATGTGGTTTCTCGTCAACGGAGGCTTCGATACAGGTTTGACTGTATCTGTGGCTATTTCCCTCAGATACCAACACCGAGTACTTTTAGACACAGTAGGATCCCCAATGCGACTGAAAAGCTCTTTACTTGTAAGTCCAGGGTTATTCGTGGCCTCTCGTTTGTCGTGACACGAGACGACTTGAAATAACCATCGGCTTGCCTTTATCTGCCCTTTTGCGTACTTGTGTAGGGTCGGCGGTGAACTTTTTCACTGTTTGATGATGCCTCCCTATCATTTTAGAAATTTATAGAGTAGATTTACCTTTTGAAAGTTCTGAAGTGATAGTTTTCTTTTCAGCATCACTTAAAGTGCTTTTACGGCCCATCTTTTCACTAAATTCTTACACTTTCCGAATAATTAGGCACGCTCAAAATCACCGTGCTGATAACAAATATGGCGCCAGTTTGTTTACATTGCGCAGATCAGTACGAAAATTAAGACAAGATAATGATTGACGTTCCATTTAAGTTTCTGAAGATCAAAGTTGACTGGAAAGCAAGAAGCCGTAAGAGATTTTCATAAGCAAAAGAAGAACCAGAACATTTGAGGTTCCATATTTTTGAAGATATTTTATTAGAATTAATTTTGTTTTTTGATTGGATCTTTTAAAGTTTTAAAATCAGGTTTTTAGTTTTCTTTCAAATGATAAAGAAACAGGTACTTAATTTTCTTGTTCAGAAAATCTCTGTAAGAAAATAGATTTGTTGTCTTTTCTCTTTATTTATCTTGTTTGTAGATTATCCACAACTCAGGACTCATTTCTAGTAATCTATTAAATGTTTTTATTTTTTATCATTTCACCACAAGTAATGAAATAAAGCCAATAATGAACTGAATGTGAAGGAATACAAGAAAAAGACATTAGTAAGATGAGAGAACAATAAAATAACAAGAATTAAGATAGGTTACGATTGACATTGCATTTAAATTTTTGAAGATCAAATTGAACCAGAAAACAAGTCAGAATAGAGTTCCACATGCAAAACACGCGAGAGAAGAAAGTATCAGCATAGAACTTACCATTCATAAATAAAAACAATTAAATTCTAGTCTTTTTCTTTTAATCGTTTCACTCCAAGGAAGGCAATAAAACCACTAAGACGCAGGGGGTTAACGAGTGTAAAAGAATATGAGAAAATAAATGCATTAAGGAGAGATAACAATAAAAAAAAGTAGAAAAAGCATAACAATTGTTATTACATTTGTACTTTTGAAGATCAAAGCATGAGGCCGGAATAGAGTTCACCGAGCGAAAAGAATGAGCGAAGAAACTGTTAAATAACTTACGGCTACATATAACTATTACAACTGTAAAATAATGAGACATAACTGCCAATCTAGTGCTGCGCTTGAATTCTTAAATTTGAAGCAACAAAGAGGAAAGATCCCCAGAATAATTACCACGAAAATATTAATAGAAATGACGCAGAGAAGCTACGTTAGGGTGATGCGAAAGTGACTGAAGCCGAGATGCCAGGTCAGGATAAATAACATTGCCGATTCTTTGGATTTTATTAAGAATCCAAAAATATATAACAGAAGCACCATACTGTATGTGGTAAGAATATTCAAAGCATGGACGAATTATAGATTTATAAATTTGTAAGAAAAAAAATCTAGTGAGAAAAATTGTTTGATACACAGTGAGCCAACTTTCCTAGCAGCAGACATTAGAAATTGATTCAATATCATCTTTCCACTTAATTACAGCTGAAAACGTCAGCCAGAGAAGGCGTAACAAGTTACTCTTCAGGAGGTTAGCATCAGCCGTGCTGATGGAAGGCAGAAAGGGGTCTCTTAGACGATTAAAAGAGAGCAGTTTCGTTTTGAAGCGTTAAAATTAACAAGAAATGGTTTGCGAAATTTTACGTCTTCTATGCGTCGTGTCCTTTTAGGACGCGGGCAATAAGGATTCTTCCCTATTTTCTGTTCTTTGTAGCTCTTGGTAATTTTTGTCTTTTTCCTATCTCTCTTAATCCCTGTTCAGAGAACCATTTACAAAAGTTCATACGCTGTTTTCCCTCTGTTCATTTTTCCTTCAAAATTCTAATACCTTAAAAAACATTGACCCCAAACCAATAAGCATATAATGCACATGATGCATTTTGTTTCGGCGATCGGCCTATGCCAACCCTATTTTTTTCCAGCGAGTCTTTTAGTCCTCATATATGATCGAGTTTGTCTCGGTACTCGAGGGTACCAGACCATTACGATGTTTCTAACTATAGGAAGACATGTCTGTTGCCCTGATTTATAAGTAGACAAGACACGCAAACTCGGAGTATCACGTCTATGCATACCCTCCCAGTTTTTTTTTTTTTTTTTTTTTTTGAACAAGAGTTGTTTATCCCTTGTTTACTGTTTAGGATTAGGTTTCTGGTTCCTTCTAAAGCCTTCGCCTTATGCAACCCCCTACTAGAGTGACCCCTGGGCCTTGTACAAGGTAAATATTGTAAAAAGAAAAAAAATATCCGAGAGAGCACCTTGTAAACTTTAAAAAAAATTTTTAAAAAAAGATAGGGGAAATAATTTTCCTTCAAATAGATTTACCGTATATACTCGAATATAGCGTGAATTTTTATGCAAAATAAAAAAAAAGGGGGGGGCGGACTATACAAAGTTAACCTTTTGAAGTTTTGGTGACTGGTTGCACTGTACAAAAGGTAATTTTTTCTGGAGGGTTAAAATTCATGCAAAAACAATTTCATCTTCCATATTCACTTGATATCTATCCTACTTATCACTCATTTTAGCATTTAGAGTTTTCCATACACAATAAAACTCTTTCCAATAAGGAAGCGGTAATCGAAGCATTTGAACTGTTTATCACATCAAAGGATAAGAACATTTTTTACAGATGGGTTCAAGAATTTAGAGAAACGTTAGAGAACAGTCATTCTTCAACATAGTGCTTATTTCAACTAAATAAATTAGACTATTTACATTACTCGGACTATTGTCCTCACCTTTGTCGCCATATTTATTACAACGTTTCGGCCGTTGTACGCTTCGGCCTCAAGGACACATGGCATAGTGGATAAAGGCGTTGGTTAGATCCATTGACAGGACGCAAATAGTGTGAGTTCAATACCCAGTTAAGGCAGTGGTGAACTTGGAGAGGGGAATTAACACGAGATAACTGATATCTGACATTCATTAAATATGTCACGTGGAACTAGAACAGTCTACCCCAACGAACGAAATAACGGGTTCAGTTCGATATTCCAACCACCTGAAGAAGGCCGGAGCGTACAACAGCCGAAACGTTGTAATAAATATGGCGACAAAGACGAGGACACTGGTCCGAATAATGTAAAAATATCTCATCTTAGAAATATAGACAGATACTAAATAAATATTTAATATTTTTGAAGCGTTTTATTCATTTCCTATAAAGTGCATCATTTAATGTGTGGCAACATTCATATATATATATATATATATATATATATAATATTTCTCAGGAGAGCTGGAATCGAGGTTTTAGTTAAAGTTAAAAATCAGGAATTCGTATGCTGATTTTCCAAACATACAATTTCTATCCCTGAAGCTTGCTCCCAATCAGGACCGCCATTATGAACCACCGGAGTATGATGATGATAATAATAAAAATAAATCATAATAATAGGTCTGTTCATGAGCGACATTCGTCAGGGAGAATCATACCCGGTGACCGAGAGAGTTGATTTGTTTAAGATTGAAGGATGAGGCAACTTAGGAGAAACTCTCAGTAAAAGACCGTCTGTGTTGACTCAGTAACCCGACTTGAAGATATGTGTAAGTGGACCCCACCAGCAAGGTTACGTATTGCTTTTATCAACTTATTACCATATCGTGACTATTTGGCTGTGATGCATGTGCTAAGCATACTTTTTATCACAATGGTTATATTAGGCTTCGTTTATTTGTACTTAAGGATTTCTTCGTTAGTGTGATGCCCTCTCACTTAACAACCATAAGAAAATGTTGGCAATGAAAAAAGAAAAATACAAAAAAAAAAAAAAAAAAAAAAAAAAAAAGACGTTTATTTAGGAAGAATGGTTAAACAACAAACAAACAAACACAAACTTAGCCACAAGTGTTAGTAACTCTAAACTGTTTTGAATTTAGGAAAGTTTTTAGCATTCCATGAAATCTTCGAGACAGTATTTAAATTTGTTGTTTTCTTCGCTAAATTTCGACTAATGCCTTATCCGGTTTATTTCTGACTGAAATTCAGAGGAGAAATATTGTTTCAAAAGTTAATTTGGACGTGTCTGCTCATTGCTTTCTATACTCTTTAGTTCTGGGTATGAGGATAAACTACATCCGGCAGCAGGGCCTCCGATCAAGAGATTAGAGTTTTTGAAGAGCGTGGAACCATCTCTTAATTGCTGCTGTTCCCAGGTCTACCTTGACCAGGGGTGGTAGTACCTGTTAGGGTCCCAGATATGGGCAAATAGTGAACACCCAAACAAAAAAACACTATGAAAATATAAAAAAAATACATATTACACTAAAAATACCTGCAATTCATTTTTATGCATAAAAAAAAAAAAAAAAAAAAAAAAAATTATAGTAAAATGACCAACAATACATTCTATCTGTAGTTGAAGTCATACAATTTCATTCAAAATATATTTAGTTGACGCCATATTCAAAATATTTAGATTTCGGCATTAAATAACACCTAGAGGTTGATATGCCACTAAGTAAAACCAATTAATTGATATGCTTTGATTGGCACACACTGACTTTTTATTGAGCGGTTTTGCTAACGGTAACAACAGATTTACAAAAGTATAATATGGAAATTTTTATTTGCATAAAAGTAGAAGAAGCTGCTTTTCAGAAATTGGGTAAGTCACGACGAGATCGAACAAGAATAGATAATATTATTTTTGCACCAAGCTAATATTAAAAACAATATTAACCCATTTCAGCCCTGCGTTCCTAAACAATTTTAAACCCTTCTGCCTGAGCTCCCGAGTCAAAATTCGTAAATAATTGGTATTTAATGTTTCACGGTAGATATAAAAATAGTCACAAGTGTTTACCCACCGTTCAACCGGTAGCTGAGCATTAAGTCATTTTTCTCTCCTACCGGTAAAGCAGTGGTCAGGGTTCAAAAGGTTATGCAATATTAAAACCAATATTAAGCAATATTAAAACCGATATTAAGCAATATTAAAAACGAAAAGTGTGTTGGACTGCTAATTTTTTATATGGCAGTAAAGACGTGGGAACATTTCCTCACAGACGAAAAATGCAAAAGAAGCAATAGAGATGTGCTTCTCGTGAAGAATATTGAAAAATTGTATGAACAGATTAAGTGAGAAACGAGAAAATTTTAAATTGAAAAGAAACTATAAAGAAATTTCTGTTAACAAACTGAGAAAGAGACGGCTAATTATTTAACATTTTACGTTAAAAATGAGCAACAAAGATTGGAATGGATAAGGGAGAGAACGAGAAAATACAGGCAAAGCGCGAGAGAAGAAAAAGAGGCATGGGATAAGGGATAAGCTGAGTTGTCAACATCAGTGGAATTTCTACGGAAATTACTGATTATTTTTAAAAAATTTGAGAAGAAATAAAATGTTGCACTCAACAAAACTCATGCTGAACATACATTGAAGTTTTACATCGTATTCTGAGTAAACTTACAATTTCATTTCTTCTTCCTTAGTTTTTCTTTCGATCCATAGAAAGCTGAAGCGATTTTAGAATTTAACAAAAAAAAACAGTAGCACCATCTCCTTGATAAACATTAATAGCTTATGTTTTAAATCGAGGTTAAAAAACAATTGATTCGGTCGTCCTTATAAGAGAACACTTCGGTTGTGGAACTGAATAGTTTTATTAAGAATTTCTTTTAGGTGGGTAAATAAAAGGTTTCAGTAGTCGTTTTGAAAAAGAAAAAAAAAAGACTAAATGGAAAACCGGTTTTCCTTTGGGAACTTTTGTACACACCTAATTGCGTTATTTTACCTTTTCAAAAGACTTATTCTTTGAAAATATACAACATTTATAGATAATTACTAGCCGATTGTCAGGTCTATAATAAAAACAGAGAACGCAGGGGCTAAAACTGTGTACCGTCACAGAATGACGGTCGACCTTAACCTTTATCCTCTGTTTAAACTTACGTCTTTTCTTCAATATTATCGGAATTATAATTATGAACTATAACTTGAGATGTGAAAATCTCACTGAAACATGTTGGAAATTTCTAAAGTTTTCATTTGAAATAAAAAGCAAAAAAAAACGACGAACTTCAAACATAATTGTCACAATATATGGAAAAAAAGATGTCGGCTTAAATTGACATCAGGAGGATATAGGTTTAGCTGACGCATTCTTTATTTTACATATCTCTAAATGATAAACTATAATATTTGGGTTGGGAAAATTTCACTGAAATATGTTTGAAATATCATTTCAAATCAAGAAAATATAAACATTAAAGAAAATTGTACAATAGATCTTTATGAAATGTTGACAGTATGTCTGAAGTTAGACATTGTCTATTTGAAATTATTTGATTGTCAGCACCATTGTAGAGATAAACTTGGGGACTTAATGAAGAAACGATTTTTTCAGAAAGAATACAGCTTGACATAAATAGCTTCTTTTTTTTTTAAAAAAAAGAATCATTTTCATCAAGGGGTTCATGATACTTTCTAGAATCGCTAATTGCAAATTTAATGTCTTTACAAACAATTTGTTTTCAGGTTATATCAAACAGCTGAAGTTCTTTACAGAAATGAAGAACTTGTATTTTCTACCAATATATGTTAATAATACTAGTTAATTTTTGTAATTAACTTCAGCTGCTTGCTACTTCATAATACAGTGTAACCCGGATATAAGAGAGTTGTCGGGACCAGAGAATAAGTCTCTTATATCCGGGTTTCTCTTATATTCGGGTTTGGTCTATTTTGTTTAGGTAAGTATGGCTCTATTTTGGGACCAGATAAAATCTCTTATATCCGGGTTACACTGTATTAAAGAAAAACACATTATTTATAAAAACACATTGAATTTAAAAATTAGTACTTCATGAAGGTTTTATAAACTTCAGAATAAAAATACTAAAATTGTTTGCGCAAAAATAGGACAAAGTTTTTAATTCAGTCATTCCTGATCAGGGAATGGGGATATCCCCTTCCGATGAGAAATTATTAGGTTGCTGCAAAAATAATGACGTAATAATGTCGTTTTTTGACGTTAAAAATACGTCGAAAAACGACATTATTACGTCATTAATTTTACATCAACCTAATATAAAGATTTTATTTTATTGTTTTTTTTTTTGTTTTTTTAATCAATTCACACCAAACAAGGCGTTAATGCCGCTAAGGTGAAAGCGGGCTAGCAAGAGTAAAAGAGAATGAAAAAGATTTTAGAAAAAACTGGAATCGAGTTAAACCGCTACTTCTTTTCAGAAAACCGGTGTTAATCGGACGATAAGCGAACCTATCTAGTCCTAGAGGAGAATTGTAACCAAATATGTAAACTTGGAATATTGGTCATTTTAGAGAGTACAGTTCTACAATTCCTCTTTTGAGTCAGACAATATTTTAAAAAGCGAGAGAATGATGTTCTAAAATATAGTGATAAAAAAAAAAAAGGGTTCTTCTCTCCAAAACTCATCCAGGTTAAGAACCAATATTTTATCTCAAAATCCTTACCAAATTTAGGCGGTAGTATTAAGGCTTACCTCAAAAGCTAACAAAGAGTCCCAAACAACAGCTGTAAATTCCTGCCTTCGGTCTTCTTTGAATGACAATTTTCAAGCAAGAAAATCTGTACGTTTATAGGGTAAAATGAGTGATTAGACTGTTGTAGAGCCTGAAGTTTGCATCGCTAAACCGGATTCCGTAGACGTGTTCAGATGAAACGATATTTTTTGCTAAAATTATTTCAACCGATTTGGGAGTGCTTATAGTCATTCCAAAATTTTCATTGTACGATTCCAAGTAAAAATTTGTTTTATGTTTGTGGAGATAAGCTTGTTATGGAATATTAATTTAAAAAAAAAAAAAATATTTAAAGATTCAAATTCTCATGAATAAGGGTTTTTGAATATACAGCTTGCTATTTAAAACAGTAAAGGTTTACAATATATACAATGTTATTGTTTGTTTAACAAATTACCGCCATCTGCGTATTTTTTGACCAATGAGATTCAAATATGTTGATAATATTTAGGAAAGAATTAAAACACTACACACTTTATATTGACTTACCTCTATTTTCAAGCCTCGGATTAGGACCGCTTTCCACTTTAAAGGCGGCATTGTGTCCATTCATATAGGCGTGCGCTTAAATACAAAGCAGGAAAGTTTTTAGTTTTTATTATCGCTTTAATTTTAATATATATGAGAAAGGAGGGAAACCTATAAAAGACCTTACCTCTCTTCTCTTTTTGTTTTTTTTAAATTATATTATCTGTGCAGATATGTGTGAATTTTCATGCACACACACATTATATATATATATATATATATATATATATATATATATATGTGTGTGTATGTGATTAACGAAAAACCGGCTACGTTAGGGAAACCAACGGACGACTTTCCAAAAGACCTAACACATTAGACAAGAGAAAATCTTGACCAAGGAAAGAAATTCGTAACGACAAATACCTACCTACTGAGTAAAGAAAAGTGCTCAATGCCAGATTGTCTGGATACAGCCAAAAATGCTTCAACTCCTACGAAAAGGACAGCCCGATTTTCACGATGATCAGACAACTAGACCTCCTCCCTCTCTCTCTCTCTCTCTCTCTCAATATATATATATATATATATATATATATATATATATATATATATATATATATATATATTCTCTGCAAAATTCCAAAATGATTACATACCATTAACAAGCTAAGTAGCTTTAGAGTTTTAATTTAAAATCAAAATTGGGAGAGAAACATTGTATTGCGAGTAGGAAGGTTCGGCCTGTCTTTAAAAAAATCAGTATTTACGATACTGAATTTTATTAGATGGTGTTGAAAAGTTTTCAGCCTGACTAATAAAGAATTAATAAAAAGAAATAAAATGATTTTGGTTCTTCTGTCATGTTTTGTAGATTAGATTCAGCTTAGAATTTGTTGTACTTTCGGAAAGTCGATCAGTAGTGCTCTAAATAATATTTAGTGTAAGGGTCTGTAAAAAATGGAAATATTAAAATACAGCCTTATATTTAATAATTATATTAATAATATAATTGAGTTACAGTATTTAGGTGTATGTAGAAAATAGGCTTTGTAAAAAAAATTTTTGATGCTTTTTATAGGGAAGCAATTCAAAATCTTGATGCTCTTTTTAGAGAAGCCATTCAAGGGCTTCACAACAGATTGCGCAAACTATTTACTAAAATTACACAATTTTCAGAAAGTTTTTTTTTTTAATTCTCTTGCCCTTTATATTCAGTGATAAATTATTTTAGAGATGTAAAAAAAGAAAAAGGAAAAAAGAAAAGGAAAAAAGAAATAACATTCCTAATTTTAGAGAGTAAAAACATGCGATGTAAAGCAGAGAGAATCAGTTTCTAAAATATTGGCATTTCATCACTGTTTTTCTTTGTTGCAAATCTTTGCTGAGGATGAAAATAATTCTTATGTTGAATTGATCTTATCTCTACTGTCATCTATCAGCTCTAAGCCGGATCTCTTAAATTGGAAAATCCGTTTCAGCCGAATCAGATGTTTATATTTTGTTAAATTTTCCATAACTTGAAACTGAGTGAAAAGTTGTTGTTTGTTGTTGTTTGTTTGTTTGATTGTTTTTTTTTTTGTTTTTTTTAAATATCCTGTTTCTAAATACTTGAATAGTTGTGATTTGAAAAAAAAAAAAACCCAAAGCGACATAGACACCTACAGATATATCATGAGGCACTTTGGCACCTCGGCGTGGTGTAATGGTTAAGCAAGCTTCTCTGGCTACAACAATTACGACTGAGTAGTGAATTCGATCCTCACATTCGGTCCTCATACTTTCGGCCTTGTGCCACATCTAAGCAGCGCTTAGAAAATCACTACATCATGAAAAACTTTTGTATTTTTATTTGTCCTCAGAATTTCTGTTTTGAACGGAAAATCTAAGTGATGAACCTTCCTGTGTAAATCTAGTGTATTTTTTTTTTATTTTTATGCATATTTTTTTTAATCATTCCACCCCAAACAAGGCGATAATGTCACTAAGACGCCAGAGGGTTACTGAGTGAAAGATAATGAGAAGACTTACAGAAAAGGATAATAAAAGAACAGTTTTCAGGAAGGCGACGATGGACGATACATTTAAATTTTTGAAGATTATAGGCAGCAGCGGAAGTAAAGAAACGGAATAGTGCAACGGGTGAGAAGTGCGAGAAAAGAAGCTGTTAGAATAGAAGTTACGGTTAGATTTAGATATTTTAACTGTACAATAAGATCTAGTTGCCAATCTAGTAGTGGGTTTAAATACATGTGATCAGGTAGCAGGGATGGAAGTTCACCAGAAGCAATGTCATGAATATAAAAAAAAAGACAGAGGGAATTGAGGGTGGGAAAGGAACTGAAGCCGAGATGCCAGGTCAAGACCGATACCAGCACAGGTGCTTGTTTTGGATGTTGACCAGAATCTTGGGATACCTACTAGAGGCACCAGACCAGATATGGCAACAATATTCAAAACAAAGGCGAATAGGAAGATTTTTAAATGTGAAAGATGGATTCTGGGGAGAAATATTGTCTGGCATGACACAGTGAAACAAATTTCCTATTTGTTTAACGATACTAGAGTTCAACTCTAAAGGGATATATAGTGTCACGAAGATTTATCACTTTTATTATATATATATATATATATATATATATATATATATATATATATGAATTTATTTATTCATCGCACCCTGTACATACATACACACACACACACACACATATATATATAGCGATTTTCCAAGTGTAGTTTAGATGTGGCACAAGGCCGAAAGTATGAGGCACCTAGTGAGGATCGAACTCACTTTTCAGTCGT
The DNA here is from genome assembly GCA_963932145.1 of Acanthosepion lycidas. Taxonomy (NCBI): domain Eukaryota; kingdom Metazoa; phylum Mollusca; class Cephalopoda; order Sepiida; family Sepiidae; genus Acanthosepion; species Acanthosepion lycidas. The sequence continues at coordinate 30,712,792 of OZ010586.1, forward strand.
AACTCATCTAGCGAGACAAGCTTGCTAACCATTACAACATGCCGGGGTGCCCTCCATATATATATATATATATATATATATATATATATATATATATATATATATATATATATATATATATATATATATATATATATATATATATATATATATATATATATATATATGTGTGTGTGTGTGTATTCACCCCGGCATTGTGTAATAGTTACCAAGCTTGTCTCGCTAGAACAATTTACGACTGAGTAGTGAGTTCGATCCTCACTGAGTGCCCCTTAATTTCGGCCTTGTGCCACATCTAAGCTACGCTTGGAAAATCACTATATATATATATATATATATATATGTGTGTGTGTGTGTGTATGTACAGTGTGTGATGTATAAATTGTCGTCTAAATTACGCAAAAATGAAAATAACACCGACATCTCATTTTAACAGATATATTTACCAAAATTACACAAAAATATCCTGAAATACTAAAGTAAATTTATTCAATAAAATCGTCGTTGGCTTCAACCACGGCCTCCAGACGACTTTCGATTCTCCTGCAACTCTTCTTGATGGTCTGTTTGTTTAAGTTGGTGAATGCTCCTATAATCTTTGCCTTCAGTTCATCTTTGGTGTTACAAGAAGTTTTATTGCGCTCCACACTTAATAATCAAGGAGGTTGAAGTCTTGCGGTTTGGTAAGCGATGATGTGGTCGCAGAAATTTTCTGACAGTCATGCCTCGGTTCTCTTGCTTGTGTGGCATGGTGGAGAATTCTGTTGCCACTCTTGACCAAGGGAAGCACTACCTCCTCAAGGTACTTGATGTAGGCCTCCATGTTGAGTCTGAGGCCCTCAACAAAATATTCGGGAGTTCTTTTCTTATCAGAAAGATCACTACGAGTTTTCCGAGCTGACATACATTTGTAATCACCATTAGAGTATTTTCTAATCTTCTGCACTGTACTCAAATTGACACCCAAAATGTCTGAAATATTCGTATTGGAGCTACTGGCACAAATGCCAAGTAGTACAACATGCCATTTCCAAATTTCCAGCGGAGTGAATTGCGTAATGGTGTTCTTTTTTCTCACAGACTGTGCAGTCGATAAACTAAAAAAAAACAAAAAAACAACGCGCATGCGCGAAATTAAAAATGGCTACAACTTACCTATCACACACTATATATATGAAGGTCAGCTGAAAAGTTCATAGGCTGACCAAGAAATGTAAGTAGACACACCAGTTGGTCGACTAAAAGACATGTAAGTGTACAAAAGCTGGCCAGCCATGAATGAGAAACCTAACGAATGACTTTTTCTGAAGAGAGGACAGAGCGAGGAGAACGTGAGATCTTAGTGATAAACGTTGCTTAGAGACAAAGAGTTTTGGTCTAAGAGACTAGAAGTCTTGGTCGAGTAAACAAGCTAATAGAGCGTGTTAGCAACGATGAGGTCTTAGATATGATGCAAACAAGTAAGAGGCTTATACTTAACATCAGAAAGAGGCAGCTGAAGTTTCTGAGACACATAATGAGGAAGGAGGGCCTGGAGAATCTGATACTCACGGGTTGAATAGAGGGAAATAGAGATAAGGGAAAACAAAGCATAACATACCTAGCGGCTTTAAGCAAGTGGATGACAGAACGTGGTCTGGGGGAGATAGTAGAGGGAAGAGAACTTTTTGAAAACTGCAAGGGACAGAAGGAGGTGGAGAGCCGTGATCGACTACGTCCTGATAGAACACGGCACTTAGAAAGAACCTAGCTAATGAGTTCGTGTGAATAAGTAACAGAGCAAGGACAAAGAGGTTGGGTAAAGTGTAAAAATTCTTGAGTGGTAATCAGTATAGGAAAATGACAAATCGGTTGTAGTGAAGTCAACTGGGCGCAACTTCTTCATCTTCCTCACGAAGTCATGGTCGCTTACAGATATAATGAAACGGGAGGTGTGACCCTCAGCAACAGCGACAGCTCAAGATGTGGGCTTCGAACTGGCGACATCAGTATCAAGCAGGTTCGCATCGGATTAGCGAGTCTTTCCAGAGACAATTTTTTAAACAATTAATCAATAATACAAGCCTTCAGAGCCAATCAAGGGTTACTAATTGAAGCTTTTTTATAGACTGAAATGGGAGGGGTAAGAAGTGAATATATGTAGAATAGATGAATTGAACATCTTTCTTACCAATGGAATACGAATAGAATGATTGTTTGACTCTGTGTACTTATCATGGCGTGTCCTAGCTGTAAAGGTCTGAGCTAGAGGGACTAATGATTTTTTGCCCGTCAAAACATTAGCCGTCGAAGTAGCGATAGTTTACCTTTGGAATACAAAGCAAATGAAGATGATTCGAACCTGTGTAGGTGGCATGGCAGATTATAGCTGTAAAGGTCCGACTGGTGGACCGAAGGATTGTAGTCCGTCAGAACATTAGCCGTCGAAGTAGCGATAGATGGGTTTTGCCTATGGAATACGAAGGATGATTCGAACCTGTGTATGTGATATGGCGGTTCATAGCTGTAAAGGTCTGTCTGATGGAATTGAGGATTGTAGCCCGTCAGAACATTTGCCATATCAGTAACTATAGCTAGGTTTTGTTTGATTGTTTTTGTTGAGCGTTATACCAACACCTTTATGGGTTATCTAATGCTGAAATCTGAAATATTTGGAACGCAATTTTTTGCCTTTAACTATTTTGTACATAATTTTATGCTTTCAAGGTAAACGTATGTTTTATAGATATATAGTTTTTAGAAGCTCTATTTTAGGTGTTAATTGTCTTGGTACAGATAGATATATTTACCCAGCTTTCTCACCGAGGCTGTATGTGACACGAGATCGTTTTAACGTGGAGAGCGCCATAGAAAAAAATTGTTTTTTGCCCCGCTCCATGCAACCACTGTCACACCGGCATGAATATTAAACCGACCCAACCCCTCTTTAGTGTGATGAGGAAGCAACTGCCGCAGGGTTAGAATCCCCTGGGCTGAGCAACTTCTACCAGCTAAAATGAGAAAAATTATAGCTCCCCTTACAGCGCAGGGGACGTTAACCATGCCTCGGTAAAAACCCTTATTGGCTAAGGGTTAACTCCTATGCCAGGTAAGTTTTGGTATAGACAGGTTGCTACATTTTCTTACCCCTCTGAAAAGGTTCAGTCGGCGAAATTAGCGATAGATTAGAGACAAGCTAGCAACGTTTGATCTGGGTAAAAGTAGTTGTAAGGTGGTAAATAATTAATCCCCTACCATTCCGCTTAAACGCATTTGAACTCCTGATGGGCTGGTAAGTGAAGATTGGGCAGCTCCAGACCGGTCATTGGAGCAGAACTCCATTTTTGGTTTGATCTGACTTGTAAAGATCATGGCAGATAGACCCCGATACTTTCTGTAGAAAAGACGGAAATTAATGCAATTTTTGATTTCTGCCGATAGCCCTTTTTTTGGTTGAATATTTTCATTATAATATACAGGCTGGTCCGAAAGTCTTGTCACTCTATACCAAGAATTAATGAAAACAACAGAACAAGTAATACAAAGCACATGTACTGGATTCAGTTTATTCACTATGTGACAGATAGACCCCGATACTTTCTGAAGCATAAGACGGAAATTAATGCTATAAATTTTTGGAGTCAATCATAATCATAATAATAATAATAATAATAATAAAAATCGAATCATTAGTCATAAAAAAAAAAATAGAGTTCAATATAAAAGTCACTATTTCATTTTGTTTTGAAAAGGTGTGATATCTGATATTTCCCTGCCAAATATTATAGAGGCCAACATTAAAATATTGTCTATAACCGTAGCGGTTATAGACAATATTTTAATGTTGGCCTCTATAATATTATTACAGTTAGAATAAAACAAAGCAGTTTAGAGATTTATTACCAACAAGTTAAGCTACCGAAAGAAAAAAGAAAAAACGTCCGAAATCCTGACGTTTGGTCTAAAAAATGTGTCATTCTTCAGGATGGCAATGCAAATCTGCAAACAGTTCAGTAACTCCAAGACATTCTGGGATATTTTACACAATCTGGCATCTCAGCTTCAGTCACTTTCCCAATGTCGTAACGTTGCAACATCTGGCCTGGTGCAGCTGCAATATCTTTAGAGATTCCTGATAAAATACAAAGAAAGTTCTGCAATATTATTAGTCCTGGTCTGGTATCTTGGCTTCAGTCACTTTCAAACCGCCATAACATAGCTTCACTGTGCGTACGCTTGCTACAGTGTGGTCCGAAAGTTTTGTCACCCCATACCAAAAAATATTGAGAACAAGTAATACAGTAATGCAAAACACATGTACTGGATTTAGTTTATTCACTTTCATTGATGCTGTCACACATCGAGAAAGTTTGTATGAACACCATCATTTTCATGGTACAAAATGCTGCTGTGCCATGTCTTGTGGGATATTTTACGAAACTGTGCTTTGTTGATTGTTGCAAAGGCTCTCCGAAAGACGTCCTTCAACTGATGGGTCTTCTGGTATCGGTCATGTGAAACTCTCTCTTTGATTATATAATACCCCACAGCGCCCGTTGAAATAGAAAATTATATCATGTAAGGGTGACAAAACATTCGGACCACCCCGGATAAATACTTTCATGGTAATCGTTCTGATGAGCTTTCCTCTTTGGTATGAATCGTAATCATTTTAAATAATCATTTGGGTTTCATTTTTAATTGTTGTTATTTTTTATCCAGCCCCCACAGACAAATTGTCCATATAGGAACTAGTTAGGACTTCATAGAGACTTTGGGGTATTATGGTGACTGTAGTAAGAATAGTAAGTAAGAATGTGTTGGTTTGGTTTAAGGAATACTGTGGTATTTTGGGGTCAGTAATTGTGGTTAGCTAAATTTAATTACGACAAAATAAGACCAGCCTTCCTCTTATCCCCCCTTTTGGCCTTGTGCCACATTTTTGTATTTTACAAAATAAATATTGTTTTCCTCTTTCGTACCAAGACTTTCGGTCACTTTCCCACAGCCGTAATTTAGCTTCCCTCTGCCTTTTCTATAAATATTTTCATGATAATTGTTCTGATGAGCTTTCCTCTTTGGTATCTCGACTGTGTCAATTTAACCACAGGACTAGATTGGTGGCCTGAAATATCACCATTTAAAAGTTGAAATGGTCAGGTATAACCGTAAGTTCTATGCTGACAGTTTCTTCTCTCGCACTTTTTGCTTGTGGAACTCTCTTCCAGCTTCTTACTTTCTCGTCAACATTGATCTTCGACAATTTAAATGCAGTGGCAATCATTATCTTCAGTCTTCTCAAATTCCGTTCTTTTATTGTTCTATCTTCTAAATATTCTTTTATTTTTCTCCTATTCTCTTACACTCGGTACTCCCGCCTCCCTTGTGTCTTAGTGGCTTTATTGTCTTGCTTGGGGTGAAAAAATCGAATATATCAATTCGAATTATTTTTTTATCAAGTACGTTAAATGGTTCCGACAAAAAATAAAAATAGTGGTAGCGTGCACATATTTTAAAAAACGGGTCTCTTTTCTTTTACATCGCAAATTTTTGGTCTCTGAAATGCGGCTGTTTCAGGAAGGAAACTGCAAGATACTGGTATGAACATTCACACAGACTCGGTTACAGTGATAGGACCTGGGACAATTTTATGGGAACGTTGTTATAAATACAGACAGAACAATCAAAGTTAATCGACAAGACATCGTAATCAATGACCAGAAAAACAGAATGTGCTTTCTTATTGACATGACGCTTCCTGCAGATTGTAACGTATCTTTGATGATCTTCAATAAACAATCAAAATGCAAGGATCATATAATAGAAATCTGGATAATATAGCACATGTGGATATCAATAAACCCAGTTGTAGTTGGAGCCCTCGGATTGATTGGAAAAGGGTCCGTTAAACTCATTGAAGTGATTTCTGGGAGCGCGCGCCTTAAAGAAATACAAAAAAGTGTACTTACAATTACGAAGAGCTTTATCTATGTAAAATGTATGTATCTTCTTTTTTTTTCTGATCAGGAGGTTTTGAGGAGCGTGGTACGACCTCTTAATTGCTGGTGTTCCCAGGTTCACCCTGACATGGGGTTCTGGCACCTGTTAGGGTCCCAGATATGAGAAAATAGTTAACTCCCAAACTGGGGTCAAAACACTATGAAAGTGTAAAAATAAATTTTAATACCAGTAATATATTTTCGTAAAAAATTATTATTAGGTTGGTGCAAAAATAATGACGTAATAATGTCGTTTTTTGACGTATTTTTAAGGTTAAAAAACGACATTATTACGTCATTATTTTTGCACCAACCTAATATCAGCAATGAATTTTTGAAGAAAAAAGTTATTACCAGCAATGAATTTTTGAAGAAAAATTATTACCAGCAATGATTTTTTGAAGAAAAAATTATGACCAGTAATGAATTTTTGGAAAAAAAATATTACCAGCAATACTTTTTTTTTTAAAAAAATATTACCAGCAATAAATCTTGTCGGCATTAAATAACCCATTGAGGTGTTGATATGCCGTAAACCAAACTAAACTACTACTAGTACTTCTACTCCTATTACTATTATTATTTTTAGTACAATCCCTTACCGGATCATTTAAAATATAGTAAATATATACATTCTATTTACACAAATTCTGATTTTAAGCGATACTTAACTTGTACAGTATTTATAGTTTATTTTGTTTGTATTCTTTAATTACAATGTCCATTAGCTTTTATGGCAAAGTTCCAGAGAATATTGACCTCGTGGGTTTCTATAACTTGAGGTCACTATTCTCTTCTTCTTCTTCTTCTTCTTCTTCTTCTTCTTCTTCTTCTACTACTACTACTACTACTACTACTACTACTACTACTAGTTTTCTTTTGTGATTTAAAACAGAACATCTTTCTAACAAGCAAAAAGCCTTTTTTTTTGCGTGCAGTTTCATGCACATCCATAAAACTGGTTGAAATCAAAAGAAATATCTGTTGTTAAAACTACCAAGTGTGACCAGTGTGTGGCATCTCGACTGAAGCCCCGGTTTTTGTTTGAAATACAAGACACACGAGTGTTTTTGAGTGCAAACAAAAAAAAATAAAATAAAATAAAAAAATAAAGTCCTGGTAAAAATCAGAATTTGAGCCACACGTGCAATGCATAATTAATTTTAATTTATTTCAAAGCTCTTTGTTCAGATCCAGTTTCTCTCCACCCCGCCCTACTTCGATATTCGTTTAATTGATTCTTTTCTCTGTTTCTTTCTCATGCTGATCACGGACAATACAGCGCGATTCCATTTGGGTGGTAAAGAGCTCGACTACAGACCCAGAGATATGAGATCACTTCCCCCCCACTCATAAAATTCGAAATATTATAGAAAACTAAATCTGTTAAAGCAATTTACTGAAGTAGTGTAGAATGTGCAGGTGGTGTAATGGTTAAGAGCTCAGAATGCGAAATCGATGTGACGAGTTCGAATTCCAGTCGAGTGTGTTACGTTCAAATATAAAAATAAAAAAAAAGGTATGAATCCATCTATTCTTCGTCCGGTTATGTGTTAAGCAGCAGAACAGATTGGGACTATCTTGCCATAGTTGGTAGCCAGTCTAGGAGAAAAACAACGTTGATGGGGCACATGCTTGAACTATAACTAAGGTCCGCTCAGAATAGATGCAGTAGAAACCACAAGTTGGTTCTGTGTGTAGGGGAGAAACACGAATGGGTTTAATGATTTAAACGAAAAATGCGTGCTAGGAAAAATAAATTTCCACTCGAATCTGTTCCCGCTAACAGCCAACGGGGAAACCGGAAAAACGTTTCGCACGGGACTCTGTTTCCTGCACACCATAAACAACAGGACTATCGCTCTTTCTCTGGAACACGAGTATAACCTTCTCTTGTCTCAAAGAACAAACTGGCCTGAAACAAAAAGGCGGTCTCGCTTGAGTTAGCCTCGTTCTCGCCGATAACGCATGCGCTGTGTCACTTCAATATTGATTTGCCGGAGTTCACCTCGCACGTCTATGATGTCTACAACCACATGTACAGACAATTGCCTTCTCATGCTTCGGCGAAGTATGTCACCACCACAGTAACTAAGGTCCATTCACAATAGATGCCGTATAAATCGCAAGTTGGCTCTGTGTGTGTTGGAGAAACACGAATGAGTTTAAGCAGATGGGCATGATTGTAAACAAGCAGTCATGCTGAAGATAAGAAATCGTACTGTCGAAACCGTTCTGGTGTGTAAACATTAGAAGACGAGGTTCATATTAAGTACACGTTATTTTGGATTAGCATTTTCGATCTTTTTAGCGTCTCAGAATCCAAACCATTTTAACAGTTTTTAAGATTTATATTAAAATTTCTTCGACGATTAGTCATTGAGTCATTGGAATCTGTTTCCATTTTCAGACAGAAAGATTACCTGGGAACTCTTGAGTATCTGAGACGAAAAAAAAAACTTTTTAAAAATTATTCTTCAGCCAATTCAAGGGCAAAGAGCCACTCAGTGTGGAAAGTTACTGAATGAGGTGAATGTAAGTGGGTTCAGTCAGTTATGTGTCATGCGTGATACACGCTTAGGCGATCATGTATCTTTCGATACATGACTGACAAGGCAGATTTTTCCCGCAGTAGTCTGCCATTTCTTTCTGCGGTAGACCAGCTGTCATCCAATGCTATATAACCCGGTCTGTCCTGATATTTACCCATAGCTAGTGGTGGGATGGGGAGAAGAAGAAGATTCATACCTTTCCCAAGGGTATTAGCACGTAAGTGATTTTAATGGATTCGACTGGAATTCGAACTCGAACCGCTATCCATTACTCCACCGTTCCTCCGTAAGGAAATGCAGGCTAGACAACGGTTGACCTGAGACTTGAAGAAGTTAAGATCGGGGAAACGTCTTCTCGGGAGGCTGTTCCAGAAAGTAACAGTTCTGTGGAAGAAGATATCTGAATGGAACTTTTTCTTTATCAATGGAATATGTCGGGAATAAAGATAATTTGAACCTGTTTACTTGGCATGATGGATCCTAAATAGGAATGTTTTGTGATTTTGCGAGTGACATGCTTGGTATAAATGGATTCATTGTAGCAGCTTTTTGAATCACGCTTATTACTGTCAATAATTTCCATTGCAGAAGTCGTAAAAATTATTTTTCAATTAAAAAAATATATTTTTATTAAATTCAAGTAATGAAAATCAGAATGCTGCAGTGCTGTCGTTTTATTGTTGGAAGATCAAAGATGAATTATGCACCCAAATAAGCGGGAAAATTAGGAAAAGAAGTAAACTCTATAGAAGTAGTGTGGACAAGTGTAAAATATGTTTGGAAGAAAAATTGGCAATTTTAGAGCCGATTAGAGCTGAAAGGTTATTAAATAAGAGATTAGGTCGTTTGAATAGGTGTAGGCTCGTCAGTAAATACCTATTGTGTCATATGCTACCAAACCTCTCCTTTCTTCCAATCGATTTATGGTTAGATTCCCCCGGAGTTGGGAGGTCCGCCCATAGTTTTTTTCTCTATTTTTTTAATTCCTCCGTGAGGGTAAATATTTTCACTTCCCACCCCCAATGTGATTATTTAAAGTAGTTTAGTTAATTATCGTTTGATCTTTTATCGTTTGAAGATCACTTTAGCGTGAAACACCGAGTCTCGGTTTTCGATCGAAG
>OZ010586.1:30725142-30730142 GCA_963932145.1 Acanthosepion lycidas
TGGAAATAGATCTAAGAAAACACATAAGTCATCAAAAGATAAAATTGCTGATAACTACTTCACCATTTCTCGGACCAATCTTAATTGTTTTATAACCCTTCACGCAGAACTTTTCACTGCTAGTTCAAGAAAGACATTTTGATCACTAACACACAAAAAAGAGAATGTCTCATATCGAGAATATTTAACATCGAAAAACATAAAGAAAAAAATTAATTATTTTTAATAATATGTTTAAATCTCCACTCTTTGTCTGATGACGATCGCGAGACCGGAAACACGTGTAGCAAAATTATGGAAAATAAAACAATATTTTTTTAAATCCACATTACAACCACAAACGTTTGCGGTTTCTCTCTCTCTTTAATATACACACTTTTTTCTCGTTGGAACTACTATAACCTCTTTCTTTTATATATATATATATATATATACATAAATATATATATATATATATATATATATATATATATATATATATATATAAAACTAAAAGACAGTAGAGGAAGGACCATTCTTACCCGACTTTATCAAATCAATCTTAGAGGACGAAACGCGTCGTCTATGAAGAGTTCTTCCTTTTGTTTCTTTTTGTTCATTTTGTTCCTTTAGAAATACACTCTATTCACAGACACACACAGAGACACAGACACACACACCGACACACACACACGCATGCACGTACATTCTAGTTATGTCTGAATATATATATATATATATATATATATATATATATATATATATAAGTTATGAAGAACTAGGTAATCTGTATGAGTAATCTCAAGGAGGATGAAATCCTGAGAGCTCAATGGAAATCCAGAGCTAATATTTAAAAGAAAAACAGACCACATTAAGGTACCATTATAATAATTTATTATAACAATTTATTTCACCAGAGCCCTTTTATATATATATATATATATATATATATATATATATATATATATATATGTGTGTGTGTGTGTGTGTGTGTGTGTGTGTGTGTGTGCGCGCGTCCGCGTGTGTGTGTCGATCTTGTGAATCCTGTGACTTATCAGGGTCTTAGGGAGAGTAGAATTGGTGTTTCTTGAGCAAGATAGCCTGACAGAGCCCAACACTTTCCAGGCCTGTTTTTGAATTCAGATTTACCTTCTTCTAGAATGGTTGCCACCTTGCTATTTACCCATGGGTGGTGGAAGAAGAAGAGAATTAATACCTTTCCAAAGGGTATTAGCACGTAAGTGAATTTAATGAATCCGACTGGAATTTGAACTCCACTCTCGGATCCCTCATTTTAGCTAATATATATATATATATATATATATATATATATATATATATATATATATATATATTTGTGTTTGTATGCGTGTGCCTGTGTGTGTGCGGATCGAAGTGCAACTATGTACAGACGTCATCAAAAATTTTGACCATCGAGTGGAGGTGTGCCGGCGAAGCTTTGGCGGACATTAGGGCGATATTATTTTTCAAACATAATTGTCATGACTTAAATAACAGGATCCAATAGAGAAATAAATAAATTATCACCAATAACACTGACTTATTTATGCATCCGAGCATACATATATACTTATATCCATATATACGCAACTGTAATTCTACTTCGGTGTCGAGACTTTAGCTTTCGTATATGTAGCGGTGTTCTTTCAGCAAGGCTCACGTGGTCTGATGATTGCACTTTGTCTGATGATCACAAAAGCGTGAAACCCAGGGTCACAAACTAATATCATATCCATACAACTGAATATATATATATATATATATATATATATATGAATGTATCTATGTTGTCATGAAGTTAAGAGCAGTCGATCTTAATGTCTATTCCAACGTAATTTCAATAAAAACAAAATAAAGAGAATAACATATGTATTTTTTCTTTTTTCATCGGTAATTTTATAATTTTAAACTTAATAGAGATTAAATTTAGATTTTAAAATGAGTAACTTTTTACTTTTAATTTTGATATCAAATTTTATCATATAATTTAATACTTTTTAGTTAGAATAAATTCTATTTTAGTAAAACCCCCAACTTTAAAGCACTTAATAGCTATTATAACCTTACTTCGTTGTCAAGTTTTTTGAATTCTCGTATACTTGAATTTTGATTGGTCATTTCAGCTTATGTAACATGTTTCCCCTTCCGAGGGGTGGTTAATTAATTTGAACCTTTTAAAATCCTTTATTCTACATTCAACATCATCACTTGATAAGACACCAGAGGTGTTGAAACAAAATGGCTATTTTCGTAGTGATTTTATAACATGTTTATGTTATAATTTTTAAATAAATAATATATATATATATATATATATATATATATATATATATATATATATATATATATATATATATTAGCAGCATGGCCCGGCGTTGCCCGTCCTTCATTCAAAAATCGTACGACTCATACAGCAATCGCTATCACTTGACTTAAAATATTTTTGCCCTTCCTTGCCTTTAAAAGAGTGCCCTTTGCTGTGCTGATGTTGCTACATGCCTTACTTCTTGCCTATCTCACACTGAGAATTTTTTCTAAGCTCTATACTAAACATTAAATCTGTTACGAAAAAAGAACTAAACAAAATGAACACAAAACGATCAGCTTTAAAAAAGGACTCGTAACTGGAAAAACCGAATGAAAAAACAATGTTAACAACAAATACTTTTTCACGCCCAACCCACTTCTGCGGAATCAGAATCAACGTTGAGTTTAAGCAAGCGAATGAACCAATTGGAGTAAAGTGCCATGCAGATTTAAATTTTTCCCACTTGTGACGAATGTAGCTATCAATTTTTTTTGCATGCTAGCATGCTAGTTAACATTCGTGACAGTCAGCTGTTGGCTCTCACGCTGGCTAAAAGAATCTTCCTGCCTATTCGTGGCAGCCAACTATAGGCTCTCATTCTGGCCAGTAGAAAATGGCCGCAAACTACATGAAAACTGCCGTAGATGCATGAAAAAATCGATTATTTCTACTATCGATGGGATTTGGAAAATGCAAAGTCGATCTTGGCCTTTCCGCTAACTTAGAGCATGTGCATGTAAGTTTTGGTTCGAATCCGTCGAAAATTGCGCCCGTGCATTCGTCACACACACACACACACACACACACACACACACACACACACACACACACACACACACACACACACATCCTGCCTTTTATAGATAGAGATATATACTGTTTTAAAAACAAGGAATTTATTAATAGTAATAGTCCCTAAGGGTCTTTCGTCCAACATCTCATCAGGAGAAAATCGTTGGAAAAATTGATAAATTAAACGAAAAGAACAACAACAAAAATGAAGAGCCAAAAAAAGGTGGGAAACATGCTAAAATGAATAACATATAAGTATATATACTTATAACAAGGGGAGGGGAAAACGCGTGTAAATAATTAGCGAGGGCCAGTTAAAATAAAATATCCCCCCAACAAATTAAGGGACTTCACAAATATCCTTCTACCGGCAAAGAGAAGGTTTCCGTAATCCTATACAGATTGATTCCAAAATCTTCAAATGATTGTTGGAACCAGCTATGTGAATAATTTTGAACCACACTTTCGTATACGACCTGGCACAGGCTATATTCTCTACTAGGTGTTGAGCAATAGCCGATTCCATTTTTGTAGAGGGAAGATAACATATCCATGTCGTATTTTAGAAGGTACATGTTGATTAATTCTTGTTTCCAAATGCAAGGTTGTACGCCCCACATAACCAGCAGCGAACTGGCAATTAAATTCATATACCAAATTACTTAATTTGATGTTGGGCAATTCATGCTTGCGAAACGATGGAAACGCAGACCTAGTCCGAAAAATACAACGCAGAACAACAGAAGGGAAAATAACCAGAAACCGACTTGCTAACTTTCTTAACTAACCTTTGGGCCTTATCCCCAATCCAAGGAAACTTCAAATAATATATATATATATATATATATATATATATATATATATATATATATATATATATGCCGGTGTTACCGGGTGTAACAGCAAAATTGTCAAGCTCTGAATCGTTGTATCTTAGAAATGATTAAAGATATCTTACTGGAATTCCCCAAGTTTTATATAACACTAAAGGACTCTACTTTGAGCAATAAGAATTTATAATTACTCTCTATGCTTAACAGAAGTATCGTGATGTAAACGGTCATAAACGAAAGTCACATGTTCATCATTAATTAATCATAGATAAGAACCGGAAGCTGATGAATGATTGAAATAAAGTTCAAATATATATATACACACACACACACATCTCCCCCCCTCTCTCTCTCTCTATATATATATATATTATTCCAGGATCATTTTCCGTATAATTCAAGATGATCTTTACCCTCTCTAACCTTCTAACTTTCTGTCCTGGAGTAACAAGTTGGCTCACATACGATTTCCTTTTCAAGTCTTTTTTTCGCTGCTCCTTGGACTGTCACATCTGAAACTCCGCTCTCACGTGCCAAACTTTGTTTGAATTGAGTTGGATCTTTTCTAATTGATCTCCAGCTCTAAGTTGAAATGATAATCCTTCTTCTTGTTTTGACATCCTGCTGCAGCTTTCATTTCTACTGTCCCCTCCTTTGTAAACTTATTCACAGTACTCTTAATGGTTCTTGAATGGAAGCCAGACTATGAATATTGTTACTATTACTGAAAGCCTGTATTAATCTTTTTCCTCTTACTATTGCTCCGTTGGGAAGATGTAGTGGGTCTGGCATAAAACTATTTTAACCTTTTCAGCTGAAAAACTCAAAGGGTTTTTCAGTGATTCTTACGACAAATGGTTTCAAGGTGGCTAAACGTCTTATCTGACAACCTGGAGAAAAAGAAACTCAATTAGTTTTGTGGTGTTTAGATATTTAAATATTTTGTGGCGTGGATAATTATGCTGTTATACGATTTGGAGAATTCTGCTATTACATTTATTTATATATATATATATATTTTTTTTTTCTGTAGTTTACTGCTACCAGCAAGCAGAAATATTTCTCCT
>OZ010586.1:30735142-30752642 GCA_963932145.1 Acanthosepion lycidas
TTTATATGATAAGCAAAAGAAGAATGTAAGTCTTTGATATTTTAAACAGATTTCCTCGTAATATGAAATAGCACGTACACTGTCCCCTAGCCCCAGCATCTACCCCACTTAAAAATAAAAAAAAATCAGTAAAACAAAAAATCTACTGTGGCAAGGTAGTTAGCTTACCGGAAGTGAAAAACTTCTGGAAACACGAATTCTTAAACACTCTTCTATGAAAAGAAATAATGGACACATATTTGCAAATAGATACATCAAATGTAGACACACACATTCTTCATCTTTTATGTGACTCCCCCACTTTCAGGACGTAGGCGATCGTGGTCCACAACAACTTTCGATTCATTATACATCTTAGTAAGTCTCTGTCTTTTTCTCATTCATTAATCTTTCTTTCATTTTCTCATTGAAACCATATAGTGTTTTTTCTCTTCTTCTCGCTAAAGTTTTATGATTCTCGTCTACTCCCAATAACCACACTTGCGTCTTAGTGGCATTAACGCCTTGCTTTGTGGTGAAATTCTTAAAAATATATACCGAAAGGAAAAAAAACAGAACGAAGTAATGTGAGGCACAAAACCTAACAAACTATACGATATTTAATAAAATACAAGAGAATGGCTCCCAGGTTTCAAAAAACAAGACAAAGAAAATAGTTTTATCTGAAACATTCACAACTTTTAAAAAATGAAACTTCTCCATCATACAACAGATATCAAGTACCTCTCACTGTTGAATATATAATCACAAGTTGTCATCATTTAAGTCAAAACCGAACAAATTATCAAGCAAAAAATATAAAAGAATTCTTTCAAGACGTTAAACCAAACAGTAAAATTAACCTAGTAGAGGAAATGAAACTCTATGCTAAAATATAGAACTTTAAAAACTGCCAACCAAATTACGTAAAACCTTTAACATGTTTTGAAATGTGAAAAAAGAATAACGAGAAAAAAGACCCTCTCAGATTTCATACGGATCCCCACTAAAAATAATAATGCACACTCTAATAATTTACTTGTATCAGAAACTGAAGACAAAATAACCTATTGGAAACCAGAATCTTTAATAACTGATTAAAAAGAAAAAAAAAAATAACTAACCTGTATCCAAATCTATCACTGGTTCATGTATAACATTAATTGATAATCAAAACAATCACGATTCAAAATCTTTATCTGGCCTTAAACAAATCTATAATGATTGAAGGGCCGTTAAACAGAATCCAAACCAAATTTAACGTCACTTGTAACAATTTTTTTGATTTCTGCCGATAGACCTTTTTTGGTTGAATATTTTCATTAAAATCTACAGGCTGGTCCGAAAGTCTTGTCACCCACTACGAAAAACTAATGCGAATAATAGAAGAACAAGTAATACAGTAATACAAAGCACATGTACTGGATTTAGTTTATTCAATTTCATTGATGCTGTCACACATCGGGAAGGTCTGTATGATTTTTGTATCAGCCATCTGAAATAGAAAATTATATTATATAGAGATGACAAGATTTTCGGACTACTCTGATATTTATTAAAATATCTCTCTTAATTTTAAAGGAAAATAAGTTTCTGAAGTCCATGTGTGGTTAATACTCTTTCTATGAGTTGGTCCGAAAGTCTTGTCGACACACCCTTCTCATTGCAGCCGATAAATCTTTTGAATATTTTTCATTATAGTCTACTACAGGATCCGAAAGTCTTGTCACCCCATACCAAAACGTAATGAAAACAATAAAAGAACACTACAGTAATACAAAGCATATGTGCTGGATTCAGTTTATTCACTATATAACAGATAGACCATGATACTTTCTGAAGCGTTATTTCGTTAGAAACAAAGAAAAGACGGAAATTAATGCTATAAACTTTTGGAGTTAATAATAATAAAAAACAACATCGAATCATTAATAATAAAAATAAATAGAGTTCAATATGAAAGTCACTATTTCATTTTATGTTGAAAAGATGTGAGATCTGGAAGATAATATTTCACTTCTGAAGATTATAGAGGTCAATGGTGAAATATTGTCGGTAACCGCTACTACGAGTTAGAATAAATCAAGATTAATTAGCAAGTTGAACTGGCGAAGGGAATAAAAAGCGTCCGAAATCCTGACCTTTGATCTAAAAAATGTGTCAATCTTGAGAAGGGCAATGCAAATCTACACACAGTTCAGTATCTCCAAAACATCCTGGGATATTTTACACAATTTGACATCTCGGCTTCAGTCAATTTCACAACGCCACGACACAGCTTTCCTGTGCGTGCGTTTTCTACGAGTTGGTCCAAAAGTTTCGTCACCCACTACCAAATAATAACGAGAACAATAGAACAACAGTTTAATACAGTAATACAAAGCACATGTACTGGATTCAGTTTATTCATTTTCATTGAGTCTATCACACATTGAAAAGGCCTGTATAAACACCATCATTTTCGTGGCACACTATGATGCGGCGCCTTGTCTTGTGTGATATTTTACGAAGCTTTGCTTGCTTGATTGTTGCAAAAGGCTCTCCGGACAGCGTCCTTCAATTGATGGCTATTCTGGTATCGTTCATGTGAAAGTTTCTCTTTGATAATACCCCACAGAGCGTTGAAATAGAAAATTATATAAAATGACAAGACTTTCGGACCACCCTGTATATCCCTTTTAATGATGAACCATAAGCTTTCAAGTAAATTAATGTTTGAAGAGGCTGGGGGCTATTTCATTGATTTGATATCTTTCTAATCATTCTTGACAAACTCAACAATAATCATCTTTGCGGAATGTGAAGTAATATTGTTTTGGCTGAATCGCCGTGACATATGTCACGCAAAACACATCCTGCTCAAGAACTTCTGACGACAATTACAACTTAACAGATGCCTGTCTGATAGGGAGAGGAAAGGATTTATCAAGTAGAAAATCCACTGAGAGTCCGTTAATCTCACAATTCTCTAAAAAAAAAAAAAACTCAAGACCATGCTCATACACAATATCACCGATCATCGCAAAAGCAATAACAGCACAATGCTGTATACGAGTTTGTAGAGAAAACAAACAAATTAATAAGATTATTAAACGTAAACATCAATAAAAACACAACACAATAAAACATTAACATATTTTTTATTAACAGTTCAAACAATACGAATCTCAAAAGCCCTTTAGGGTAACTAATGGCGTTGTTGTATGGACATAGAGGCGGGGAAATAAGTGTAGATTCTAAGGACAACGTACAATAGGTAAAAGTTGTCTTGGAGAGGTTCAGATTATAGTTTTCTGTTATAGTGGAACACACCTATTCTATAGTTAATAGACTCTCCCACCTATAATAAGTAGGAATAGTAAGAGTAGGGAGTCGCTCAGTGGTTCGGTCAGTCAGTTGATGCCGGACGACCGTTAGTCGGATATTAAAGTATCAGCGATCACAACTAGATTTTCTCTGCGTCATACATATTATATGAAGTTCCTAACGTTTGGTACGTCGAACCCATTTTAGGACCGACTTAGTATTAGGTTGGTGCAAAAATAATGACGTAATAATGTCGTTTTTTTGACGTATTTTTTAACGTCAAAAAACGACATTATTACGTCATTATTTTTGCACCAACCTAATACAAATCCAAGCCTCCACTGTGAAATCACTCCATAACATTATCAGGGAAGCAACCTCTCGAGAGTCTGGTCCATAAAATGCCAACCAAATGCATAAAAATGATAGACAAAACAAATTTTACAACGCGACGCATCATAAAACAATATATTTCACCGTTGATCCTAGCAAACGTGTAACATTTGCACCATACCACAAAAAAAAAAAAAAAAAAAAAAAAATCTGCCAACGTCATAATCGATATAATACTAAAAGTCTGTGATCGCGTGTGCGCATGTGCGCTTGTGTGGTGCGTGCGTCCGTCCGTCCGTCGCATAATGATTTAAGTTTATCTGATTTAAAAAAAAAAATTAAGTGAATAAGATTTAAAGATACGAATTGTTTATACAGTATTTTATTTTAACTTTTTCAAACAATTTTTAATGAAAAATTTTTAATATCTGTCTATATTTCTGAGATGAGGTATTATGTACACTATTTACAGTATTCGGACTATTGTCCTCATCTTTGTCGCCAAATTTATTACAACGTTTCGGCCGTTGTAGGCTCCAGCCTTCTTCAGGTGGTTGGAATGTCGAACTGAACCCTTTATTTTGCTCACTGGGGTAGACTGTTCTAGTTTCACATACCATGTCTAATGGATGTCAGTTATCAGTTATCTCCTGTTAATTCCCCTTTCCAAGTTCAACGTACAACGGCCGAAACGTTGTAATAAATATGGCGACAAAGATGAGGACAATAGTCTGAATAATGTAAATATTTTTTTAAGTTTCAGACAGACACAAAGAGATCCCGCTTTCTTGCTTATTCCAGTTCTTTGTAGATTACTTATTTATATTTCAGCTTTCTTTAAACAGACAATATTTTAAATATTTAAAAAAATGCTTTTTTGGCATATTTTAAAAAAATATTTTTCAAGTGAATATATAAAAATATTTTTAACTTAATCTGATTCTAAAAATATTTTAAGTGAATAAGATTTTAAAATACGTGTTTTTAATACAGTAAGTATTTTTATTTCAACTTTCTTCATAGACATTTTTTTAATTAAATTTTTTTTTTTTGATTAAAAGTTCAAGTTTGTCACGGCAGTTCTATTTTTAGTAAATGCTTTAAACAATAAGTAAACCTTTATGCATGAACTTGTAAACTGTACTAAAGATGAAACGGACGAATTTAAATATTTAATTGAATGATAATAAAATTAACTTTCATTGCACTGGAATGTTGAAATCAATTCCGCTGTTTTAAAACCTGAACCGGCAGTGACCCAACGGATCACGGGTTTTCTAATTACCAATAATAACACACCTATGATATTTAGACTCCAGACCATCAATGTAATCATTCAACTCGATTTTTCAGTGCAAGGCTGTGATCATTGTAATAAAAATGAAACTTCAAACTAATACTTTGGTCACACGACTAGGCGTTCAACTAACCACTTGACTTATCATAACGGACTTCTCGCTGCCATAAACAAATCCTAGTAGATAATACTGTACTTTTAAAAACATCTAATTGTAAAAGTTCTTTAAAAGTAAACAACATCATCATCATCCTTCGAATTCTCTATGGTTGGTCGGAAATCCATTGACAATCCTTTTCCACACTGTTGGAAACGTTATAATAAATATGGCGACAAAGATGAGGAGAATAGTCCGAATAATGTAAATAGTGTACATAATACCTCATCTCAGAAATATAGACAGATACTTATAATGGACTTATAAAGAACTTATAAAGGTCATATAAAAAAATTATAAAGATCTTATAAAGAATTTATAAAGAACTTATAAAGATCTTATAAAAAACGTATATGAATATATTGTACCGCTTAAATTTTCTTGGTTTACCTGTAACATTTACAAAGTAAATAAAAACAATATAATAATAATAATAATCTTGTCCAAGAAGTTAGAATTATCCTCTATCCTACATTGAAATACAGTTCAGTAGGTTTTTGCTGTGGCTTAACTTATGTAGTAATTATGTATTAAATAAAGGGTTCCAAACCTTTTTTGAGGCATCGTCCATTTTCACACGGAAAAAAAATTCCACCGCTCACCTATTATTATTATTATTATTATTATTATTATTATTTCGTGCCGTGTCCCGTTAGGACGTAGGTGATCATGGCTTACCACAATTTCCACTCCTTGTAGATCCTTGCTAATGCTTCATGGACAAACTTTAGGGTGTAGCAAAAAATATCAAAGGGAGGTAAGTAGTGACGCTGAATGATCCTGATTAAAGAACAAACAAAAACAAATTGACCGTTGCGAAATATATATATATATATATATATATATATATATATAACACAAAAATATATATCAAAAGCCTGTAAAAATAAGCAGACGTGTAAAAAGGTGCTCAATGCAGAAGCGTAGAAAAACAGACATGCATAGCAAGCTATATATCAAGACAGTGTGGTATTGTTGAACGGGAGAAGGAAAATAATAGGAGAGTTGATGATGGCAGAAAGTACTTGTCTGAAAATGTCGTGACTATAATATCTATATACTAAACAGGGATAGAAATAATTTATAGTAGATTGATTTTTATTAGTCAGCCATTAACCTTGTAACCGAGATGATCCGACTAACCGATTTTTGCTGCTAGAACTGATCAAACAAATGATCCAACTGATTCACTTTTTATTGAAGTTCAAATAGTTTAGAAACAGGCAACCATTGTATTTTATAATAAAAATGCAAGCTATACATTTTTATAGTAAAAAGAAAAAGAAAAAAGAAAATACATTGAAAGAAAAAAAAATCCAACAATCCATTACTGTAAGGAAAAATATATTACCAGAAATACATTTTTTGTAAAAGATATTACTAATGCTTCCAAGAAAATTAAATTTCGACATTAAGTGAACTCATAAGGAGTTGATATGCCACTAAACAAACACACCGCATAAGATATAAGACAGATTTAACGACGAATCTTTGTTTCGTTTTAAAACAAGAAGCCTGCTTGTTTGTTATGAGCTAAAAATAATCAGCAGTCCTCTGCTATAGCGTTTACATCCCTTATGCCAATGTTTCAAAAGTTTCTTAAAACCCTGCTGTGCTGTCAAAAATGGCACCTCTACTACAGCATCATCAACAGTCGCCCTCCACCCAACCATTGTCAGGATTATTCACAACCATAATGTCCACTTGGGTTTTCCATAAGTAGTGGTGGGGGTGATCGTTTAAACCTTATCAATAATCCGATACCCCCTTGTTGTTTGACACTTAACATTGTCTAGATAGGAACTGATAGCCTGGCCAAATGATTTCTGGCCGCTGCTTATAGAAAGATAAATATTTACCCTATAAGCTTTTAAGAGACACGTCAGTGTAATGTATAGAGCTGAGGAATTGGAGAGTCGAGTTCGAATTCTAGTTGAGTTCGTCACTTACGTGCAAATACCTTTGAGAAAAGTACGAGCCCATCTCGACTACCCCCAGCTATGGATAAATAGCAGGACAATGACTGGGCGAATCAAAACCGTCTTGAGTCATGCATAGGTGTCCAGGGCAGCAGGTCGCTGTATATTTTCTATAAATATTTCCATTTTAATGATTCTGATCAGCTTTCCTCTTTAGTACAAATTATACATATGAGAACTAGTTAGGACTACACAGAGACTTGAGGTATTATGGTGACTGTAGTAAGAATGGTAAGTAAGAATCTTTTGTTTTGGTGTAAGGAATAGTGTGGTATGTTTGGGTCAGTAATTGTGATTAGTTAGGTTTAATTATAAGACAGAAGACCAACCTTCAAATATCACCCCTTTTGGCCTTGTGCCACATTTTTTTATTATTCAATATTGCTTTCCTCTTTGATACCTTGACTTATATATTCTCATAGTTTTTTTTATTTAGATTCTTTCTAATATCGATTGGGAGTCATTTTTTGATCGCACGTCAAAAATGAATAAATGAAACTCTTAGAGTTCCATTCATTTATCTTTTCCTTATTTTCAATCATTTTCATTACGTACAAATACCTTTGGGAAAAGTACGAACCCATGACGACTACCCCCCAGCTATGGGTAAATAGCTGGACAATTGGGTTGGGTGGTAACCGGTCTATGAGAAGGGCGCCTTTTAATTCAAAACCCACGCGTTAAATAGCTTCACTAATCGAAAATTGGGTAGAGCGGCTGCACCCCTGAAGACATGTTCGATCAGCAGAGGTTCCTTCAAGTAGTGAGATTTAGCTTTCATCAATGGTCCTTTTTTCTTTTTAACCTTTTGAGGCTTTTAGTAGACGAGTGGGAATTCTTTATGGTGCTTTAACGAAGATAATCTAAAGTTTATTTGTCTGAAAAAAAAAAAGGATTAATAATAATATTTATTTAGAATCGTAAGGAAAGATAGCGATGGAAAGGCTTGCATGGGCAGACAAAAAATCTAATGAATAATCTAGTTGTTATAATGTAATTAACGACATAATAGCAAAAATAAAACTCTGACAGATCATGGCCCTACACAACTTGTGTCAGGCGAGAAATATTTTTCTCTCCGGAATCTATCTTGCATAAGTCTACCATTCGTCCATGCTTACAACATTGCTGCCATATATGGCCCGGTGCCCCTGATATTTTTCTGGAGCTCCTTGATAAGATTCGAAGGAGAATCAGCAATATTATTGGTCCTGATCTGACGGCTCGGCTTTAGTCACTTGGCCATCGCCGTAAGGTTTGCCTCGGATGAGCTCTTCGCTATGGTACCTAGACTGTATGAATTTGTGCGCAATACGAAACTGGCGGCGAGATCTCATCAATTTACAGTTGAGCTAGCTAGATGTAGCCGTAACTTTTATGCTGACAGTTTCTTATCAGTCATTTCTCGCTTGTGGAACTCCCTCCCTGCTCCATATGCTTTCCAACTTTAATCTTCAAAAATTTATATGCAATGTCAATGGCTTATCTACTGACCTCCTGATTACTCTTTTATCTTTCATCTCATTAATGTTTTTGTTCCTAATTCCTACAGACCCTGTAACCTCTTGTGTGTTAGTGGCTGTACTGTCTTGCTTGGGGCGATACCGATTAATATATATATATATATATATATATATATATATATATATATATATATATATATATGAAGAAATATACTCTTAAGGTGTGCTATATTTATGGGATAAAGTGCTCAATATCAGGGATAGAGCGTTTGTAAATATAAAACTGAACATTGAAATCAACAGTTAGAGGCGACAGGCTGTTTCATGCTAGACGCAATCGTCAGGCAAAACGATTGCGTCTAGCATGAAACAGCCTGTCAATGTTCACTTTTATATTTATATATATCTATATGTGTGTGTGTGTGTGTGTGCGTTAATATATTTTATTGTTATACGTTATTTATATAGACACAAATATTTAAATAAATGTTCTGTTTATAATAAACAGTATTAACAACATTTACCGGCCTCAACTTCCAAGAATTTTCATAGAACATATGCGTCTCCCAACAGGAATCGAACCTGTTTCTATAGCCCGTCAGGCTATATGACGGTTCATCCAGCCTGACTGGCTATACCAGTTTAGTTACGAGAGGACCGTTTGCTCAGCAATGTCGATTTTACTGCTTTTAAACTATAAATTTCCCTTGATTTCCCTCGAACGTCCATATCTGCTCGAAGCGTATCTTAACGTAAACAAATTACGTTACACACTACGAAATGCACAAAGTCCGACATTTATTTTAATATATTTTATTCTTTATACAGAGCATTTACTGAAATATTTGTGTCTATATAAATAACATATAAACAATAAAATATATTAAAATATGTGTGTGAACTGTGTGTGTGTGTGTATGTGTGTGTGTATGTGTGTGTGTGAACTGTGTGTGTGTATGTGTGTGTGTGAAATCTGTGTGTGTGTATGTGTGTGTATGTGTGTGTGTGTAAACTGTATGTGTGTGTGTGTAAACTGTGTGTGTGTGTGTATGTGTGTGTATGTGATTGAACTGTGTGTGTGTGAACTGTGTGTGTGTGTGTATGTGTGTGTGTGAACTATCCATGTTTTTGATCGCTGGTAGAAAGATCAATATTTACCTTCTAACCAACCCATTGCAAATACAGTGTAACCCGGATATAAGAGAAACCTGGATATAAGAGAGATTTTCTCTGGTCCCAAATTAGAGCCATACTTACCTAAAAAAAATAGACCAAACCCGGATATAAGATAAACCCTGATATAAGATACGTCTCCGGTCCTGACAACTCTCTTATATCCGGGTTACACTGTAATCAGGATTAGTCTCATGCAATTTATTAATTTAATCGTCATCAACAACTTTTACCGCTCCAGACGCCCCTTGAAGCAATCCTCAGTTTTGAAGAAGAGGCCCTCTAAATTTACTGCCTTCAATATTAGCACATTACAGTCGTTCACTAACCCAGTGTTGTCTTCTAAGTAATGTTGCTTATCTATTTCCATAAATATTTTAGTTATTTGTTTCCAAATAACTAGCGCATCTATGAGGTCCATCCAATGTAGCTCTCCATTCATCACTAAAAATTACGGTTTGGGAATCGGTTTTCATATACTTCCTGACCAAACTCACAAATTTATTTCTAATGATATTTCCTTAAATGGGAATATATTCTTTAGCTGAAAGCTAAACGCTTAAAAAATTAAATAAAACTAATAAATAAATAAATAAATAATAATAAAACTTGTAAAATTTTTCCTGCAATTATTGACTCATTGGAGTTGAGAAATGCTTGAGAATCTCTGAAGCAAAATAACCAGGCAACTACGAATATTTTTCGACAGTTAATTTTTGTATGATGAATATCTTGCCTGTCCTCAGTGCCATAAAATAATGATTATTCTTAAATAATCAGCATCAATTATCCCATTTCAGAGATAGCCAAACTTAATGGAGGAACCACATCTTGAATTTTTTAGGGAACCTCTCAATTTATTACACATAATATGAGTCCAAAAGTGTTTTTAAATTTCCCAGTGTCGTCTTCGTAATTACACCCTTGTGCAAACAACTGCTCTAATTTCCTTTCTTTCACCATACGGTCAGTTTTAGAACCACTGGAGTGACAGGGTGGAATCGATTTGATTTTTTCCTTAGATTAGATCATTTGCAGTGGTGTGCAGTAATATGAATCTATTTTCGGTGTGTATGATGAAATTGGTTTCACCTTGAAAAATATTGAGTCATCCGAGATTACATCAGATTTATATCATGCCCAGACACTATCTTCTCGACTGTCGATTAGTTGTCCTACGGCCATTGTCTGCGATGTACGTTACTCCAAGGAAGCGTACGAACATTTTAACACTGCACGAACACACCGGCGGTGAGTAAATCAAAGTACTATAGATTGACCCTGAAATTTTTCCTGATTTATTTTCAATCGAGAATCTGTGGTCAATCGATTTTGTGGAAGGGACATATGAAGTACCAATATGTGCACTGGGTCAATTTTCATTGGAAAAATACGAAGAAAAAGTAAGTAATAACGGAATTATTTGTCTTGTTTCAATTAATTTTCGCAAGAGAGTATGTCAGTTAACCTTTTTAATGATAGGCCCAATCTCTAGCTCATCCATGAGGTTCGTCCCATGTAGCGCTACAATCATCACTAAAAATTACTGATGAGGTAACTTGTATTCATGTACTTCTTTGCCTAATTTTGATGTTTTCAGCCAATGTTCTTTATCTGCTGCTTCTTTCTTCATTGTTTTTCCTTCGCAACAGCAGAGATGCTTGAAATGTGAAATCCATTACATCTTCTTTATTCTCCATTTAGTTTTTATCAAATCTTTTTTCTCTGACTTTCATACAGTCAGATTTTTTTGGGTCTAATCTGGCCATCTTTTTCAATTTCACATTTGATTGTTCTGTGGTTTCTGATCAACATTCCGGCAATTTCCGAGGTTGGGGTTCCATAAATGAATACCGTGTTTCTAGTTTGAGGTCATGTCTTCTTTATGACCCAGCGCAATCTTTGTATATCTAAAATTAAAAGAAAAAATAACTCCTCTCTCTCTCTCTCTCACACACACACACAACACACATATATACATATATATATATGTGTGTGTGTGTATATATATATATATATATATATATATATATATATGTATGTGTGTGTGTTTGTGTGTGTGTGTGTGTGTGTACGGAGGAAGATTGTTCAGTATTGGAGAACGTTTATAGACATAACGTGGACATTAGAATCAACACTGCATGGTGACAGTCATTTTCACGACTGACAATAAGCGTGCAATCCGGATTCCTGCATCTCTCTCTCTCTCTCTCTCTATATATATATATATATATATATATATATATATATATATAAAGAATTAATGGATTTTATTTTTTAATCCGACATATTTTTATTTCTCAGACATTAATTTTTTAGTGGATACCCGTGTTTGAGTAGACGCTTTGTTTTTATTTTAAACAATATTTTATTTCGTTTATTGAACTAAACATTTTCTTTAAGATGACTCTAATTCACCGATAGACGTAATACCCACATAAAAAATAAAATGGGGCGTTTGTTTCAAATACGTGTGTCCACTATAATAGCATTTGAAGTAATGAAAATGTCTGATTACAAATAAATCCATAAGTTCTTTAAAAGTATATAGTTACTTGCCATCGCCTGCAGAAGCGCGAACATAGTATTTAAACATGAAAGCTTTTGTGTAGCGATTTCGACATATTTTTATTATAATCTCTGATAATAATAATAATAATAATAATAATAATAATAATATATATATATATATATATATATATATATATATATATATATATATATATATATATATATATAATATACTTGGTTTCAGCTTTACGTTATCCTCAGGCGATTGTTATCAAATTACCTCTTAACGCTTTATTTTTTAAAAATAAACTGTTGTATAAACTGTTGAAGAGGTTACAAACAAAGGTGATACTTGAGTGAAGGAACAGCAACACGATGAAAGGAGAGTTGTTTATTATAAAAGAGAATACACTACTGAAAGACAGGGAATCAGGTGGCAGGGTAGTGTTTCCCGAAGCAAGCCCCTGGTTATATCCTGTGCTCACTATATATAGCTACTGACATAGTCAATTCACATAGACGATAGGGATTGTGGGACATTACATTACAACAAAAACACTATATTATTTTTTGAAAAAAACATTATATTATTTTTTGAAAAATTAAATAAACACACGCACGGCGTTGGGTGTAATAGAATGGGAGGAGGAGGAGGATATGAAGAAGGAAGGAGGAGAAGAAGACATGGAAGAGAAGAAAAGCAAGGGTATTATAAAAATATCTGTTTCCCGGTCTGATTCAATTTTGACCATTCAGCTTTAAGTACCTCCACTAAGTAGGTATAAATTTTCGATACATAAAGTTTAAAATGAATTTTTAAAAATTAAAAAGCATTCTTGAAGATTTAATTTTAGCTTTAATTGAATGCTAAAGGATTAAATTTACTATTTCAGAGTCATTAAAGTAACCTGGTGCATTTTATATAAAAATTGTATTGATCAGAATCTCAACTGTTTGGCCATTTTAAGAAAATTTTCTTAAAAGCGGCCATTTTCTTAATTTTAAGAAATTTTTAAACAAAAGAAAATTATCGGTTTTTAAATTCCTCCAAAAATTAAATATATATTTCTGACACATTATTTGAATAAAATTAGAAAATTTAAAGTTAAATTAATCTGAAATGAAATAAACATTACTTATAACATAAACAAATGAATATACAGGCATTTCTTAACGACAGGCCATGTTTTTCTGAGCCGATGGCTGATGTATTGAAAATTTATGAAGTGATGACAGCCAGTATGGGTGACCAGAATTGACATAAATTTACAAAATTCATTTTTTTTTTTTTAATACTTAGTAATTTTTACAAATGAAAATATTTTCAGCAATTATCTAATAATTTATTGACTTTTATTTACTTTTCTAAGATGCTTTATGAAAAAAAAAAAAAAAATACTATAAAATATTCTTAAATTAAATTAAAAATGCAATAACGGATGGAATACCATAATAGAGATAACTTAATAATTTATGATATACACGTGTGTTTCGCACGAACAATTCGCAAAATGTAAAGGCGGTCAATAGCGCAGAACAACACTTACATAGCAACTAAAACCACGTGACGTTTTCTGGCTTTCATACTGCTTCCGATCTTCCGTACATTTGAATTACAGACGTTTTATGGAGACAAAAACCATGTAAAAATTGATTTTGAATATACCGGTGATTCGTAAATTGCAATAAGCTTTACAAATTATAACCTGTAAAGATAGTTCTACGTAATAACACCATTGACTAAACAGTTCACCATTTTCACTAATTTTAGAATATTTAACAACTTTAATGTAAAAATAATAAAATAATTTAATAAATAACAATTAATTGTTGTAAAAATTCATTTTTCATCGAAAAGGTTTTTTGCCTTCAATCAAT
Organism: Acanthosepion lycidas; assembly: GCA_963932145.1. Lineage (NCBI taxonomy): Eukaryota > Metazoa > Mollusca > Cephalopoda > Sepiida > Sepiidae > Acanthosepion > Acanthosepion lycidas. Next base: position 30,749,219 of record OZ010586.1, read on the forward strand.
ATTATGCATATTCATAAAAAAAACAAAACTAAAAGCAACTAAAAACATTTGAAATGAAATATCTTTTTTTTTTATTGAGTTTTGTGTGTTACAATTCAGCCCATGCCTTAAAGAAATAAAAAAAAATGTACTTACAATTACAGTCCACACCTTACGAAGGGCTTTATCTTATTTTTTTTCAAAACTGCCCAGTGGAAAATATCATGATGCAATTTCTGACATTAAGTCTCTGGTCGGGATCGGAAAGAAATGAGTATACACCAGAAGTCAAAGGAAATAATAATAATAATAATAATAATAATAATAATAATAATAATAATGATTGTAGTAGTAGTAGTGGTGATAATAATAATAATAATAATAATAATAATAATAATAATAATAATAATAATAATAATAATAATTACTCACCTACTCAACCTCGACAAGATTCAAGGAAAGCAATTATATGAGTTAGTAATGCGCCCCATTCATCACTGATATATTTCTTACTCGGTTAGTGACCTTGAGCTTGGAAAAAAATAGTGACTTTGACCTATGATTTTATGAAAAAAGTACTTATTAGATAAGCATATGTGGGAAAACAAGATAGGTTGGTGGGGCGTAATTTTCAAAGAAACCTTTCGTATGTGCCTGCATAGGAACACATCTGCGACAGAAAACACGTGAGGTAAGTATGAATGTTGCTAGTTTTAAAGTCAACAAACACAACGACAAATAATCTCTCGCTCTATCTCTGTCAGCTTCTCCAATTCCCAAAAGTCGATATTTCTCGTTTCGAACCAAATCCTGAAGGTATGAGCATGCGTAGAAGATGAAATTGTTTCTGGTTTCGTTCTCGGTGATCATGTTTGGTTGATCATGTGCCCAAAACCTGAAGTATTTTTTTGGCAAATGCCCAACAGGGTTTATTTATTTTATTTTATTTTTTTTTATAATGATGTTCACCCTGTACAAGGCCAAAGAGCCACGCAAGGTAGAGGGTTCCAATGTAAGAGGAACAGTTTATGAGGATAGGCGGGGAAGATAACGATTGAGACTAACTTTAAGAAGGCTAAGGTTGTAGTGATCGGGGAAGCACCCTCTTGGGAGTTGGTTCAACAAAGCAACTAATCAGGGAAAGAAGCTACTTGAATGAAACATTTCTCACCAATGGAATATGAAGGGAATGAGAGTGGTTCTCTATAATGAGCCTGGCATGGCGGGTCTTTGCCGTGAAGGTTAGATCAGGTGGAAATAAAGAATACAATTCGTCTGAACATTTTCCATGGAAATAGCGATAGAGCAGCGAGAGGCTTGTGACGTTTCGTCTGTGGGGAAAGGGGTTTTTAGGATGGAAATTTAACTCGTTTAACTAAGCTAGAATCCTTAGCGGTAAAAAAATAATTTTATATTTGATTTAATTTTAGTTGCTATGAAGGAATTTAATTTTCTTTCGGGCATTAGTAAATTTTTTTACAAAAACCTACTGGTGGCATTTTTAATATAAAAATCTATTTTTATACATTCATAGTGTTTTTACCCCAGTTTGGGGACTAACTATTTGTCTATAGCTGGGACCCCCTAACAGGTGGTACCACCGCTACAACACCCAGGTAATGAAGCGTACTTAATAAATAAATAAATAAATAAATAATAATAATAATAATAATAATAATAATAATAATAATAATAATAATAATAATAATAATAAAACGCAACTCATAACGCCGATTCAATTTTCCTTGACTAGCGGTTGATAGATCAGTCTTCGAGGATGGCGGTTTGTTCCTTCAGAATTCACTCCTTTATTATCTGTTTGTTCATATAACAGCAATTGACTTTTTTTTTTTACAATGATACTCGCCCAAAACGCCATACAGAGGGTTACAGAGTAAGAAGCATAGTTTCTCGGTATATGTGCGGAAGAGGACTGTTACTGTGTAACATGGCATACCAATTATTTGCGAATTTTGACTCAGGAGCTCAGGAAGAAGGATTAAAATTGTTCAGGAACGCAGAACTCAAAGGGTTAATTTTACAAAATTATTAGTTCTAACGAGAAGTCATTGGAAACTTTAAACCATCAAGTTCTTTTTGCAAAGCAGAACCTCCAGTTACCGAAAATCTGATCTTAATTGTAAAATAAAACAAATACAAGAAATATATAGTGAATTCGTTTTTTGCGTGCTGCTTCATATGCCATGACCTTTTGGTAAGCTTAAATGTAAATGGTAACATTAGTCTTTACGTTTTGGATTTAATGAATACAATGCTTGACCTTGTATTGGATGCGGTTGTTTAAGAATTAATTCAAAACGTGGATATATATATATATAGACTATATATATTTATATATATATATAAAGACTTTATATATATATAAGGACTAATATATATATACATTTCATTTCTGTAGTTTACTGCTACCAGCAATCAGAAATATTTCTTCTCCCGATGATGGCCATTTTGGCCGAAACTAGTCGAGGAATTTAAATGAAATCAAAATAATAAAAAAAACGAAAGAATATTAATCTACAACCCAGTGTGTCTGAAGATTATATATATAATCTTCAGACACACACACACACACGAACACACACGAAAACACACGTCTTCGTACCATTACTGAAGGCCAGTATGGAAAAGGTTATAGTTGTTCTAACGAGAGAGATATGTATATTTTTTAAAAAGAGAGAAATAATGACGTAATAATGTCGTGAAAAAAAAAACGAGAATTAACTCCCCCTTTACACCTGGTATATATATATATATATATATATATATATATATATATATATATATATATATATATATATATATATATATATATATATATATACCAGGTGTAACAGAAAATTATCCAATTGTTATTTTGTGTCTTAGAGAGGATTAAAGATACATTACTGGAATTCTCCGAGGTTTATAGAATACTATTGGACTCTATTTTGAACAATAAGAATGTATTTAAGTTGAAATGATGATCCTTTTTGCTATTAGGACGTCTTGATCCAGTTTTCCTTTCTACTGTTCCCTCTTTTCTACACTAATTCCCCATTCTCTTGATGGTTCATGAATGGACTTTGAAGCTGGAAGCCAGAGTAGGAATCTTCGTACCATTACTGAAGGCCTGAATGATTTTTTTTACTCTCACCATTGCTCAGTTGAGAAGACATGATGGGACTGACGCGAATGGATTTTCAACTGTTCTCTTTTTAGCTGAATAACTCAAAGAGTTTTTCAGTGATTCTTACGACAAAGGGTGTCAAGATGCTTATCTGAAGACCTGGAAGAAAGAAACTCAATTAGTTTATTGCTTTTGTAGATATTAAACATTTTGTGGAATAGGTAATTATCCCATGCGGGTTACACGATTTGGACAATTTTGCTGTTACACCCAGTACGCGCGCGTGCGCACACACACACAGACACACACACACACACA
>OZ010586.1:30757642-30787642 GCA_963932145.1 Acanthosepion lycidas
CAGGTTGTAATGAAAAACAAGAATGTGCGTAAAGAAAGTATATATATATATATATATATATATATATATATATATATATATATGAAGAAATATCGTTTTAAGGTTATGGGATGAAGTGCTCAATATCAGACATAGAGCGTATGTAAATATAAATAAAAAAGTGAATATTGAAGTCAACACTCAGAGGCGACGGGCTGTTTCATGCTAGACTGCCTCATGATTGCGACTAGCATGAAACAGCCTGTCCCCTCTGAGTGTTGACATCAATGTTCACTTATATATATATAATATATAAGTGAACATTGAGGTCAACAGACAAAGTCTGGACAGTTCACAAATAATAAAAAATAGAATATATATATATCTAACTTCAAGACGTAGGCTCTCCACAGATTCCATTTTTTTATTATCTGTGAACTGTCGTGACTTTTGGGGGAAATAATGGAGTCTCTTGACGCTGCCTTCTCTACGTTTCGGAATTAAGAGTTGGCCTTCTTCACGATTAGTTTCCAACCGAGTCTAGGGAATCCACTCTACCCTGCTTTTTAACATATAGCTAAGGGAAGCATACACAGTTGAAAAGTTTTCTTTTCCACATAAAAACTTTAGCAGAAATCTATTAACACTGATAAATTTTCTGGTGCTTCCTCACGTCAGAAGATTCGTAAGCTAATCTCGCTGACTAATTTGAAAACAGGATGACCCTTCTTGTGCCAAAATAAGATTAATCATTTCTCAACAACAAATCCTGACCCATGACTATACCACTATTTTGAACTTTTTATATTTCCATAGTAAAATTCATTATCATTTCAATATATGACAAAACTATTCGCAATGGATTTACGTAATACATTTTATTGTTCTATTTTATTAGTAAGGTATTAACCCCTGACCCATGACTATAGAATTATTTCAAACATTTTATATATATTTTACAGTAAAATCAATTAGTGATTCATTCTATAATAAAACTTTGAGCAATGCTATTCTATAGTAAAAACTATTACATAATGTTTTTTATATATCAGTAACACTTGCATTAAATCCTGACCCTGTTATGGGATCTTACGAATAATAATAATAATAATAATAATAATAATAATAATAATAATAATAATGGACTATTCCATACTTAATAAATACTGCAACTCAGGAGTAGGCAAGGAGTCTGTCGTTCAACTCTTGAGCAACGGTTCGGTTCAACTCTCTGCTTTCGGGCCGGGAGGAACCCGAAGGAGGCTACGCCGAAGGGCGGAATCTTCTTCGGGGAGGTAGACCGCCCCTGAACCCGTTTATACGGGTTCAATGGGCATATTTTTGGCCGAGCCCACGGGCTCGGAAAGCCCACGTTAAAAAGGCCTTGTGCCACATGACACCCTCGTGGGCGGGGTGACTGAATATCGTCTGTCGCTCAACTCTTGAATGACAGATCGGTTGAACTCTCTGCCTTCGGGCGGGAAGGAACCCGAAAGAGGCTACGCCGAAGGACGGATTCTCTTTCGGGGTGGTAAACCGTCCCTGAACCCGTTTATACGGGCATATTTTTGGCCGAGCCCATCTGAGCGACTGTTCGGTTATACTCTCTTCCTACCAGAGAGGAACCCGAAGGAGGCTACGCCGAAGGCCTTGTTAAGTGCTCACGTAAAAAAGGCCTTGTGCCACATGACACTCTCGTTGGGGGGTGACTGAATATCGTCAGTGAATCAGTACTCTCTGTGCGACTGTTCGGTTGTACTCTCTTCCTACGGACGGGAGGAACCCGAAGGAGGCTACGCCGAAGGGCGGAGTCTCCTTCGGGGAGGTAGACAGGCCCTGAACCCGTTTATACGGGTTCAATGGGCATATTTTTGGCCGACCCCACGGGCTCGGAGATACCACGTTAAAAAAATTACTGCAAGACATTGGAATAGTGATACTGGTCGAGATTACATTTTTCTCTCTACTAAACCTGATTGTTCATACTAAAACTTTTACTTCTCTGTATATATTCCTGTTTCTAATATATCTGTGTTATTCCATACCTGTGTTCGAGTTCTTCTTTATTGGTTCGACCTTGGACTATCACTGTGGTACAAGGGACCGGACAATAACAGAAAGAAAGAAAGAAAGAAAGAAAGAAAGAAAGAAAGAAAGAAAGAAAGAAGGAGAAATTGGTGAAACGGGAGAAGAATGAAAATTGGGAAATCGGAGAAATAAATAAATAAATAAATAAATAAATAAATAAATAAATAAAGAAAGAAAGAAACGAAGAAAGAAAGAAAGACAGAAAGAAAGAAAGAAAGAAATTGTTATGGGACCTTACCCATAATAAAATAATTGTCTATTCCATTCGTTATAAATACTGCGCCTCAAGAGGAAGCAGGAGAGTTCAATCCGAAGTCTGGAGTGATGTCCGTCAGGAGTCTGTCAGTCAGTCAGAGCGAGCGAGTCAGTCAGTCGAGTCAGAGGCAGTCCAAAACAGAGTCGCGTTCAGACAATTACTACAAGACATTGGAATAGTGATACTGGTCGAGACTACATTGTTCTCTCTACTAAACCTGATTGTTCATTCTAACACTTCTACTTCTCTGTATATATTCCTGTTTGTAATATATCTGTGTTATTCCATACTTGTGTTCGAGTTCTTCTTTATTGGTTCTACCTTGGACTATCACCGTGGTACAAGGAATCGGACAATAACGATTCCTTTCTTTTTCATTTTTATATTTTCAAACTAAACTTCCTTTGCTATTCATCCTAGAGTGAAACAATTAATAATGCAAATTTATAATAAAACGATTCGCTATTTATTTACATTTTACGTGGTTATTATCCTATTTTATCAGTAATGCCTTAACTTCTGACTCATGACTTATACAGCGTTCTGGGTATGACGATAAACTACATCCTGCAGCAAGGACTGTGATCAAGAGATTTTGAGGAGAGTGGAATCACTTCTTAAATGCTGGAGTTCCCAGGTCCACACTGACCCGCAGTGTTAGGGTCCCAGGTATGGGCAAAGTGTTAACCCCCAAACTGGGGTCAAAACACTATGAAAGTGTAAAAATAGGTTTTTAATACCATTAATACATTTTTTGAGAAAATTATTACCAGCAATACATCTTTGAAAAGAATTACCAGTTAAACATTTTTGAAGAAAAAAAAAACAAAAGATTATTACCAGCAATACATAATTACCAGCAGTTCATTTTTGAAAAAGAAAAATATTACCAGCAATACTTTTTTGAAAAAACAAAAACAAAAAACAACAAACAACAAACAAAAAAAGAAACAAAAAAAAAAACAAAAAAACAAAAACAAACAAAAAAACACCAATAAAAATCTTATCAGCATCAAAAAAACCACTGAGCTTCATATCCCGTAAACAAAACAAACCAAACCATGACTATACAATTATTTCGAACTTTTTTAGATATATTTTACATGCACTGTGGAGTAATGGGATAGCGGCTCAGGTTGAGGAATTGGTGAGGCGAGTTCGAATTCCAGTCGAATCCATTACATTCACGTGCTAATACCCTTGGGAAAGGAATGAATGATCTTCTTCATCTCCCCTCCCCCAGCTATGGGTGAATAGCAGGACAGACCGATTTCTATAGTCTTGGATGGCAACTGGTCTACCGCAGAAAGAAATGGCAACCTACTGCGGAAAAAAAACTGCCTCGTCAGTCATGTATCGAAAGATACATGATCGCCACAGTGTGTATCACACATGGCACACCACTGACTGACTATAGTAAAACTGTGAACAATGCAATTTTATAGTAAAAACTATTCATAGTGCATTACATTATGCATTGTATTTTTCTATTTTTCAGTAGTATTTGCGTTAACTCCTCACCCATGACTATTCACTTCTCTGATATTCAATATATATATATATATATATATATATATATATATATATATATATATATATATATATATATATAGTAAAATCTAATAGCAATGCACTTTTATACTAACGAGGGAATTCCACAGTAAAATCAATTAGTATTTATTTCTAAAGTAAAATACTTTAAAACAGCAATAAAGTCACCGTGTATTTATGTAGTAAAATCAATTTACAATGCAACTTCATAGTAAAATCAACTAAAAATGTTTATCTAGAGTAAATTCCTTCAGTTCTATTGTAAAATATGTTAAGATGTATTTCTACATGAATACATTCACAATGCAGTCTATAATAAAAAAAAATCAATTAGCAATGTATTTCTAGAGTAAAATTAATTAGCAACACAACTGTAGTAAAAATCCATTACAATTTTTTTTTATAGTAAAATTCATTAATAATTCCGTTAGCAATTTATTTCTGCAGTAAAAACTATTAACAATGTAATATTATGCTAACATTTATAAGCCGTGCATTTACATCATGCATTAATTATTTTTCACTAAGGCCTCTATTAAATCCCCACTGGCGCAACATAGTCTTCTTGTCTGTTTATTCAGTCTTGTGCTAGATGAAGCTGCGCAAATTCAAACATTGTAGCATTTTTAATGGGTGAATTGAATTCTATTCTATTGGCGCCGAAAGTCAAGGTTCAAGGCTAGGTAGGCGTCAGTAATTGAAATAATTATTTTCAAGACACTCAAAAAGTTCTTTTTAATTGGGAGATTGGCGTAACACAATCCGCATTAGTCTCCATTCGTCCTTGTCACAGACTTTGATAACTTTAGTAACATTGTGATTGGTATATTCTTGTATAGTGTCGAGTTTCAAATTAATAATGTACAGTTTATTTCAATGCTGACGCAAAAACTTCAGAAGAAAAAATATGGGAAAATCAGAGCAATATAAAGCCATAAAGTAAAAAAAGAAAAGTTATAAGGAAGGTTTATTTCGGTCGGAAAAAGGCAAAGTTATAGGAGGAAAAGTCACACGCTAGGTTTTGTCTAGATCATAAAATTCGCACGAAGAAAATTCACAAGCTAAGCTTTGGGTCTGAACGAAAGTTATAGGGATAAACGTCACAATGTATGTTTTCTTTAGATCGAAACAAAGATTATAGGAAGAAAAGTCACAAGATAAGCTTTTTTTGGAGTGGGGGGCGGAACAAAGGTTATAAGAAGAAATGTTACAAGAGCTTTGTTTGGATCCGAACAAAAGTTCTAGGGATAAAAACCACAATGTATGTTTTGTTTGGGCCGAAACAAAGGTTATTGGAAGAAAAGTCACAAGATAAACATTTTTTTGGCGGGGGTGGGGGGTGGGGGGTGAAACAAAGGTTATAAGAAAAATGTCACAAGAGCTTTGTTTGGATCTGAACAAATGTTATAGGGATACAAATCACAACCTACGTTTTGTTTAGGCCGAAACAAAGGTCATTGGGAAAAAAAGTCACAAGGTAAGCCTTGCGGGGGGGGGGGCGAAACAAAGCTTATAAGAAGAAATGTCACAAGAGCTTTGTTTGGATCTGAACAAATGTTATAGGGATAAAAATCACAACCTATGTTTTGTTTAGGCCGAAACAATGGTCATTGAGAAAAAAAAGTCACAAGGTAAGCCTTGCGGGGGGGGGGGCGAAACAAAGCTTATAAGAAGAAATGTCACAAGAGCTTTGTTTGGATCTGAACAAATGTTATAGGGATAAAAATCACAACCTATGTTTTGTTTAGGCCGAAACAATGGTCATTGAGAAAAAAAAGTCACAAGGTAAGCCTTGCGTGGGGGGGGGGCGAAACAAAGGTTATAAGAAGAAATGTCACAAGAGCTTTGTTCGGATCTGAACAAATGTTATAGGGATAAAAATAACAAGTTATGTTTTGTTTGGGCCGAGACAAAGGTTATTGGAAGAAAAGTCACAAGGTAAACTATCGAAACAAAGGTTATAAGAAGAAATAAAAATCACAAGCTATGTTTTTTTTTTGTCGAAACAAAGGCTGTTGGAAGAAAATTGGTATGGTAAGCTTTCTGGGTTGAAGCAAAGGTTATCGGAAGAAATATCACATGGTAAGCTTTTGGGGTCGGAAAAATGGTTATAGGTAGAAAGTTTCCAAGAGCTCTGTTTGGGTCTAAAAAAAGTTATAGGGATAAAAGTCGCAAGCTAAGCTTTGTCTGGGTCGAATCAAAGGTTACAGACATAAAAGTTACAAGGCAAGCTTTGTTTGGGTTGGAACAGATGTTATAGGAAGAAAATTACCAAGGTAAGCTATGGGTGATTTGTTTTTAAAAGCCTGAAGATTGCGTTCAATCAAGAGGCCTGAAAAGATTTCCACAAGCGAGAAGTGCAAGGGAAACATGAAATAGACAGTCGTCGTTCGGTGTTAACTTCAGTGTCCACACACACACATATATATATATTTGCATATATATATATATATATATATATATATATATATATATATATATATATATATATATGCATATATATATGCAAATATGTAGAAAAATAGGAAAGAACACGTTAGGTAAATAATCCGGAGTTCTTTAGTATATTTTTTTATTTTTAAAAAAACAGTGCTCCATACAGAAGTAGAGCTTAAATTATAATTATTTAAAAAAAAATATGATTCCTTCGCTACATAAGAGTTCTCATGTTTCAAAAACAAGAGCCAAAAACCTCAATATAATTATTAAAATTAAATTGAATTAAAGTATCAAGCTCTGTTTCATCTTCAAGCGAAATTTTCGGAATCCTAGGGAAGGAATCATATTTTTTAAAAGATGATTATAATATATATTGCCTATTTATTCATTTTTTATGGATACACTTATTTGAGTAAACGCTCTGTTTTTTGTCTTTTTTAATTAAACTGTATTAATTACATTTATCGTAGAAAATATGCGTCCTGCGACAGGAATCGAACCTGTACCCCATACGGAACCGCCATTTAGCCGGACGTTCTATGACCGTTTAGCCAGAGAGGACTTCCGGTTTAGCAAAGCTCGAATTACTTTTTTTAAAATGTTCTACTAGAACCAAATCAGACCAAAAATATGGAGTATCGTAATCACAGCTGTCCAATCCTCACTTTCCAATCTCGGACGAGTTCAAAAGCTTTTGTGTTGCCTTGGGAGTGATGAATTATTGTCCACACTTAGCCCCTTTCACACACACCTAACGTTGCTAGCCTCTTGCTACTCCATGGCTTTTTCATAAAGAATTACATTCATTGGTTCCTTCCTGCCTAGGCCAGATTACGACCATATCACGTTGAAACACCGGTTCTCGTACGATCACCGAAGACACCTGGTCACTACCTACATTGTTGTCCGCTTGGGAGTACCAGGTGTTGTAAGATGGGATGTGCGGGTGGTGTAATGGATAACGACTCGGAAATGGAAATCGGAGAGCCGATTTCCAATTCAAGTCGGGTTCGTTATATTACTTGAAAATACTCTTGGGAATAGTATGAACCCACCTCTTCTATCTCCCCTGCTATAGGTTAAATAGTAGGATTTGTATTCGTAAATCATGATTGTTTCCAAAAAATTCTTAAAATATAAAAATATTTTCTGGCTTTAAATAACCTACAAAAAGTTGATAAACTTTAAAAAAGAAATCAATCAATAATCTTCCAATACAACAACCTCATTCAGTAACGCTCTGCATTGGGTGGTTCTTGGGCCTTGAATAAAAGTAAATAAGTGAAGATAGGTAATTGGAAGGAAACGCCTGTTGAGAAGTGAAAGTCGTAGCAGTAACAGTAACACTGTTGCTTTCTTTGTGCAGGACGATGCTTTTATAACTTCGCAGAGGTATAGAAAAAGATGTATTTCCGAAACTAAGCAATGCATTAAGAGACGGGAGTATGTCTCTATAAACAAAGGAGCGTTCTGAACGACTATATAATATCGAAACAACTCTATGACAATGGATTTTTGTACAATTTTCTCACACATTCAGAGGTTTATGGCCATATCACTTTGAAACACTAGTTCCCCTACAATCATCGAAGTTCAGTAACGTCGAGCTTGGCCAGTATCTAGATGGGTGACCACACGGAAATATCAGTTGCTGTAAGCTTAGATGTGCCGGTGGTGAAATGGATAATGACACTGAAATGATAATCAGAGTTAAGCAACGTTAAACCTGGTCACTACCTACATTGTTGACCGCTTGGGAATACCAGGTGTTGTAAGATGGGATGTGCGGGTGGTGAAATGGATAACGACTCTGAAATCGGAGAGCCGAGTTCCAATTTCAGTCGAGTTCGTTGTATTTACTTGCACGCAAATATCCTTGTGGAAGATACGAATACACCTCTTCTCTCCCCAGCTATGGGTTAATTAGTAAGAGCTGAATCTGTAAATCATTATTATCTACAAAAAAAAAATCTTGCAATCTAAAAATATGTTCTGTTTCTTTAAGTAACCAGCAAATGGTTGATAAGCCGTAAAAAACCAATCACTTACTCAATCTAGAGCTTCACAGCTAGGACCCACCATATCACTGAGTCGGACCACATTTCCTACATATAAAATGTTACATTTCTGTCGCTTTAAATTTCTTCTTCATCTGTGAGAAGATAGTCCCTGCTATTTTGGAGTTTGGATATAACTGAGAGGTTCAATGCTTGGAAAATGTAATGCTCTCCGGGCGAGTTGAGAGCAGATTCTCCAGAGGGATCCAGCGGGCAACTTGCTAGTCAGCTTGTGTGATTGGTCGGCGCAGACAGGGACAAGGAGGAATGATAAAGTGCCAAACTATGCTTAGAGCTACAAGTGACAGAAAGCTGTGGAGAGCCATGATCACACACATTCTGAAAAGAAAGACACCGGTCATAGATGATGATGATAATGATCTCTCTCTCTCTCTCTTTATATATATATATATATATATATATATATATATATTTATGAGATATAAATATTAAAAAGGAATATATATATTTATGAGATAGAAATATTAATAAGGAATATATATATATTTATGAGATAGAAATATTAAAAAAGAATATATATATATTTATGAGATAGAAATATGAAAAAAGGAAAAAATATTTTAATGAAAAAGCGGACATTTAGTCCATGTGTATATGTTTTAAAATCAAATCGGATGTTGTCTTTTTTATCAACGAATAGAAGATAAATTTTACATCAACATAAATATTTTTGAAGGTTAAAAGATATAAAAAGAATTAAAAAAAAACAAAACAAAACATAACCCGAGATAACAGCTTGTCTGAGTGAAAATGCCACTAAGGTCAGAGTAGAACTCTTTTCACTGGAGGCGGAGATATACTAAATCAAAAGGACTACAGGAGTAGTAGTGAGGTTTTGCTATTATCTTACACCTTTTGACCCCCTGGGAGTTCGCCTGTTTAGAACCAGGAACCGAATTACAGCCAACCACTTAAATCTCTCAGGACCCACCCCACAACCTCTGGCAAAGTTATTTTAAAAGTAGCTTAATGGATAAGACACGTGGAAAAATACAAACAATTATTGCCTACGCAGCACAGAATGGCACGGCTCATCAGGTGTGGAAGTTCACGCTTTTAAGAATATTTACAAAACATTAGTCCGGCACAAGACAATGGAGAAGATAGGCTTGCCTACCGTCCGGTTCTCACTCCTCCCTGTTCTTTTGAACAGGAGTAGAGGCTTATTCCTTGTTTCCAGTTTAGGATTGGGCTTCCCGTTCCTTCTAAAGCTTTTTCCTTCTCTTTCGATCCTTTGCGAATTAGTGGCATTATCTTTTTGTTTGGGTCGATGCCTCTTACACGTTCACTCTGTACAAGTCCCAAGAGCCACTCGAAGAAGTGAGATTCAGAGTAAGAGGCACCAATTCAACACAACTTTTTTTTTTTTTTAATATATAATGATGTTCACCCTGTACAAAAGTAATTCGGGATAGAGGGTAACAGACATTGTAAAAAAGAAAAAAGAACTTCCTATTGATACAAACCAGGTGATACCAATGCGGTTAAATAAACTAGTGGTAAAAAGAAGGGTGTCGAGAAATACCTGAGAGTCAAAAGAAAAATTAAGGAAAGACTTAAGGGATTGGTTTGGTTAGTTTTGTTTTACGGCATATCAACCTCAATGGGTCATTTAATGCCGACAACGTTTTTTCCCGGTAATATTTTTGTTTTGTCAAAAATCTATTTCTGGTAATATTTTTTTCCTCAAAAATGTATAGCTATTAAAATTATTTTTAAAAATTTATTGTTGGTAATATTTTTATTCAAAAACGTATTGCTGGTAAATTTTTTACTTCAAAAATATATTTCTGGTAATAGTCTTTTTCCTTGAAAGATTTATTTCTGGTAATAATTTTTTACAAAGTATTTCTGTTATTAAAACCTATTTTTACATTTTCATAAAGCATTTTACTTCAGTTTGGGGTTTAACTATTTGCCCATAGCTGGGACCCTAACAGGTTCTACCACCCCGGGTCAGAGTAGACCTGGGAACACCAGCAAGTGGTGGTTCCACGCTTCCAAAACCTCCTGATCAGAGGCCTTGCTGTTTATCGTCTTACCCTGGACGCGTATGTAGTTTATCGTCATACCCAGGACGGAAAGACTTAAGTGAAATAGCAGGTAAAGTTTAATCGATAAAATAGTAATATTTCTTAAATCCCCGAAAAGTATTACATAATTATCATCTTCTTAATGCCTCATTAACATCAATACCGGCATTCTTATGGACCGCTCAATCAGCTAACTTCGTTTCTAAAACCAGATACTTGTATTAGCAAAATAAAAGATAAAAGATCCTGCATCAAAACGGAGGACAATCCTACACGCACTCTCCAAAACACTTAGCGATCTCTATATAAATTTGAGAAAAAAAGACATCAGTTCTTTCTACCGTTTAGCCAGAAAGAGAGACAGGTTGATCTACTCGTTTAACCAAAATATGAATTTTTCCCCTAAAATATTTAGCATCAGTTTGATATGGAAACTTGTTTTTGGTGCACACGGCTGTCACATTTTCCTATACAGAACTGCAAAGTATGTCACGCGATCTTGATACCTTCTTAGTTTCAATCGGACACTTGTCAGTCTCAATTTGCAAATCCCGTATTATCTCGGAGAAAATCACATGTGACCGCTTTCATATAGATGAAGAGGTTTAGCAGTAAACATGAAACATGAAGTGCAAATAATGCCGAATATGCATTTTTATTCAACCTACTTGAAATTGTAGCGTGGTTTGTTGCGTTGACTTTAGCACTGATATATATATATATATATATATATATATATATATATATATATATTTGGTGGACTCTCCCGTCATATTCAACGTATGAGGGTTAAGAAGATCAGCTCCTAAGAACCGAGAGACAGACACCAGCATATATGATTTGATTATAGTGGTGAAGGCTGTGTGCAGAACCAACCACATTTTTGAAAGGCCGAATACAGTGACCTGGTGCACTATGTGCCACAATGTCCCCAAACGACCCTCCGCAGGTTTTGAATTCAGAGTTGTCCTTCTCCTAAACCAGCTGACATTCAGGGCTATAGAACCCAGTCTATCCTGCTATTTAACCATAGCTGAAGGGAGAAGAAGAGGATTCACACCTTTCCCAAGGGTATTAGCACGTGAGTGAGTGTAATGAATTCGACTGGAATTCGAACTCGGCTCTCCGATTCCTCAATCCAAGCCACTATCCATCGTACCTCCTCCCTCTCTCTCTCTCTCTCTCTCTCTCTCTCTCTCTATATATATATATATATATATATATATATATATATATATATATATATATATATATCTTTGGGCAGTACCCTCACTTGCAAACATGTTGCGCTCAATATGACAGAGAAATAAAATTTGATTTTTTTTATTGGGCATTTGAAGCCGGATCAAGCAAGGATATACGAGTGATAGACATTTTTAGGAGGATTTGAATAATCTGGAGGATGCCGCTTGGAGAAAGAAGACGTGGATCTTGGGGGCACAATCCGTTGGATTAAGTATACTTGGATGAGTTAGATTTGAATAAAGTAATTCTAGAAGAATCCTCAACAGAATGTAGAAAGCACTGAACGGCCGTTTTGTCCTATTTTGGGACTTATCAGCATCCATTACCGAGAATCGAACCAGAACCGTTACGATACGACACGATACAAACGTCATACCCAACGGACCTCGGTGACGAAGGCGTAACTAACTAGACTCAATATAGCGCCGCTCTTACTAAATTCCGTGGCGTAACTCATACAAGTATACCAAACAGAATGTGCCCCCCAAGAGCTACGTCTTCATTTCCCAAGCTGTTCGCGCCAGGGCATTAAAAGAAAGTTCAAGCAAGGATATACAAGTGATAGAAGGGGGATTTGAATAACCTGGAGGGACCGCTCTCAATAAATTCCGTGGCGTAACTCATTCAAGTATACTTAACCAAACAGATTGTGCCCCCACTCCAAGAGCCACGTTTTCTTTCCTCAGAACGCTCCCACCAGGGCATTAGAAGCGGGTTCAAGCAAAGATATATAAGTACAGTGTAATCCGGATATAAGAGACCCAGATATAAGAGGAACCCGGATATAAGAGAGATTTGTTCTGGTCCCAAATTAGAGCCTGTGTTAATGTATACATAACAGTCCAAACCCTGATATAAGAGAAACCCGGATATATGAGAAACTCGGATATAAGAGACTTCTTCTCCGGTCCCGACAATTCTCTTATATCCGGGTTACACTGTAAAAGAAGAGGGATTTGAATAATCCGGGCGGAGTAAGAAAGAAGTAATAGGAGAAAATAAAAAAAATCGAAAGAGAATAATTAAAAAAAAAAAAAAAGAAAAAATACTGAGAGAAAAGGAAGACATAAAATGCAATAGAAAGAAAGAAAGATCAAAGTTGTAGTTAACGAAAACGAAAGAAAAAAATAAAAGAAAGAAAGAAAGAAAGAAAGAAAGGAAGAGAGACAATAATAGAAAAAAAAGAGAAAAAGAGAAAATAAAAAGGGGAGAGAGAATGGCAGAAAATAACAGAAAAGATAAATAAGGAAAGTGAATAATTAAAAGGAAAGAAAGAAAAGTGAGAAGAAATGAAAACGGAAATAATAGAAAAAAAATCGAAAGAAAACAAAACGCAATAAAGAAAAAAAGGAAAAAAAAAATATAGAAAAACAGGAGGAAAGAAAGAAAACTAGAGATTAAGCAACTAAAATGAAGAAAGAAAGGAATTTAAAAGAAAAAAAGTAGGAGAAAAGAAAGAGAAAGGGCAGAAGAAAGGAAGAAAAAAGCAGAAACAAAGAATGAAATAAGACAAAAAAGGAGCAAATAAAAAGAATGAAAAATCGAAACAGAAGAATTAACAGGAAAGAAAAAAAAGAAGAAAGAAAATGGCAAGAAGAAAGAAAGAAATAACACAAAAAAGCGTCAAACACTAAAAAGTAAGAAAAATCGAAAGAGAAGGTTTAACAGCAAAGAAAGAAAAAGGGAGAAGAAAATAGCAAAACGAAAGAAAAAAATGAAAAAAAGAAAGAATTAAGAAGAAAGAAAGAAAAAAAAGGGAGAAGAAAGCAAAAAAAAAAAAAATAGCAAAAAGAAAGAAAGAAAAAAAAAGGAAGAAAGCAAAAAAAAAATAGCAAAAAGAAAGAAAGAAAAAAAAGGGAGAAGAAAGCAAAAAAAAAAAAAAAGCAAAAAGAAAGAAAGAAAAAACACAAAAAATGGACAAACAATAGAAAAAAATTGAAAGACAAAGATTAACAGGAAAAAAAGAAAAAGATGAAAAAAAATGAAAGAAACTAGCAAAAAGAAAGAAAAAGAAAGAAGATAAAAAGAGAGAAACAATTAACAGAAACAAAGAAAGAAAGATTAATATAAAAAAAGAGAATACCAATAGAAAGAAAGAAAAATCAAAAGCGAAGAATTAACAGGAAAGAAAAAAAAGCAAAAGAAAGAAAGAAAGAAACAAACCATAGAAAGAAAGATAGAAAGAAAGGAAAATCGAGAGGCAATGAACAATTGTAAGAAAGAAAGAAAAAAATGGAAAAACGAAGAAAGAAAATAACAAGAAGAAAATAGAAAGAAGACGAGAAACGGGCAAACTAAAGAAAGAGAAGGATTAACAGAAAAGAAAGAAAGAAAGAAAGAAAGAACGAACACATAAAAGACATACACAATAGAAAGAAAGAAAGAACGAAAACATAAAAGAGATACACAATAGAAAGAAAGAAAGAAAGAACGAAAACATAAAAGAGATACACAATAGAAAGAAAGAAAGAAAGAAAGAAAGAACGAACACATAAAAGAGATACACAATAGAAAGAAAGAAAGAAAGAAAGAACGAAGACATAAAAGAGATACACAATAGAAAGAAAGAAAGAAAGAACGAACACATAAAAGAGATACACAATAGAAAGAAAGAAAGAAAGAACGAACACATAAAAGAGATACACAATAGAAAGAAAGAAAGAAAGAAAGAACGAACACATAAAAGATATACACAATAGAAAGAAAGAAAGAAAGAAAGAACGAACACATAAAAGAGATACACAATAGAAAGAAAGAAAGAAAGAACGAACACATAAAAGAGATACACAATAGAAAGAAAGAAAGAAAGAACGAACACATAAAAGAGATACACAATAGAAAGAAAGAAAGAAAGAACGAACACATAAAAGAGATACACAATAGAAAGAAAGAAAGAAAGAACGAATACATAAAAGACATACACAATAGAAAGAAAGAAAGAACGAAAACATAAAAGAGATACACAATAGAAAGAAAGAAAGAACGAACACATAAAAGAGATACACAATAGAAAGAAAGAAAGAAAGAACGAAGACATAAAAGAGATGCACAATAGAAAGAAAGAACGAACACATAAAAGAGATACACAATAGAAAGAAAGAAAGAAAGAACATATAAAAGAGATACACAATAGAAAGAAAGAAAGAAAGAAAGAAAGAAAGAACGAACACATAAAAGAGATACACAATAGAAAGAAAAAAGGAACGAAGGAACACATAAAATGATACACAATAGAAAGATAGAAAGAAAGAAAGAACGAACACATAAAAGAGATACACAATAGAAAGAAAGAAAGAAAGAACGAAGAGATAAAAGAGATGCACAATAGAAAGAAAGAAAGAAAGAAAGAACGAACACATAAAAGAGATACACAATAGAAAGAAAGAAAGAAAGAAGGAACACATAAAAGAGATACACAATAGAAAGAAAGAAAGAACACATAAAAGAGATACACAATAGAAAGAAAGAAAGAACACATAAAAGAGATACACAATAGAAAGAAAGAAAGAAAGAAAGAACGAAGACATAAAAGAGATACACAATAGAAAGAAAGAAAGAAAGAACGAACACATAAAAGAGATGCACAATAGAAAGAAAGAAAGAAAGAAAGAACGAAGACATAAAAGAGATACACAATAGAAAGAAAGAAAGAAAGAACGAACACATAAAAGACATACACAATAGAAAGAAGGAAAGAACGAACACATAAAAGAGATACACAATAGAAAGAAAGAAAGAACGAACACATAAAAGAGATACACAATAGAAAGAAAGAAAGAACGAACACATAAAAGAGATACACAATAGAAAGAAAGAAAGAACGAACACATAAAAGAGATACACAATAGAAAGAAAGAAAGAACGAACACATAAAAGAGATACACAATAGAAAGAAAGAAAGAACGAACACATAAAAGAGATACACAATAGAAAGAAAGAAAGAACGAAGACATAAAAGAGATACACAATAGAAAGAAAGAAAGAACGAACACATAAAAGAGATACACAATAGAAAGAAAGAAAGAACGAACACATAAAAGAGATACACAATAGAAAGAAAGAAAGAACGAACACATAAAAGAGATACACAATAGAAAGAAAGAAAGAACGAAGACATAAAAGAGATGCACAATAGAAAGAAAAAAAAGAACGAACACATAAAAGAGATACACAATAGAAAGAAAGAAAGAACGAACACATAAAAGAGATACACAATAGAAAGAAAGAAAGAAAGAACGAACACATAAAAGAGATACACAATAGAAAGAAAAAAGGAACGAACGAACACATAAAAGAGATACACAATAGAAAGAAAGAAAGAACGAACACATAAAAGAGATACACAATAGAAAGAAAGAAAGAAAGAACGAACACATAAAAGAGATACACAATAGAAAGAAAAAAGGAACGAACGAACACATAAAAGAGATACACAATACAAAGAAAGAAAGAAAGAACGAACACATAAAAGAGATACACAATAGAAAGAAAGAAAGAACACATAAAAGAGATACACAATAGAAAGAAAGAAAGAAAGAACACATAAAAGAGGTACACAATAGAAAGAAAGAAAGAAAGAACGAAGACATAAAAGAGATGCACAATAGAAAGAAAGAAAGAACGAACACATAAAAGAGATACACAATAGAAAGAAAGAAAGAACACATAAAAGAGATACACAATAGAAAGAAAGAAAGAACTCATAAAAGAGATACACAATAGAAAGAAAGAACGAACACATAAAAGAGATACACAATAGAAAGAAAGAAAGAACACATAAAAGAGATACACAATAGAAAGAAAGAAAGAACTCATAAAAGAGATACACAATAGAAAGAAAGAACGAACTCATAAAAGAGATACACAATAGAAAGAAAGAAAGAACACATAAAAATGATACACAATAGAAAGAAAGAAAGAACACATAAAAGAGATACACAATAGAAAGAAAGAAAGGATACATAAAAGAGATACACAATAGAAAGAAAGAAAGAAAGAACACATAGGAGAGATACACAATAGAAAGAAAGAACACATAAAAGAGATACACAATAGAAAGAAAGAAAGAATGAACACATAAAAGAGATACACAATAGAAAGAAAGAAAGAACGAACACATAAAAGAGATACACAATAGAAAGAAAGAAAGAAAGAAAGAAAGAACGAACACATAAAAGAGATACACAATAGAAAGAAAGAAAGAACGAACACATAAAAGAGATACACAATAGAAAGAAAGAAAGAACGAAGACATAAAAGAGATGCACAATAGAAAGAAAGAACGAACACATAAAAGAGATACACAATAGAAAGAAAGAAAGAAAGAACATATAAAAGAGATACACAATAGAAAGAAAGAAAGAAAGAAAGAACGAACACATAAAAGAGATACACAATAGAAAGAAAAAAGGAACGAACGAACACATAAAAGAGATACACAATAGAAAGAAAGAAAGAACACATAAAAGAGAAACACAATAGATAGAAAGAAAGAAAGAACGCATAAAATGATACACAATAGAAAGATAGAAAGAAAGAAAGAACGAACACATAAAAGAGATACACAATAGAAAGAAAGAAAGAAAGAACGAAGAGATAAAAGAGATGCACAATAGAAAGAAAGAAAGAAAGAAAGAAAGAAGGAACACATAAAAGAGATACACAATAGAAAGAAAGAAAGAAAGAAGGAACACATAAAAGAGATACACAATAGAAAGAAAGAAAGAAAGAACGAACACATAAAAGACATACACAATAGAAAGAAAGAAAGAAAGAAAGAAAGAACGAACGAACACATAAAAGAGATACACAATAGAAAGAAAGAAAGAACGAACACATAAAAGAGATACACAATACAAAGAAAGAAAGAACGAACACATAAAAGAGATACACAATAGAAAGAAAGAAAGAACGAACACATAAAAGAGATACACAATAGAAAGAAAGAAAGAACGAAGACATAAAAGAGATACACAATAGAAAGAAAGAAAGAAAGAACGAAGACATAAAAGAGATGCACAATAGAAAGAAAAAAAGAATGAACACATAAAAGAGATACACAATAGAAAGAAAGAAAGAACGAACACATAAAAGAGATACACAATAGAAAGAAAGAAAGAAAGAAGGAACACATAAAAGAGATACACAATAGAAAGAAAGAAAGAAAGAAGGAACACATAAAAGAGATACACAATAGAAAGAAAGAAAGAAAGAACGAACACATAAAAGAGATACACAATAGAAAGAAAGAAAGAAAGAACGAACACATAAAAGAGATACACAATAGAAAGAAAGAAAGAAAGAAAGAACGAACGAACACATAAAAGAGATACACAATAGAAAGAAAGAAAGAACGAACACATAAAAGAGATACACAATACAAAGAAAGAAAGAACGAACACATAAAAGAGATACACAATAGAAAGAAAGAAAGAACGAACACATAAAAGAGATACACAATAGAAAGAAAGAAAGAACGAACACATAAAAGAGATACACAATAGAAAGAAAGAAAGAAAGAACGAAGACATAAAAGAGATGCACAATAGAAAGAAAAAAAGAATGAACACATAAAAGAGATACACAATAGAAAGAAAGAAAGAACGAACACATAAAAGAGATACACAATAGAAAGAAAGAAAGAAAGAAAGAACGAACACATAAAAGAGATACACAATAGAAAGAAAGAAAGTACACATAAAAGAGATACACAATAGAAAGAAAGAAAGAAAGAACACATAAAAGAGATACACAATAGAAAGAAAGAAAGAAAGAACACATAAAAGAGATACACAATAGAAAGAAAGAAAGAAAGAACGAAGACATAAAAGAGATGCACAATAGAAAGAAAGAAAGAACGAACACATAAAAGAGATACACAATAGAAAGAAAGAACGAACACATAAAAGAGATACACAATAGAAAGAAAGAAAGAAAGAACACATAAAAGAGATACACAATAGAAAGAAAGAAAGGATACATAAAAGAGATACACAATAGAAAGAAAGAAAGAAAGAACACATAGAAGAGATACACAATAGAAAGAAAGAACACATAAAAGAGATACACAATAGAAAGAAAGAAAGAATGAACACATAAAAGAGATACACAATAGAAAGAAAGAAAAAACGAACACATAAAAGAGATACACAATAGAAAGAAAGAAAGAAAGAAAGAAAGAACGAACACATAAAAGAGATACACAATAGAAAGAAAGAAAGAAAGAAAGAACGAACACATAAAAGAGATACACAATAGAAAGAAAAAAGGAACGAACGCACACATAAAAGAGATACACAATAGAAAGAAAGAAAGAAAGAAAGAACGCATAAAAGAGATACACAATAGAAAGAAAGAAAGGATACATAAAAGAGATACACAATAGAAAGAAAGAAAGGATACATAAAAGAGATACACAATAGAAAGAAAGAAAGGATACATAAAAGAGATACACAATAGAAAGAAAGAAAGAAAGAAAGAACACATAGAAGAGATACACAATAGAAAGAAAGAACACATAAAAGAGATACACAATAGAAAGAAAGAAAGAATGAACACATAAAAGAGATATACAATAGAAAGAAAGAAAGAAAGAACGAACACATAAAAGAGATACACAATAGAAAGAAAGAAAGAACACATAGAAGAGATACACAATAGAAAGAAAGAAAGAACACATAAAAGAGATACACAATAGAAAGAAAGAAAGAAAGAAAGAACGAACACATAAAAGAGATACTCAATAGAAAGAAAGAACACATAAAAGAGATACACAATAGAAAGAAAGAAAGAACACATAAAAGAGATACACAATAGAAAGAAAGAAAGAAAGAAAGAACGAACACATAAAAGAGATACACAATAGAAAGAAAGAAAGAAAGAACGAACACATAAAAGAGATACACAATAGAAAGAAAAAAGGAACGAACGAACACATAAAAGAGATACACAATAGAAAGAAAGAAAGAAAGAACGAACACATAAAAGAGATACACAATAGAAAGAAAGAAAGAACACATAAAAGAGATACACAATAGAAAGAAAGAAAGAACACATAAAAGAGATACACAATAGAAAGAAAGAAAGAACACATAAAAGAGATACACAATAGAAAGAAAGAAAGAAAGAACGAAGACATAAAAGAGATGCACAATAGAAAGAAAGAAAGAACGAACACATAAAAGAGATACACAATAGAAAGAAAAAAGGAACGAACGAACACATAAAAGAGATACACAATAGAAAGAAAGAAAGAACGAACACATAAAAGAGATACACAATAGAAAGAAAGAAAGAACGAACACATAAAAGGGATACACAATAGAAAGAAAGAAAGAACGAACACATAAAAGAGATACACAATAGAAAGAAAGAAAGAAAGAACGAAGACATAAAAGAGATGCACAATAGAAAGAAAAAAAGAACGAACACATAAAAGAGATACACAATAGAAAGAAAGAAAGAACGAACACATAAAAGAGATACACAATAGAAAGAAAGAAAGAAAGAAAGAACGAACACATAAAAGAGATACACAATAGAAAGAAAGAAAGATAGAAAGAACGAACACATAAAAGAGATACACAATAGAAAGAAAGAAAGAACGAACACATAAAAGAGATACACAATAGAAAGAAAAAAGGAACGAACGAACACATAAAAGAGATACACAATAGAAAGAAAGAAAGAACACATAAAAGAGATACACAATAGAAAGAAAGAAAGAAAGAACGAAGACATAAAAGAGATGCACAATAGAAAGAAAAAAGGAACGAACGAACACATAAAAGAGATACACAATAGAAAGAAAGAAAGAACACATAAAAGAGATACACAATAGAAAGAAAGAAAGAAAGAACTCATAAAAGAGATACACAATAGAAAGAAAGAACGAACACATAAAAGAGATACACAATAGAAAGAAAGAAAGAAAGAACACATAAAAGAGATACACAATAGAAAGAAAGAAAGGATACATAAAAGAGATACACAATAGAAAGAAAGAAAGAAAGAACACATAGAAGAGATACACAATAGAAAGAAAGAACACATAAAAGAGATACACAATAGAAAGAAAGAAAGAATGAACACATAAAAGAGATACACAATAGAAAGAAAGAAAGAACGAACACATAAAAGAGATACACAATAGAAAGAAAGAAAGAAAGAAGGAACGAACACATAAAAGAGATACACATTAGAAAGAAAGAAAGAAAGAACGAAGACATAAAAGAGATGCACAATAGAAAGAAAGAAAGAACGAACACATATAAGAGATACACAATAGAAAGAAAGAAAGAAAGAACGAACACATAAAAGAGATACACAATAGAAAGAAAGAAAGAAAGAACGAACACATAAAAGAGATACACAATAGAAAGAAAAAAGGAACGAACGAACACATAAAAGAGATACACAATAGAAAGAAAGAAAGAAAGAAAGAACACATAAAAGAGATACACAATAGAAAGAAAGAAAGGATACATAAAAGAGATACACAATAGAAAGAAAGAAAGGATACATAAAAGAGATACACAAAAGAAAGAAAGAAAGAATAAACACATAAAAGAGATATACAATAGAAAGAAAGAAAGAAAGAACGAACACATAAAAGAGATACACAATAGAAAGAAAGAAAGAACACATAAAAGAGATACACAATAGAAAGAAAGAAAGAACACATAAAAGAGATACACAATAGAAAGAAAGAAAGAAAGAAAGAACGAACACATAAAAGAGATACACAATTGAAAGAAAGAAAGAACGAACACATAAAAGAGAAACACAATAGATAGAAAGAAAGAAAGAACGCATAAAATGATACACAATAGAAAGATAGAAAGAAAGAAAGAACGAACACATAAAAGAGATACACAATAGAAAGAAAGAAAGAAAGAACGAAGAGATAAAAGAGATGCACAATAGAAAGAAAGAAAGAAAGAAAGAAAGAACGAACACATAAAAGAGATACACAATAGAAAGAAAGAAAGAAAGAAGGAACACATAAAAGAGATACACAATAGAAAGAAAGAAAGAAAGAACGAACACATAAAAGACATACACAATAGAAAGAAAGAAAGAAAGAAAGAAAGAACGAACGAACACAGAAAAGAGATACACAATAGAAAGAAAGAAAGAACGAACACATAAAAGAGATACACAATACAAAGAAAGAAAGAACGAACACATAAAAGAGATACACAATAGAAAGAAAGAAAGAACGAACACATAAAAGAGATACACAATAGAAAGAAAGAAAGAACGAACACATAAAAGAGATACACAATAGAAAGAAAGAAAGAAAGAACGAAGACATAAAAGAGATGCACAATAGAAAGAAAAAAAGAATGAACACATAAAAGAGATACACAATAGAAAGAAAGAAAGAACGAACACATAAAAGAGATACACAATAGAAAGAAAGAAAGAAAGAAGGAACACATAAATGAGATACACAATAGAAAGAAAGAAAGAAAGAACGAACACATAAAAGAGATACACAATAGAAAGAAAGAAAGAAAGAACGAACACATAAAAGAGATACACAATAGAAAGAAAGAAAGAAAGAAAGAAAGAAAGAACGAACGAACACATAAAAGAGATACACAATAGAAA
Organism: Acanthosepion lycidas; assembly: GCA_963932145.1. Classification (NCBI taxonomy): domain Eukaryota; kingdom Metazoa; phylum Mollusca; class Cephalopoda; order Sepiida; family Sepiidae; genus Acanthosepion; species Acanthosepion lycidas. The sequence continues at coordinate 30,779,926 of OZ010586.1, forward strand.
GAAAGAAAGAACGAACACATAAAAGAGATACACAATACAAAGAAAGAAAGAACGAACACATAAAAGAGATACACAATAGAAAGAAAGAAAGAACGAACACATAAAAGAGATACACAATAGAAAGAAAGAAAGAACGAACACATAAAAGAGATACACAATAGAAAGAAAGAAAGAAAGAACGAAGACATAAAAGAGATGCACAATAGAAAGAAAAAAAGAATGAACACATAAAAGAGATACACAATAGAAAGAAAGAAAGAACGAACACATAAAAGAGATACACAATAGAAAGAAAGAAAGAAAGAAAGAAAGAACGAACACATAAAAGAGATACACAATAGAAAGAAAGAAAGTACACATAAAAGAGATACACAATAGAAAGAAAGAAAGAACACATAAAAGAGATACACAATAGAAAGAAAGAAAGAAAGAACACATAAAAGAGATACACAATAGAAAGAAAGAAAGAAAGAACGAAGACATAAAAGAGATGCACAATAGAAAGAAAGAAAGAACGAACACATAAAAGAGATACACAATAGAAAGAAAGAACGAACACATAAAAGAGATACACAATAGAAAGAAAGAAAGAAAGAACACATAAAAGAGATACACAATAGAAAGAAAGAAAGGATACATAAAAGAGATACACAATAGAAAGAAAGAAAGAAAGAACACATAGAAGAGATACACAATAGAAAGAAAGAACACATAAAAGAGATACACAATAGAAAGAAAGAAAGAATGAACACATAAAAGAGATACACAATAGAAAGAAAGAAAGAACGAACACATAAAAGAGATACACAATAGAAAGAAAGAAAGAAAGAAAGAACGAACACATAAAAGAGATACACAATAGAAAGAAAGAAAGAAAGAAAGAACGAACACATAAAAGAGATACACAATAGAAAGAAAAAAGGAACGAACGCACACATAAAAGAGATACACAATAGAAAGAAAGAAAGAAAGAAAGAACGCATAAAAGAGATACACAATAGAAAGAAAGAAAGGATACATAAAAGAGATACACAATAGAAAGAAAGAAAGGATACATAAAAGAGATACACAATAGAAAGAAAGAAAGGATACATAAAAGAGATACACAATAGAAAGAAAGAAAGAAAGAAAGAACACATAGAAGAGATACACAATAGAAAGAAAGAACACATAAAAGAGATACACAATAGAAAGAAAGAAAGAATGAACACATAAAAGAGATATACAATAGAAAGAAAGAAAGAAAGAACGAACACATAAAAGAGATACACAATAGAAAGAAAGAAAGAACACATAGAAGAGATACACAATAGAAAGAAAGAAAGAACACATAAAAGAGATACACAATAGAAAGAAAGAAAGAAAGAAAGAACGAACACATAAAAGAGATACTCAATAGAAAGAAAGAACACATAAAAGAGATACACAATAGAAAGAAAGAAAGAACACATAAAAGAGATACACAATAGAAAGAAAGAAAGAAAGAAAGAACGAACACATAAAAGAGATACACAATAGAAAGAAAGAAAGAAAGAAAGAACGAACACATAAAAGAGATACACAATAGAAAGAAAGAAAGAAAGAACGAACACATAAAAGAGATACACAATAGAAAGAAAAAAGGAACGAACGAACACATAAAAGAGATACACAATAGAAAGAAAGAAAGAAAGAACGAACACATAAAAGAGATACACAATAGAAAGAAAGAAAGAACACATAAAAGAGATACACAATAGAAAGAAAGAAAGAACACATAAAAGAGATACACAATAGAAAGAAAGAAAGAACACATAAAAGAGATACACAATAGAAAGAAAGAAAGAAAGAACGAAGACATAAAAGAGATGCACAATAGAAAGAAAGAAAGAACGAACACATAAAAGAGATACACAATAGAAAGAAAAAAGGAACGAACGAACACATAAAAGAGATACACAATAGAAAGAAAGAAAGAACGAACACATAAAAGAGATACACAATAGAAAGAAAGAAAGAACGAACACATAAAAGGGATACACAATAGAAAGAAAGAAAGAACGAACACATAAAAGAGATACACAATAGAAAGAAAGAAAGAAAGAAAGAACGAAGACATAAAAGAGATGCACAATAGAAAGAAAAAAAGAACGAACACATAAAAGAGATACACAATAGAAAGAAAGAAAGAACGAACACATAAAAGAGATACACAATAGAAAGAAAGAAAGAAAGAAAGAACGAACACATAAAAGAGATACACAATAGAAAGAAAGAAAGATAGAAAGAACGAACACATAAAAGAGATACACAATAGAAAGAAAGAAAGAAAGAACGAACACATAAAAAGATACACAATAGAAAGAAAAAAGGAACGAACGAACACATAAAAGAGATACACAATAGAAAGAAAGAAAGAACACATAAAAGAGATACACAATAGAAAGAAAGAAAGAAAGAACGAAGACATAAAAGAGATGCACAATAGAAAGAAAAAAGGAACGAACGAACACATAAAAGAGATACACAATAGAAAGAAAGAAAGAACACATAAAAGAGATACACAATAGAAAGAAAGAAAGAAAGAACTCATAAAAGAGATACACAATAGAAAGAAAGAACGAACACATAAAAGAGATACACAATAGAAAGAAAGAAAGAAAGAACACATAAAAGAGATACACAATAGAAAGAAAGAAAGGATACATAAAAGAGATACACAATAGAAAGAAAGAAAGAAAGAACACATAGAAGAGATACACAATAGAAAGAAAGAACACATAAAAGAGATACACAATAGAAAGAAAGAAAGAATGAACACATAAAAGAGATACACAATAGAAAGAAAGAAAGAACGAACACATAAAAGAGATACACAATAGAAAGAAAGAAAGAAAGAAGGAACGAACACATAAAAGAGATACACAATAGAAAGAAAGAAAGAAAGAACGAAGACATAAAAGAGATGCACAATAGAAAGAAAGAAAGAACGAACACATATAAGAGATACACAATAGAAAGAAAGAAAGAAAGAACGAACACATAAAAGAGATACACAATAGAAAGAAAGAAAGAAAGAACGAACACATAAAAGAGATACACAATAGAAAGAAAAAAGGAACGAACGAACACATAAAAGAGATACACAATAGAAAGAAAGAAAGAAAGAAAGAACACATAAAAGAGATACACAATAGAAAGAAAGAAAGGATACATAAAAGAGATACACAATAGAAAGAAAGAAAGGATACATAAAAGAGATACACAAAAGAAAGAAAGAAAGAATAAACACATAAAAGAGATATACAATAGAAAGAAAGAAAGAAAGAACGAACACATAAAAGAGATACACAATAGAAAGAAAGAAAGAACACATAAAAGAGATACACAATAGAAAGAAAGAAAGAACACATAAAAGAGATACACAATAGAAAGAAAGAAAGAAAGAAAGAAAGAACGAACACATAAAAGAGATACACAATTGAAAGAAAGAAAGAACGAACACATAAAAGAGATACACAATAGAAAGAAAAAAGGAACGAACGAACACATAAAAGAGATACACAATAGAAAGAAAGAAAGAACACATAAAAGAAATACACAATAGAAAGAAAGAAAGAAAGAACACATAAAAGAGATACACAATAGAAAGAAAGAAAGGATGCATAAAAGAGATACACAATAGAAAGAAAGAAAGAAAGAACACATAGAAGAGATACACAATAGAAAGAAAGAAAGAATGAACACATAAAAAAGATACACAATAGAAAGAAAGAAAGAAAGAACGAACACATAAAAGAGATACACAATAGAAAGAAAGAAAGAACGAACACATAAAAGAGATACACAATAGAAAGAAAGAAAGAAAGAACGAAGACATAAAGGAGATGCACAATAGAAAGAAAGAAAGAACGAACACATAAAAGAGATACACAATAGAAAGAAAGAAAGAAAGAAAGAAAGAAAGAACGAACACATAAAAGAGATACACAATAGAAAGAAAAAAGGTACGAACGAACACATAAAAGAGATACACAATAGAAAGAAAGAAAGAAAGAAAGAACACATAAAAGAGATACACAATAGAAAGAAAGAAAGGATACATAAAAGAGATACACAATAGAAAGAAAGAAAGGATACATAAAAGAGATACACAATAGAAAGAAAGAAAGAAAGAACACATAGAAGAGATACACAATAGAAAGAAAGAACACATAAAAGAGATACACAATAGAAAGAAAGAAAGAATGAACACATAAAAGAGATACACAATAGAAAGAAAGAAAGAAAGAACGAACACATAAAAGAGATACACAATAGAAAGAAAGAATGAACACATAAAAGAGATACACAATAGAAAGAAAGAAAGAAAGAAAGAACACATAAAAGAGATACACAATAGAAAGAAAGAAAGAACACATAAAAATGATACACAATAGAAAGAAAGAACACATAAAAGAGATACACAATAGAAAGAAAGAAAGGACACATAAAAGAGATACACAATAGAAAGAAAGAAAGAATGAACACATAAAAGAGATACACAATAGAAAGAAAGAAAGAACGAACACATAAAAGAGATACACAATAGAAAGAAAGAAAGAACACATAAAAGAGATACACAATAGAAAGAAAGAAAGAATGAACGCATAAAAGAGATACACAATAGAAAGAAAGAAAGAAAGAACACATAAAAGAGATACACAATAGAAAGAAAGAAAGGACACATAAAAGAGATACACAATAGAAAGAAAGAAAGAATGAACACATAAAAGAGATACACAATAGAAAGAAAGAAAGAACGAACACATAAAAGAGATACACAATAGAAAGAAAGAACACATAAAAGAGATACACAATAGAAAGAAAGAAAGAAAGAAAGGACACATAAAAGAGGTACGCAATAGAAAGAAAGAAAGAACACATAAAAGAGATACACAATAGAAAGAAAGAAAGAAAGAAAGGACACATAAAAGAGGTACGCAATAGAAAGAAAGAAAAATCAAAATCGAAGGATTATCAGGAAAGAAAGAAAATAGCAGAAGAAAAAATAACAAAAGAAAAAGATATAAGACAAAAAAGAAACAAGTAATAGAAAGAAAGAGTAAAAAATCAAAAGGTAAGGTTTAACAGGAAAGAAAGCAAAAAGGGAGAGAAAGAAACAAAATAGCAAAAAAAAAAAAAATGAAAAAATAAATAAAGAAATAAAAAGGACAAAAAAGAAAGAAATTGATTAGCAGGTAAGAAAAAAAACAGAAAAAAAAGGAAGAAAATAGGAAAAAAGAAAGAAGAAAGAAAAAAGAAATAAGACAAAAAAATTGTTAACAGAAACAAATACAGTGTAACCCGGATATAAGAAAAACCCGGATATAAAAGAAACCCGGATATAAGAAATATTTTCTCTGGTCCCTAATTAGACCCACACGTACCTAGACAAAATAGACCAAACCCGGATATAAGAGAAACCCAGATATAAGAGACTTCTTATCCGGTCTCGACAACTCTCTTATATCCGGGTTACACTGTAAATAATTAGATAATACAAACACGAGACTAACAACAGAAAAAAAAAAAAGAAAAGTCAAAGCAGAAGGAACAATTGAAAGAGATAACAATCGAAAGAGAAAGATTAATAGGAAAGAAGGAAACAAGGGAGAAAAAAGAAAGAAAATAGTAAAAAGAAAGAAAGAAGACAAAAAAAAAGAAAAGAAAAAGAAAGAAAAAAGAAGTAAGAAAGACGTGGGACTGTGACAGAAGTTTCCCGCTGATTTTTGTAACTATTTTTTGTGTTCCAAGTCCATAACATGATGGCGCCTTGAAAACAAAAGGCCAATGGCCACAGACCAGAAATGACCAGAAATAACATTGAAAGGTAAATGGGACCGGACGTTCCTGTGGGGGGGGGGGAAGAACGACTGTGTCCAAGCACTGAGAAGATTCAATAGGCAGATATATATTGGGAGGGATAAACTTGTTGGCAGACACAGGGGCGACGAAGAGCAGAAGTCAAAAAGAGAGTTTAATTTTCATTAAAACAAACAAACAAATCCGATGTGAATAAAAAGAAAAAGATGATGTGTTATGGTGTCTGATTCTATGGGAACTGCTTTGCATGTTATTTCTGTTTTAATTGGAGCTCAGCTGTTAACCAATAACACCTGCCCGCGCGCACATAAATACACAAGTGCCAGTGTGTTCGTGGGCGTGCGGTCGTGTGTAGACATAAGAAAATCATATGGTGCAGCGTAACGGTAATAGGCACGAGTTCAAATTCTAGTCTAGTCTGTTCACTTCCGCGCTAATAGCCTTGAGAAAGTCATGGACATATCTCATCTCTCCTCATATATGGGTCAAATAGCAGGGTTGGGATCTCTAGTCGTAGGTGGCAGCGGATCTAGCAGAGCAACGGTTAGTGCAAACATATCCAGGAAGAAGCTTTATAAGTCACTTTTGATACATTTGATCAGTCACAGAACCTTATTCATAAACTGAAAATAAACAAATTATAAACCCCCACCACCACCACTTACCTGATTTTATGAAATTTCGAGAAATTAAAATTTCAGCCACTTCATATTTATATGAGTTAAAAGCAGGATTACTTGGAGAAATTAATTCATCAGTTAAATCAAAGAGAAACATCATTTACCAAAAATCTGTTCTGAATCGTAAAAAAAAAAAAAAAAAATGCAATAAAACTATGACATATATTTAATTAGAAAAGCTTTGGAATGGTTTTATAAATAAGATATATTAAGGAAGAAGCTTCGTAAACCACTTTTGATACATTTGATCAGTCACAGAACCTTATCCATAAACAGATTTTTTTATTATTTAGTCTCAGTTTCTATTTTGTTAAAATAAAAAAGTAAGATAACAAAAAGAATGCTTCTTTTACCTTATAGCAAAAAATTATAAAGTAATTTTGATATTTTTCAATGTATGCTGATCAGAAAGCTATCACATTGCAACTAAAAGTGATCTTTTTGTATGAAATCAGTTAAAACTAAATGCAAACACAACTATTTAACAGCAGAAATTGAACAGACTGTTTGAATTTATTATGCAAATCAAATAAACTTCAATAACTCAAAAGGTTCTGAACCAATATTTGTCAAATTTAAGCTTGACCATTTCTACCCTTAGTAAAATATTTAACTAAATTATCTGCCGTTTTTAATTATTATTTTGAGATATTTGGAATATACGAAAATGGACTGACTGAAGTTAGTATGTAGATTAAACTAATATTAGTTTAAGATTTCTGAAATCTAATAAAAACTAAGTTTTCTTTTTTTCATTTATACCCCCTTACTTCTTAAAATAACGACTAACATTCATATTTATGATTGCTATTGTAATATTTTGTTAAAGTTGTTAAGCTTAAATATTTACTGGTGGAAAGGATGTGAAAATTCACATAGCTAAAGCCTATGTCGCTTTGAATAAAATGGACGTATCTGGTAATCTGATCTACAAAGCAACCTCAAGCGGAGATTCTTTCAAGCCACTGTAGAGGCTATGTTAATATATGGTACCATTCCCTGGACATTAGCTAAACACCCTAGAGTTTAAGTTTAATGGAACCTATACTTGGATGATGAAATCTGCAGCCTGCCTGAAGTTATTATGCAAATCAAATAAACCTCAATAACTCAAAATGTTCTGAAAGAATATTTGTAAAATTTAAACACGTCCATTTCCACCCTTAGTAAAATATTTGACTAAATTTTCTGCC
>OZ010586.1:30792642-30797642 GCA_963932145.1 Acanthosepion lycidas
GTGGGTTAAACAGTGGGATTTGTTTTAGTAAATCATTATTATCCGCAAAGAATTCTTACAATCTAATATCTTCTGGTTTTGAATAACCTGCAATGGCTGATAAGCTGTGAAATGAAAATAAATGAATCAATTCTGCTTCTTAATACTTTGCTGAGTTTCTGGAAGACCTCTTTCGCTATCCCAATGATCCTTTGGATTTCGGTTTCACATTATTCCGAAGATGTATCTTTTTTTCCTTTCATTTACAGTGTTAGAGCGAATAAATCATATAAATAGTGGAATTTTGATAATTTAAAAAAGGTTACGCTGATATATCACAATGCAATTTAAAGCGATCTTTTTAAATTATTTTTGAAAAACTAAACTCTCCTAATGCCATCTAACAACAAATGCAGAATAAACATTTTGCCTAAGTATTCACAATGAGGTTGCTTATCTCAAACGTCTACTGATACTAAAGTTCTCTCTAGACCTCAAATGGAAGTGAGTCTTGCTGGGATCTGTTCCAGCTAGACCGTCGCACTCTCTGCCCGAAGGCAGAGAGGAACCCGGACGAGGGTCTACCAAAGGGCAGAGTCTCGTTCGGGGAGGTTGACCAACCCGATCCCGTTTATGCGGGTTCTGCGGGGATTTTTGGCCGAGCCTACGGACTCGGATAACCCACGTTAAACTCTGTCTTGTGCTACATCTACCTTCGTTGGGGCGGGGGGCTAGTAAATACCGACCTCAGATGAAACTCGTATATTCATAAGTTGCCAGAAACATTATCGGTTCCTTATTTTCATCTTCATGTGTCAATGTCCTCTCAGGATGTAGGTGATCATGGCTCTCCACAATTTCCTATCCTTTGTAGCTCTTAATGAATTTTGTCTTTTTGTTATTTCTCCTAAACCCTTTTCTGCCATCCATTTACTCAAGCTCATTAAGTATGTTACGCGTTGCTTTTCTCTGGTCCTCTTACCCTCAATCTGTCCTGTGAGTATCAAATTTTCCAAGCCTTCTTTCCTCATTATGTGCTCCAGAAATTTAAAATGTTTCCTCCTGATGTTAAGTATGTTTGATTTTTGTTTCCATTTACTCTAAACCTTCGTCTCTAAAACCTTGCTCACGTGTTTGGTTCTTGGTATCCTCAGCATGCCCCTGTAGAATTGCATTTCTGTTACTTCAAGTCTCTTCTTCATCTTTGAGGAGATTGTCCAGTATTCACTGCCAAGGAGGACACATATCACCACGTAAGTTTTTTTGTTTTTTTCTTTGTTTCTAAAGAAATTTTTCCGTGTTTTAATACTCTGCCTAGCTTTTGGAATTCATCTTTGGCCATCCCAATAAGTTTTCGGATCTCAGTGTCGCAGTTTCGACCCTCTGTTAGAATACTTCCCAGATATTTAAATTTCTGTACCTGCAAATCTTATATTGTTAAGATTGTGTCCGTCAATGATGAATCCTGGTTGGATTTATAGTTCTCTCAGTATTGCTTAGCTGTATAGGTAGAATAAGTCCGGTGAGAAGACACATCCTTGTCTTACACCCCTCTCTATTTTTGTATATCTGCTGAACTTATTTTCTATCCGTATGTAGGCGGTTTGATGCCAGCACAGATTTTTAATTTTGCTAAGGTATTTCCCGAATATGTCCATGTTGTTGAGTAGCTCTAATATATCTTTGTACTTTGTCGAACACCTTTTCGTAGTATATAAAACACAGGTACACGTCCTTCTGCATTTGTATTGCTCTTTCTGATAAAATTCTGAGCATAAATATTGCATTCATTGTTTCGGTGTCTTTGACGAACCCGCACTGTTCTTGTCCTATTTCTGGCCTGATTTTGCTGAGCGCATTATTCATCAGAAATCGAATGATGAGTTTTATTATGTGGCTATTTGGCCTGATTTTTAATTGTTTGATTTTTGGTATCACCGATTTTAAGTTTGCATTTTGGGCCTCATTCATTCGCTAACAACCATGCATTTTGTCTTCTTGCAGTTTATATTTAGTTCTTTATTCTCGCTTTCCTTCTGTCGGAGTTTTTTTTTTTTTTTTTTTTGCACTTTTATTTCTGTACGGCTCCAGAGACCCCACTTCCTGTCATGCTTTATCTTTAAAGAATCAGGTAAGATCAAATATGAAACTGCGCTACGATATATGGTCTGAGGTGGCCCAGTCGCCACTATCAAGCGAAAACGTTTACACGGCTTTGTGGTTGATGAATCGTTTTCTACCGCGAAACCCCATCCCTGCCGACGAAACGTTGCTAGACCCTCACTACTCTGACACTATTCTCGCTACATTCATGGCAAATGTTCAGACGAGTTACATTTTTTAGTTCCAGTAGTTCAGACCTTCACAACCCGGGGTCGCTGTGCTACGTAAATGGTGTCATCTCATCCTCATCTCTTTGTATTCTACTAGTTAGGATGAAGTTTCATTCCTACAGCTTCTTTTCCAGATCTGTTACTTTATAGATCCGACTCCTGAGTGGATGATTCCTTGATAAGTACAATCTTAACCTCTTCAAATGTAGGATCAACCATTATCTACCATATACACACCTATAATATGCAATTCATACTTCGTCCATTTATGTATTTACAAAAAACTTTATTCAGTAATCTTCTACCTTGAGTGGCTCTTGTGCCTTGTATTTAGTGAACAATAGTATAAAAAATGAATGAAAAAATCTATTCTAAGCATATTAAAATAGCAGAAATATTCTAGAGTTTCATTCATTTTGTTTTTTACGGTTTATCAACCATTTGATGGCAATTTAAAACGAAGCATATTTTTGGATTGTATAAATAATCATTTTTCTTGCTAGGGAATATTGTATTAACATTTCTTGGAGATAATAATTATTTTCAGATAAAAGCCCTACTAATTAACCCATAACTAGAGGGAGAAATGATGGACATTTGCGCGTACTTAATGTAACTAATCCGACTGGAATTCGAACTCGGCTCTTCCATTTCTCATTCCGAGCAATTATGTACCACCCGCACAGACCCCCAACTCGCAGCACCTGGTGCTGACAAACGGTCACCTATCTAGGTAGAGACCAGGTTCGACGTTGCTTAACTTCGGTCTCTCGTCTTCTAATACGGCTGTAAGCTTAAAGTAATATTTAGACGACGAGGGTTACATATGGCACAAGGCAGGGTTTAACGTGGGATTTCCGAGCCCGTAGGCTCGGCCAAAAATATTCCCTCTTTGAAACCGCATAAACGGGTTCAGGGGTTCAGGGGCAGTCAACCACCCCGAACGAGACTATGCCCTTCGGCGGGGCCTCGTCCGGGTTCCTCTCCGCCCGAAAGCAGAGAGTTCGACTGTTACTTAGCCCGGAGGCAAAAGCTTAAAGTGTTCGTCCTGTCAGGCGAACCAATATTAATAAGGAGCGAAAGATTCAAAGGTATCAGATTTCTCAACGGAAAGGCCAAGGCTTTTCCTTGGATTCATATTTCTCTTCATTTCTGCCATATTTTCTTCGCCAAGACAAAGCAATCATGAACTGAGAACAGATATTTTCTCGACCCCCTTCACCTCCCCTCAATCGCTATTGCGATTTGAGATTTTAACATCTGTGGATGTGTTGGCGATGTTTATAATTTCAATTCAGAATGCTCGCCGAAAGTCGATTGCTTTGCCCCTTATTTACGCTCCATGGAGTAATGGATAGCGGCTCGGAGTGAGGAATCGGAGAGCCGAGTTCGAATTCCAGTCGAATCCATTACATTCACTTATGTGCTAATACCCTTGGGAAAGGTATAAATCCTCTTCTCCCGGCCAGCTATGGATAAATAGCAGGACGGACGGGGTTCTATAGCCTTGGATGACAACTGGTCTAACGCAAAAAGAAAAGGCAATCTACTGCGGGAAAAATTGCCTCGTCAGTCATGTATTGAAACATACATGATCGCCTAAGCGTGTATCACTCATAGCACATAGCTGACTGACCGATATAACACAATTACCCTTAGGCCGTTGTGGGGGTAGATCAATAAGTCCGTAGCCTAATGATGAAAAAAGATTATACGATGGAAATTCATTCACATCAAAACTCGGCTTACTAACATGTCTGTCTGTCTGTCTGTCTTTCTTTCTTTTACACACACTTAAATACAATACCTTTTCTACATTGAGTGTCATTTGGGCCACATACACAATTGTCAATCACCTTTCAACATTGATTTCTCTGTCTACATTGTTTATGTATTACTTGTAAAATTTATATCTTTCTTTGTTAGGTTTAAACTATTAACCTAGTCATTAATATTACATTTAGTTACATTATTATATTATTACATTAACTTTAACCTTTTACACATTTCACATGTATCACACATCAATTTAGAACGATTCATTGAGTTTTTGCAAATCTGTGCCTCTGATGTGCCAAATTCAATCTCCAGTAATCTCGTTCGACAATAAAATATGACAACCGGACGATAGTTTAAATTCAACGAAAGATTAAAGTCAGGTGGTACGCACAGCGTTTGGAGTTCAGTAGAAGCTTCTATTAATTGAATGGAACTGAAATTCAATTTAACTATGCTTAAAATGTTATGTTAATATTTTCTTTTAATACTCCTTATTTATATGTGGTTGTGTAGATAGCGTTATGGTCAGTGGTTCCGAGCGAAAATCGGTGAGCGGTGTCCGAATTCTGATCGCTAACGATTCTTTGCACTAACTTTCGCACAAATAGCCTCGGAAAAGGTATGAATCCGTCTCTTCTTTCCACAACTATGAGTTAAATAGGGACGACGCTGAATTCAAATTCAAGCTACCCGAAGCTGTATACAGATGGTTTGACATTGGCCACAGACAAGCAATTAGTTCTGCAAGACAAAACAGCAACAGATTTTCCAGAATATGAATACTCCCATTGGAGAGCGATTTACAAAGATGGTGATGACACCATCTAATACTGAGCCCATTGAAGTAAGCGAATGAGGTGCTAAGGTAAATGGATATTTATCACTTATATTACAAAAAAAATCGCGATC
>OZ010586.1:30802642-30807642 GCA_963932145.1 Acanthosepion lycidas
ACAAAAATGTGGCACAAGGCCAAAGGGGAAGATGGGGAAGGCTAGTCTTCAGCTTGTCTCATCTTAAACTTAGCTACGATTACTGACCCAAACATACCACAGTATTCATTACACCAAAACAGCACATTGTTACTACAGTCACCATCATACCTCAGAGTCTCTATTTAGTTCTAACTAGTTCCCCTATGTACAATTTGTCCAGGGGTGAGAAATAAAAATAACAACATTACCTAAGAAGGAGGGCTCATTAGAACAATTGCCATAAAAGTATTTATAAAAAAGACAAAGGGAAAACACTTCACGGAGGTGGAATATTGACTGATGTTGAGATGCCAGGTCAGGATCGATAACATTACAGATTTTGCATTTGCATTTTGTCGAGAATCTGGAGCTATATTAAACGATCACCAAACCAGATGAGGCAGCAATATCTAATGCGCAAACGAATGTTAGATTTATAAACGTGAAAGACGGTTTTTGACGAGAAGTACAATTTCTCTAGCACGGCATAGTACATCAACTTTCCCAGCAAGAGACCTAGCAATTGATTCAATATAATCGTTCCAATGTCAGTGGAAAATGTGAAGCCAAAGTGCAATGAGTAAATCTTAAAGTTGGAAAAAAAATTAAAACCAGAAATATCAGATAATTATAAGATTTTATGGAACTTTTCGGAAATGACTCAGTGATACATAAAAGTGTATTGTTAAAACTTTTTAAAAAAGCTTTTTAAAAGATTTGTATTAATATTTTTTAAGTCTATCATTGAAATAAAATACACATTCTCACGTGTAAATGCACACGCACACTCGTAAAGAATTTGAACGAAAGCTAATTTCTCTTTTTGTCTGGCAACAACCACTGGGTAACGGGAAAATGTAAAAGCCGAAATATGCGGCACTTTGATGACATGTTCACGACTCCTGTATTTAAACTGCATATATTTTCTAACAAATAGAGTAGCTTCATTTAAAACAGCATTTAAAACCACGGGTATTGAGCCTAATTTGTTTGAAATATATGCACAAAACCGTACCAACTAGCGATGTTCCATCACCATCGGAATCAAAAACTTCGAAACCACCAGAAGAGAAAAGGAAGAAATCAAATGACCGTAGAGAAAGGCTCGACAAAATCGACCTCATCCTCCGCCAACATTATTATTATGCAGTCAATGCCATCGGCTCTTCTTTGCAAGAATTGGTCTACTTGGTCATCAACGCCATCATTATAAAGAAAGCGATCACAAAATAATTTAAATTCTTGGATACGAGATAAAACCGACAATATATATATATATATATATATATATATATATATATATATGTGTGTGTGTGTGTGTGTGTGTGTGTATTTAGGCATCAATCCTTCTTTCATGCACATTTCATGAAAAACGACAGCCAAGGTGCTTTTATTTAGTTTTTTTTATACAATTTCTCATGCGATCTAATATTTTTTTTCTTTTCAGATGATAAATTATATAAAAGCTGTCCGAATCTTTTAATCCGAGCGCTTTCGGTTATACATTTAAATGAAAACATTATATAAATACATACATGAAACAAACTATTTCTCATTTAACAGTTAAAATACTTAATCCTTGAAAATGGCTAAATATATATCCGAAAGCGCACAGATAAAAAAAAGAACATTAGTAATGATCATTGCTTGTTTCAAGCTTAACAGGTTTTTCTGGGCAAACAAAATGCAGTATAATTCTCTTTTTTTTTTAATAAATAAATCTAAATTATGTATGCCACAGAAGCATATATTTGATTATCACAATTATTTTAATATTTGATTATCACAATTATTTCATTATTTTACTGATTAATAGGATCTTGTTAGTTTTTAAACCATTAATTTTGTTATTTTTTTCTAGTGTCTAAAATTTCACATTACCAGTTTATAATTCCTCTCACACATATCATTGAATTTTTTTTCCTGTTTTCCTATCTATCTCTTTTAAAAGAATAAATATTTACTTTCCTGTAAGATATTTTACTTTAATAGGATTTCTCGAATATTCAGGCCGATAGACGAAAATAAGTAAATAAATAAATATACTGTTTAATAAATAAACGAGGCATCTACTCAAACACGAGTATCCACTAAAAAGAACGGTCAAGTTATAAAATCCGTTACTTCTTTAGAAATTGCTTTCTTTACATTCGGATACGAAACTGAGCAGATATGAAATTTCAAGAATCTGAGAAGGATTTGCATTTATAAGGCATTATTCGACTTTCTTTCATAAGCAGCTGAGTCGGTTTAGAGCATGTTGGATCTAACGACAGTTTCTCCTGTTAATGAGTTCGTAGGTTTAAATCTTGACGGGGAGAGCATATTTCATTTTTATAAGTTTTATCGAATATTCAGGCCGGTAGGCGAAAATAAATAAATATACTGTTTAATAAATACTCAAATACGAGTATCAATTTAAAATAATGTTTAAAGCGATAAAATCAGTCGGATTAATCAATAAAAAAAAACTCATTATTTCTTGAGAAATTGCTTTGTTTACTTTTGGATACGAAACTGAGAAGATATGAAAAATTTCGAGAGCCTATGACGAGAAGTATTTCGCTTAAAGGCACTATTCAAGTTCTTCGTAGCTTAGTCGGTCGACAACAGGTCGGGTATCTTTTAATGATGGCGAATGCTAACGATGATAATGAGATTGACCGTTTACATACAGGTAAAAATCGACATTCATTGACGAAATATTTAGGGTTCATCTCAGTTGAAACCTATAAAATCCTTCTCTTAAAACAGTTTTTTCCAGGTAGATAAAGTACTCATGTCCATTAACTGTTATGTCTCTTTCTAGTGCTAGTGGATGTTTCCTTCTTAACCTTTTGTCTAAGGTACTATAGATATCTTGTTGATATCATTATGTTCTGTTTTAGTTACATGTACTATTTATTTTTGTTATTATACTTGCTGGAAGTCTTTAGGTCATGTGTTTGTTTGGTAAAGCTTTTAGCACCAATCTGTGACTGATTGACTGATTTGTTTAACGGTATATCAACTCTTTATGGGTCATTTAATGCCGAAGTTTAATTTTCTTGGGAAAATTGGAGTAATAAAAATGTAATACATGTTATTTTGTTTTCACAATTGATTACATGGTAGATGATGCTCAGCTTTTGTGCATATACATGTTTGTGTGGACATAATTACTATAGACGGTAATATGTGTGTTTTATGTTGTAGTTTGGTTGAAGTTATATTTTAGAATACAGTTTGATTTCTTTAAGAAATTGTAGGATATTATAAGGATTAGTAGGATTTAGTATTATTATATTATATAACATTAATATTTTATTATATATTAGATTATATTATTATTTTATTATATTATATATATTATATTACATTATTATTATATTATATATATTATATTATATTAGGGATTAACAGGATTAATAGGATTAAGATTAGAGATTAGTAGGATATTATAGGGATTAGTAGGATTTAGTATTATTATATTATATTATTATCATATTATATATATATTATATTAGGTATTAGCAGGATTAATAATAGAGATTAGTAGGATATTATAGGGATTAATGTCCCGAAAGTGTTATTTCATGTTGCTTGGTTGATTTTGTTTAGCGGCATATCAACATCTATGGCTTATTTAATGCCGAAATGTAAATATTTTGAACGCAACTTTATGCCTTCAACCATAGACAAAATGTATTATTGGTACTTTTACTATAAATATGTAATGTTGGTAATTTTACTATAAATAGGTATTGCTGGTATTTTTACTATAACGATATATTTTTTTGTTTTTGTTTGGGGTTTTCACTATTTGCTCATAGCAGGGACGCTAACAGATGCTACCACCCCGGGTCAAGGTGGACCTGGGAACAAAAGAAATTAAGAGTTGCTTCTCCGATCTTCAAAACCTCCAATCTCTCGACCAGCACCAGTCTATAGCGTTTCATGAAGGATTGTATTCTTGAAGACTTGAAGCCATTTTCTAATAATTGATCGTAAGAAACGGTTAATTAGTTTTCTACCGAAGAGGTTGCGATCTGTGGAAACATTTTGTTAGTAAGTGATGCAATAATCAGTTTGTTGAAGATAAAGGATTAGTGCCGTACAGGAAGGATTATTTTCTTGACGCATGGATTATTGTCTTAACTTAAAGATTCTTCGTTGTGACATGCACCACACAAAAATCTCTAAACCACGAATTTCTAATAATTCTCTTCATTTAATTTATCAAGAACAGTATTGAAGGCATTGTAAAACAAAATGGAAAAAATTTATTTGTGATTTGTTTCATCAGTTAGGACGTCACTGGATTGGGTTTGTTGATATTGTTATGGCTACACATGCGCTTGAACGAAAGACGCTGGTAGTTTCAAAATTTTTAAAATAATATTTTGCATAATAAAAATAGTTAAATATTCTTCTTTTGCTGACAGATTTTGTTTAATCCTGCGGCAGAGGAGAATTCTGGGATTATTGGCCCTCGTTCGGAGGGTTGGCGTCTCGATTAAGGGACAAGCCTCGCGAAATGGAATGGCTCTTGCAGCATGTTTCACGGGCGATAGTGCGAGGTAATGCTTTCTCCGTCATTGCGGTTGGCAGAGGATAGCAAAAAACAAAAAAAAACAAAAACAAAAACATTTTGTTTATAGATACTTTGTTCAAACTTTGTTCAAATAAATGAAAATCAGTTAGAAAATGGTCACATTTTGCAATCTAGCCAAATTAATCGCTATTCTTTTTTCTTTTTCTTTCTATCGTCTTTGTTTTTAACTATGCCGCATTGTGGTGACAAAAATCTTCCAAGAATGGTGAAATATTGTAAGAGCTGGATGTAAATTTTCTGTTTGGCACAAGGTGGCAAACATGGAGCCCTCATGACAGAAGTGATCGAGAAATAGTCGGTCTTACCAGCTTGTTAACCATCACGCCGCGGCCAGAAACTTTTTCTTAGTGTTCTTACACAATTTATGAGATATGACAAACATGTG
>OZ010586.1:30812642-30832642 GCA_963932145.1 Acanthosepion lycidas
ATATATATTGATTCATGTTTCATTAAATAATATAGACAAGTGTTGTCTATTTATTTTATGGAAATTCTTTTCATAACGTCTGATAATCTTAATAACATTATCATTAAACGATGAAAGAAAATCACAATATTGATACATATTTCTTTTTAATCCAATCTAAGCTTTCAGCTTACATAAGCCATAATCAAAGATAACAATTACATTACGATATATTAAGCAATACACGGACAAGACAGTGATGATAGTCTGTTTCTGTTTACATGGATGATTTCCAAGCAACGACAAACTCGTGCA
Organism: Acanthosepion lycidas; assembly: GCA_963932145.1. NCBI lineage: Eukaryota > Metazoa > Mollusca > Cephalopoda > Sepiida > Sepiidae > Acanthosepion > Acanthosepion lycidas. Next base: position 30,812,937 of record OZ010586.1, read on the forward strand.
TATAAGACGCTGGAAGCGAAAATCGCACCGGAGCTCATGACGTCACACATGACCACGCGAGAGTGAATTCGAGAAGTATTAAGTATGGGAAGCTGTTGGTATAAACCAATGGCTTCTGTTACCAATTATAGCCATTTAAGATTATTTGTGGAGATTTCATAGTTTATTTTGTTCAGGTTAGGTTTCAACTATTTTATGTATATAGCTTCAAAAACTTTTAGTTTTTGTTTATTGTTTTCATGTTTAAGTATAATTGTGTTTTCAATGAAAACAATAAAAAAACGAAACAGTCTGTCGGTGGATGACAATATATATATATATATATATATATATATATATATATATATATATATATATATATATATAGTTAAATTCCCAGATCAATTCTGTGGACAAGACAGATTGGTATAAAATGACGAAACGCGTCAGCAAAATCTAAGATTTTTTTCCAATCGTCATTTTATACCATATATATATATATATATATATATATATATATATATATATATATATGAAAGTGAACATTGAAGTCAACACTTAGAGGCGACAGGCTGTTTCATGCTGGACACAATCATCAGGCCGCCTGATGATTGAGCCTGATGAAGACGGCCTGATGATTGCGTCCATCATGAAACAGCCTGTCGCCTCTGAGTGTTGACTTCAATGTTCACTTTTATATTTATATTTACATACGCTCTATCTCTGATATTGAGCACTTTATCCCATAAACATAGCACACCTTAAAACTATATTTCTTCATATATATATATATATATATATATATATATATATATATATATATATTTATTTTGACAGAGGGAGAAAGAGATTGGACTTTATATACGTAGGTGATGTTTGTCTGAATGAAACAAAAAATGATATAGACTGACTTTCAAAGTGAATAGGTAGGAAATACAGTGTAACCCGGATATAAGAGAGTTGTCGGGGCCGGAGAAGAAGTATCTTATACCCGGGTTTCTCTTATATCCGGGGTTTGGTATATTTTGTTTAGGTAATTATGGGACAAGAGAAAATCTCTCTTATATCCGGGTTTCTCTTATATCCGGGTTACACTGATACTAAAAAGAAACATCTTTCGTGTTTATTTTTTTTACAATTACTGACCTGACCCTGTGAAAATTTTCGTATATGTTCCTGCATCTTTCTACGAGTGGAAGAAAAAGAAATATGTCGAAAAGAATAGATAATGTTTGGTTGATGGGGAGAAAGAGAGGCGGGGACGAATCCATAAGACGAAAGTTTTTTAAAGATTATTTATAAGAAATTTTTATTTTTCAAGAGCGAGATTAGTTTTATTTTTTCCGTCAAACAGCCGATCCCATTCTCCAAGGATCCACTCAGAAAATTGAACCGGTCTGATTTCCTCCCATCTTAAAACAAGTCCGAACTATTCCTCCAGCCAGTTTCCGGTCGGAGTTACTTCAGCCTGACTGTCGCCGAACGAAAATTCGTCCTGACGAGGCATTATATTACATCTGTCGCACTACAGGGAAACACGACACACTTAAAGAATTATTAATAGTATTCTCTAGAGACAAACATGAAATTTGGCAGAAATGATTACTTCGAGTGACACTTAAGAGGGCTTTTTTTTAAAGTCTCAAAACAAAATTTTAAAACAAATGGGATGGATGGCAATTCAAAATGAACATGAAAAACAAAAATAAAACATGTATAGCACAAAGTAAAAAAAAAGAAAAAAAGAAAAAGAAAAGAAAAACGTATTTTTAGGGCGTTTTAACATGAACCTTTATTTACTTACATTTAATTAAAAACCAATAAAATGAAAGTAAATATTAATAAAATAATATTAATATTTAATTACTGATCTAATAAAAATTTAAATGAAAATAAATACTAGTAAAAAATGAATATTAATGGCTGATAATTCTTCAAATAATAAAAAATAAAAATGAAAGTAAACATCATAATGGTTAACAATTCTTCATCTAATAAAAATATAAATATGGAAGTAAATACCAGTCAAAAATATCTAATAACAGCGGTAAATTCTTCAAGTAAAAAAATGAAAATAAATGTCAATTCTAGTTAAAAATGAATAATAATGGCCGGCAATTCTTCATATAATAAAAATGAAGATGAAAGTAAATAGAAATCCTCTTCTGTCTCTTCGAAATTTGTTCTTTTATTGTCTTTCCTGTTTCATTCACTTTCAACGACATTTTCCATGTGGTTTTATTATCTTGAAGTGAAATGATTTAAAAAAATAATCTAGCGTTAATCATAATGGATGACAATGCTTTATTTAATTACAAGTGAAGATGAAAGTAAATACTAGTCAAAAATTAATAATAATGCTTGATTATGCTTCACCTAATATCAGTGGAGAACAATTTCTCTAGCACGACATAGTATATCCACTTTCCTAGCAGGAGACCTAGCAATTGATTCAATATAATCGTTCCAATGTCAGTGGAAAATGTGAAACCAAGGTGCAATAAGTAAATCTTAAAGTTGGAGAGAAAAAAATTAAAACCGGAAATATCAGATAATTATGAGATTTTATGGAACTTTTCGGAAATGATTCAGTGATACAAAAAAGTGTATTCTTAAAGCATTTTTAAAACAAGCTTTTTAAAAAAAATTGTATTAATATTTTTTAAGCCTGTTATTGAATTAAAATACTACCCTTACGTAGCAGGAAAAAGGCGAAATATGCGGTACTTTGATGACATGTTCACGACTCCCTCTGTATTTAAACTTCATATATTTTCTAAAAAAAGTAGTAACTTCATTCTAAACAACATTGAAAGCATCGAGACTTGAGCCTAATTCAGTGCAGATGGAAATAAATACTTGTCAAAAATAAATCATAATTTTTGAAAATACTTCATATAATAAGAGTGAATTTGGTAGTAAATAATAATAATAAAAATTATTATAATGAATAAAAATTTCAGACAATGCTTTATTTAATAACAAATGAAGATGACAGTAAATACTAGACAAAAATGAATAATAATCGTTGATTATGCTTCATGTAATAACAATGGAGATAGAAATAAATAATTGCCAAAATTGGAGTATAATTCTTGAAAATGCTTCATTTAATAAAAGTGAATCTGAAACTAAATAATAGTCATAAATGATTCATAATGGCTGAAAATTCTTCATATAATAAAAAATGAAAATGAAAGTAATCATGAGTCAAGAATGAATCATAACGGTTAACAATTCTTCATCTAATAAAAAATAAATATGGAAGTAAATTCCAGTTAAAAATATATTAAAACGGCGGGAAATTCTTAATGAAAAAAATTGAAAATAAATGTAAATTCTAGTTAAAAATGAATAATAATGGCTAGCAATTAATAAAAATGAAGATGAAAGTAAATACCAGTTAAACATTAATTAATAATAGGTGAGAATACTTTATTTAATAACATAAAAATGAAAGTAAATACTAGTCAAAAATTAATAATAATGGTTAATTATGCTTCATCTAATAACAATAGAGATAGAAATAAATACTTACAAAAATTTAAGTATAATTCTTGAAAAATGCTTCATTTAATAAAAATGAATATTTACTTTCAAGTAAATATTAGTCAGAAAACAATCATAATACTTGGCAATGCTTCATCTAATAAAAATAATACAGTTGCTATTAACATTATTAGTGTAAAAAATAAAAACTTAGAACAATTATCGACTAGAGTAATGAGTTTACAGGATAGATCCTTTCATTTTCAAAACTGTTACGTACTCTGCGTTAAAAGTAGCTGGTGTAATATGGCAGGTTCTTTTCGGACAGAAACGGACCTTATATTCGAATATCGCTGAAATACTAGTAAAAATTACTAATAATGGTTGACAATATTGGTTCAATATCTGTCTATATAAAAAATATGCAATAATAATAAAAGAAAATTGAAATATGAGGACTGGTAAAAAATACAGTTGCTGAGACATTGTGTTTATAAGTCCCAGAAATTCAGACACAGTTGTCCTCAAGGACACAATGCCCAGTGGATAAAGACGTTGGTTAGATCCAGTGACTAGACCCAAAGAGTTGTGAATTCAATACCAAAACTTGGAGAGTTGAGTTAAAGGAAATTTACTAAGACCAACGGAAGATGCATGAGGAACTAAAAAAATCTACCCCGCTGGTTTCGGTTCGAAATCCCAACCAGCTGAAGAAACTTTGTGAAAATGAGGATATAAATTTAATAATTATTTTAAGACATTTTTTATGTTTATACGTTCTTTTTATAGATACAAATATTTAAGTAAATGCTCTGTTTATAATAAACAGTATTAAGCAATATTTACTGGCCTGAATAGTTGCTAACCGAAACGATCTTCTGTGGCTAAATTGGTAAAAGCACGTCAGGCTATATGACGGTTCCGTATAGGATACAGGTTTAATTCCTGTCGGAGGACGCATATTTTTCTATGAAAATTTCTCGGATATTCAGGCCAGTAAATGTCGTTAATTCTGTTTATTATAAACAGAGCATTTACTTGTATCTATAAAAAGAATACACGCTCGGCCCGGTGGCTAGGATCAAAGTGTAGTATCTGCGCTTTGTGAGCTGCCGGGTCGGGTGTCTGTCGAACTCTCTGCTTGCAGAGAGGAACCCGGACGAAGCTCCGCCGAAGGCTAGGGTTTCGTTGGGGGAGGTTGACGGAACTGGCCCGCCTCGGCGGGTTTGGGTGGTTATTTATTTTTGGCTGGGCCTACGGGCTCAGAGATACCCACATTAAAAAGGCCTTGTGCCACATTCGATCCCCGTGGGTGGATTTATAAATACCATCTATAAAAAGAACGTATAAACATTAAAAAAATGTTTTAAAATAATTGTCGGAATTTGTCCATTTCATAATGTGTGACGTCATTTGTTTTCATTTTGATACACATCGAGCAGATATGAATGTACAAGAGAAAATCATGGAGAATTGTAGTTTAAAAACAGTAAAATCGACCTTGCTAACCGAAACGCTCCTCTGTGGCTAAATCGGTAAAGCACGTCAGGCTATATGACGGTTCCGTATAGGATACAGGTTCGATTCCTGTCGGAGGACGCATATTTTCTATGAAAATTTATCGCACATTCAGGCCGGTAAATGTTGTTAATACTGTTTATTATAAACAGAGCATTTACTTAAATATTTGTATCTATAAAAAGAACTTATAAGCATAAAAGATGTCATAAAATAATTGTCGGACTTTGTCCATTTCATAATGTGGGACGTCATTTGTAATAATGTAAATAATGTAAGTAATAATGGTTTATGTAATAAAAATAATACTGTTGCGATTAATATTATTAGTGTAAAATATAAAAACAGATATACTGGTAAGGATTGTCGACGAATATGGCGTGAGTGTAATATGACGGGCTTTTTGGGGCCCAAATGGTACCATAATTCGAATATCCTAGAAACTTATTCTTTACTTCTGATCTTGACATGACATAAAGCTGTGATAAAAACAGTTAAAAATGAAGATGAAAAAGTATTAAAGAAAAATAGCTTATGAAGGAATCCAGTAATCATAGAGAGACGAGACACTTGACGACGACTACCTTGAGAAAATCACATCCCGCAAACGAAACCTCTCGAGCCTGGTCAGGTGACCGCTTGAGAATACCAGGTGTTGTAAGTAAGTCATGTAATTGATAATTGCTCAGAGCCGAATTCCAAATCCAGTTGGGTTTGTTATATTCACTGATGTGCGAATAGTTTTGGGAAAAGTACGAATTCATCTCTTATCCCCCAGCTATGGGTTAATTAGTAAGATTTGTATCACTAAATTATTACCATCTAAAAAAAAAAATCTTACAATCTAAAAACATTTTGTAGCTTTAAATAACCTGCAAAGTGTTGGTAAACCGTAAAATTGCAAGTCTCTCACTACTCTTTCGCTATTTTCATAGCGGATGTGCGGGTGATCTATATTCTTTAGTTCTACCAGCCGAAGCCTTCGCAGCTAGGGCCTGATAGGCTACATACTCAGAGTCATCTGATCTCCATTCCCTTCATATTACATTTGTAAAGAGGAAGTTACAGTGAGATAGCTTCTTTCTTAGACCTGTAGGATGATTCACAAGGAGGTGCTTCCCCGATCACTACAATATTAACCTCTTCGAGTAGAGAGTCAACCCTTATCTATTCTACATACCGTCATAATATGCACATCTCTCCCTGTATGCCCGTTCAACAACCCCTTTTAGTAATCTTCTACCTTCAGTGACTTTTGCGCCTTGTATTGGGCGAACGATCAGTCAGTAATGTCATACGTGATACACGCTTACTATCGTGTATCTTTCGATACATAACTGACGAGGCAGATTTTTTCCAGCAGTAGGTTGCCATTTCTTTCTGCGGTAGACCAGTTGCCATCCAAAGCTATAGAACCCGTTCTGTCCTGCTATTTACCCATAGTTGGGGGGTAGGAGAACAAGAGAATTGATAACTTTCCCAAGTGTATTAGCGCGTAAGTGAATGTAATGGATTCGACTGTCGAGCCGCTGTCGGATTGAGGAATCGGAGAGCCGAGTTCGAATTCCAGTTGAATCCATTATATTTACTTGTAAACAACCCCCCTCCCCCCAAAAAAAAATCAACGCATACAAAGGAACTGGAATAGAATCTGAGGAAATATAACTTTTCTGAAAATGTCCTCTTGCGAAGTAATGCATAGATTTCCTTTTGGGACGGGTTTTTTCTTTGTAAATACTGACTCCCACTCCCCACCCCCCAAAACTATGAAGTGTAGAGTTAAGGAAGATTAAAATGGATATTAGAAACTCATCCAGAGTGTAGAAATTAAAAAAAAAAAAAATAATAGGTCTGTAAGTAGCGAATATACGCATAGTGTAGTGGCTATCGGTGACACTGAGGCACATCCGCAAATGGTGTGTGTGTGTGTGTGTGTGTGTGTGTGTGTGTGTGTGTGTGTGTGTGTGTGAGTGGTGGGGGTAACAATTTCAGTGTGGGTGGGGGGCTGAAAAGGGCCGATTTTGCGTTCTCAATCTTGCAAAGAAGGCACCTCTTCCATGAACCGTCATAATAATAATATACGATAATTTTTATTTATAATATATATATTTTTTTCATAATTCTAATAATCTTTTGCGTTAGATTTCCATTCTCTAAATCAATTGTACGCTGGTTTTTACAAAAACTAAATTTTGCCTTTGATATTTGAGCAAAGTGTAAAAAAAATCAGTTTTTTCGACTTTTCACCTTCAAGGTTGTAATTTTTTTTTCCAGCCAATTTAGACTCAAAACCGGCACTGAAGAATTATCTATCAAACAAAAAAAACATAAAAAAAAAATCATCGGAATCGGATGAAAACTGTGGAAACACATAAACAGCATCCGATCTCACACACACACACACACACACACACACACACACACACACACACACACACACACACACACACACACACTCTTTTTGAGAATTATAGATATAGATAAACTTGTATTTAACAACTAAATTCTATAGAACATTTATGTACACAAGTAAATAACTCATAATAAACCATATTAAAATATGTGAGTAGTTAATAAATTAAAAAAAAAATGTGCAGATTTATTCCCCGATTGAGAACCACTGCTTTATACACACATATATATATATATATATATATATATATATATATATATATATATATAGAGAGAGAGAGAGAGAGAGAGAGAGAGAAAGCGTGTCCATAAAGTTCGTGTGCACTTTAAAAAGTTTAAAACTTTATTTGTATTTGCGATAGAAATAATTTGTAAAAAGGATTAGAAAGAAGTAAATCTATATTTTTTAAGGTTTTATTGAAATTTTATTTAAGTTTCCACATGTCCTCCATCATTAGCAATACAAAGGGTAATACGATTTTGCAGTTCACAGAAAACATTTGCCAACTGATTTAAACTGATGCCTGAAATCGCATTAGTTATTTTAGCTACACTTAAAACTAGGTACATTAAACTTTACAACATGTTTTACAGATTATTTCTATCGCAAATACAAATAAAGTTATATTTTTTAAAGTGCACACGAACTTTATGGACACCCTTTCTCTCTCTCTCTCTCTATATATATATATATATATATATAATCCTTCCTTTATATATCCTTCCCAGTTTTTATTCAACGTTTACTATCAAAACATCCGGTAGAGTAAAGAAAGATGCTAACTTACATTACTTGATCTCGTTTTCTGTTGGTTGTACAGTTGTTTTTTCAATTTTGATTATTTTATTATGGCGTAGATTACTGTAGAAATTTCAGTTCTCAGTTGTAACAACCATTGCGAAGTAAAATTGCTCTATGGACCACTAAATTATTACCGTAGACCCTCAATTTTTGTATTTATGGTGTGAACCCTGAGTAATGTTAGATATAAACCCCGGTTGAGAGCCACAGATCTAGTCGAACCTAAATAAAATCACTGATCTCTATCCATAAAAGGCAGGATGTGTGTGTGTGCGTGTTTATGAATGCACGGCCGCAATTTTCGACAGATTCGGACCAAAATTTACAAGCACATGCTCCAAGTTAGCGGGAAGGCCAAGACCGACTTTGCATTTCGCAACTCCCATCGATAGTGGAAATAATCGATTTTTTCATGATTCGACGGCACTTTTCATGTAGTTTGAGGCCATTTTCTAGTGGACAGAGTGAGAGCCTATAGCTGGCTGCCACGAATAGGCAGGAAGATTCTATTGGCCAGCGTGAGAGCCAACAGCTAGCTGACACGAATGTTAACTAGCATGCTAGCATGCAAAAATCAATAGCTGCATTCGTCACAAGTGGGAAAAATTTAATTCGGCATGGCACTTTACTCCAATTGGCTCATTCGCTTGCTTAAACTCAACGTTGATTCTGATTCCGCAGAACTGGATTGGGTGTGAAAAAGTATTTGTTGTTAACATTCTTTTTTCATTCGGTTTTTCCAGTTACGAGTCCTTTTTTAAAGCTGATCGTTTTGTGTTCATTTTGTTTAGTTCTTTTTTCGTAACAGATTTAATGTTTAGTACAGAGCTTAGAAAAAATTCGCAGTGTGAGATAGGCAAGAAGTAAGATATGTAGCAACATCAGCACGGCAAAGGGCACTCCTTTAAAGGCAAGGAAGGGCAAAAATATTTTAAGTCAAGTGATAGCGATTGCTGTATGAGTCGTACGATTTTTGAATCAAGCAAGAGCAACGCCGGGCCATGCTGCTAGTCTATGATAAAAGTCTCTCTCGACATCCTCCTCTTTCAGTTCATATAGTTTGCCTGACCGACCCAATGAGGAAACTTGCTCCACAATCCCCTCGTTCAGTTGATATAGACTACACTACACTTCCCAACTCAATCATAAAACTCTAATGAACATATTCCTCATTCAGTTTCCATTGTAGTGTACACTTGTCAATTCAATGATAAAACACTTTCGACAAGTACCTTATTCAGCTTATATTGAGTAAGTGTGACACTCAGATCCGTAGGCGTATTCGGGTGGCCAAGGACACATTTCAAAAGCTGGGCAGAGTACTGCGAGACAGGAGGATTTCTTTGCTAACAAAATGAACTGTTACGTGACATCTGTCCTTCTTTACAGCAGTGAATATTGGACGATTTCCTCAAAGATGAAAAGGAAACGAAGAGGCGACAGACATGTGGTTCTACAGAAGGATGCTAAAGATATCATGGTTCGAGCTTGTGAACAACGATGAGTTCTTGGAGAGGTTGCAAACAAGGAGGAGGCGTATATTAGGTTGGTGCAAAAATAATGTCGTTTTCTCGCACATGTTACTATGTAAGAAAACGACATTATTTTTGCACAAACCTAATACTTAATATCAAGAAGAGGCAGCTGAATTTTCTGGGACACATAATGAGGAAGGAGGGTCCGGAGAATCTGATACTCACAGGTCGAATAGAGGGAAACAGAGACAAGGGAAAACAACGGGTGACATAGCTGGCGGACTTAAGCAAGTGGATGACAGAACGTGGAAGCAGATAGAAGGAACTTGTTGAGAACTGCGATGGATAGAGGGAGGTGGAGAGCCATGATCGTCTACGTTCTGAAAGGAAATGGGACATAAAAAACGGACCCTAAGGATATCATGGACTGAGCGTGTGAGCAACGATGAGACATTAGAGAGGTTGCAAACAAGGAGGAGGTTTATACTTAATATGAGGAAGAGGCAGCTGAAGTTTCTGGGACACTTAATGAGGAATGAGGGCTTGGAGAATCTGATACTCACAGGTTGAATAGAAGGAAAGGGAGACAATGGAAAATAACGGGTGATATACATGGCGGACTTAAGCAAGTGGGTGACAGAACGTAGTCTTGGTGAAGAAGCAGAAAGAAGGAACTTGTTGAGAACTGCGAGGGAGGTGGAGAGCCATGATCGCCTACGTCCTGAAAGGACACGGCACATGAAAAGAAATTGAGTACGCTTTTCAATCCAATGATAAAGCTCTCTCGACAAATCTTTCTTCCTGTTGAGTATGTCTGTCATCCTCATTACTCCTACATAAATACGCCCGAGGTGACAGGGAGTGGAGTGGTCTCATTTGGGAGTACTTTCTATCTTCCCCTTTTTTAATCCTTTGCGCAGAGTTCGAAGTACTTCTTTCTGTATATTAACCACGTAAAACACACACTGACACATACATACACGAACAACAGGCTAAAATGACAGAAGATGGGTTGCTTTGTCGAAAGTGGGTCTAAACAATTTGCATTTTTCTTGTTTTGTGGTCAGCTGGGTAGGTTTTAACATTCAATGCTGGATAATTCAAGGCTTAGGTATGCCTGAATGAGTTAAAAGTTTCTTATTTTCTTAATTATTTTTTAATGATTCAAACAAAGATTAAATTAAATTCATCACAACCTTCATTTTTTTTTTTTTTGTGGCGTACTTGTTTTATTTTCATTCGCCATTTTTGTTTTAGTTTTTGTTTTCAATTTTCACTGCATTTTCTTTAATCATGTCTCCTCATTCGTTTTGTATTTCCTTCTTAAGCTTACTTTCTTTTTACATATTTTCTTTCTTACCATTATTTTTCACTTAAAATTTTTTCATTTCCTTTTCTTTACATTTTTTTCTTGTTGTTGTTTGTGTTTCTTTAATTCTTACTCATTTTTTTTCTTTAATTTTCATCTGTAGGTATCTTTCGCTTTTTCCTTTTTTCTTTTCTTCCTTCTGATGTTTCTTTCTTCCTTTCTTTTTCTTTCTTTCTTTCCTTCTTTCTTTCTTTCTTTTCATCTGTAGGTATCTTTTTCTTTTTTCTTTTTTCTTTTCATTTACCTTCTGATGTTTCTTTCTTTCCTTCTTTCTTTCTTTCTTTCTTTCTTTTCATCTCTAGGTTTGTTTCCTTTTTTCTTTTTTCCTTTCTTTTATATTCTTACGTTTCTTTTTCCTTTCTTTCTTTCTTTCTTTCTTTTTCATCTTTAGGTTTCTTTTGTTTATCATTTTTCTTTCCTTTATATTCTTAAGTTTCTTTTTTCCTTTCTTTCTTCTTTCCTTTCTTTCTTTCTTTCTTTCTTTCTTTTCATCTGTAGGTATCTTTTGCTTTTTTCTTTTTTTCTTTTCATTTACCTTCTGATTTTTCTTTCTTTCTTTCTTTCTTTCTTTCTTTCTTTCTTTTCATCTCTAGGTTTGTTTCCTTTTTTCTTTTTTTCCTTTCTTTTATATTCTTACGTTTCTTTTTCCTTTCTTTCTTTCTTTCTTTTTCATCTTTAGGTTTCTTTTGTTTTTCAATTTTCTTTTTCTTTCCTTTATATTCTTACGTTTCTTTTTTTCCTTTCTTTCTTCTTTCCTTCCTTTCTTTCTTTCTTTCTTTCTTTTTTTATTTCTTTCTTTCTTTTCATCTGTAGGTATCTTTTGCTTTTTTCTTTTTTTCTTTTCATTTACCTTCTGATGTTTCTTTCTTTCTTTCTTTCTTTCTTTCTTTCTTTTTCATCCTTAGGTTTCTTTTGTTTTTCATTTTTCTTTTTCTTTCCTTTATATTCTTACGTTTCTTTTTTCCTTTCTTTCTTTCTTCTTTCCTTTCTGTCTTTCTTTTTATCTGTAGGTATCTTTTTCTTTTTTCTTTTTTTCTTTTCATTTAGCTTCTGCTGTTTCTTTCTTTTTTCTTTCTTTCTTTCTTTCTTTCTTTCCTTCTTTCTTTCTTTTCATCTCTAGGTTTGTTTCCTTTTTTCCTTTCCTTTATATTCTTACGTCTCTTCTTTCTTTCTTTCTTTCTTTTTCATCTGTAGGTTCCTTTTATTTTTCATTTTTCTTTTAATTTTCTTTATATTCTCACGTTTCTTTCTTCCTTCCTTCCTTCCTTCCTTCCTTCCTTCCTTCCTTCCTTTCTTTCATTTTCATCTTTAGGTTTCTTTTGTTGCTTCATTTTTTTTTCATTTCCTTTATATTCTTACGTTTCTTTTTCCCTTTTTCCCTTTCTTTCTTCCTTTCTTTCTTTCTTTCTTTCTTTCTTTTTCATCTGTAGGTTTCCTTCGATTTTTAATTTTTTTTCTTTTCCTTTCCTTTATCTTCTTACGTTTCTTTATTTCTTTATCTATCTTTCTTTTTTTCCTTTAATTTTAATCGATAGGTTTTTTTTCGTTTATCATTTTTCCCATTTCCTATAACTTCTTACCTTCCTTTTCTCTCTCTTTATTCTTTTTTTCTTAAAGTTTACGTCATAATTTGTAAATTCATCTTTTTTTTCTCTTTCCTTCTTCAGTTTTCTTTCTTTCATTTTATTCATTCTTTCTATCTTCACTGTTATTTCTTTTCCACTTTTTTCTTCATTCTTATTTTTTTTCCTCGGCTTTCTTTCTCTTAATATTAACACCAGTACACCGAGCAGAATTAATTCAACAGAATTAGTGCCACTTTTTTTTTTTTTTTTACATTTCTGTTGCATTTAGCAGCGCTAATCACCGGAAGTAAGCTCTGATAGGAATAGCCAAGCAGCGGCCACCGTTCCAAGCGAGAGGATCAGCCGATCTTTAGCTTGGAGGTTTATACTCCATACACAGACTGCAATTGTAGATAAATGTTTGACATACGACTAAAAAATAGAGCGCGCTTGACAAACCAATTACCAAACTCCCTAGACAAATCCTTCATCAAATTGTTATAGAGTACGCCTGTCAACTCAACGATATAAACTCTCTAGTCACATCCCTGAATATGACTAAAAATGCAAATATGTAAGTAAAGAGATAAATGAGAATATAAAATATTGCAACTCGTCCAAATTAGAATCTGGAGTTAAGTCATGTACTCTGACCTGTAAAAAAAAAATACCATCTGAGCACTTTTTGCCACCCTTGAGCATCCATACCAACCTCAAGAAGACTAACAAGAATTTGGAATGAACACGGAACGAAAGCTCAAAATTCTAAATAAAAAAAGCAAATACTCAAAGATGGTTATGTCAAAATACATTTTTCCTTCCTTATACCAACTCACAACTTGTAAATAACTCTGTCGTAGCAAGGAAAGTAGTCAAGAAAAAACTGTGAAGAGACACACCTTAGAAAAGTAAGGAACTTAAAAGGGGATGACAAAAAAATCGAGGAACAGTATCAGGAACGTGCGCTCACTAGTGCTGGTTGATTTGGGAACCCTGCTATTGGACTCAATTTGAAATTTAAGGGTTGATATAGTAAATACGGTCACAAAATATGTTTTTTTCCCAAATCGTTACCGTTTTTTGAGGAAACGAGTTTGAAGATTAAGTTTAGGTTCAACTGAAGCGTTGGAATTTAATTCCCCTGATCAGTGAAATTATAAAATTTATAAGTAACTGAAACTTCACAAATTATATATAAACAAAATGCAAGATGCAAGGCAAAATCACATTATTAACATCAAATAAAACCTTTTATTTACTTCAAAGCGAAATGATACTGAACAATTTAGCAATATTATGAGGTAATATTATTATACAGAAGCCTTATTGGGATTTTCAATAAACAATACATTTTGTCTTATGATTTATCCCTAGTAGTATTATGATGTCATACACAGTTATCTAATTGTGATATTCATTAATTATGATCTAAGAAATTAATTATGACCTAAGAGATTAATTATGATCTCAGAAATTAATTATGATCTAAGAGATTAATTATGATCTCAGAAATTAATTATGATCTAAGAGACTAATTATGATCTCAGAGATTAATTATGATCTAAGAGATTAATTATGATCTCAGAAATTAATTATGATCTAAGAGATTAATTATGATCTCAGAGATTAATTATGATCTAAGAGATTAATTATGATCTCAGAAATGAATTATGATCTAAGAAATTAATTATGATCTCAGAAATTAATTATGATCTAAGAGACTAATTATGATCTCAGAGATTAATTATGATCTAAGAGATTAATTATGATCTCAGAAATTAATTATGATCTCAGAAATTAATTATGATCTAAGAGATTAAGTATGATCTAAGAGACTTTTATGATCTAAGAAATTAATTATAATCTCAGAAACTAATTATGATCTAAGAAATGATCTAAGAAATCTTATTCATTGAGTTGCCGTTTTTGTAATCTTTTACAATTTTTTTACACGGATTTTATTTATGGAATGCATTCAAAAAATTGCCTGTTTTCCTTGTCATGATCCATAAATAGAATAATAATTTGAAAATATTTTCCATTCAATTATATCTAATGCAAAAGATATAAACTTTATTCATCTGAAGTCAGTTTGCATAAAGAATCTGTGGGAAATTATGTATTTCCGCACATATTTTAGACGATCTTTTAAACTTAGATGCTCAAAAATCGTTGAAAACTGTGAATCTAATTTCTTGTGTCAGAACTTAATATATCAAACCCCAGCTTACATATTGAGTGCAATATTGATTTTCTAAAGCAAATGAAAATTCAACCCACCCTAGTACTCACTATAAAAAGAGATCAAACTGGACAGGCCTTTCATCTTTTATCTAGCTAGTCGGTCAGTCGATAGTTGGAATTAATTACTTCCAGCGCATTCTTCTTTTATGTGCCGTGTCCCTTCAGGACGTAGGCGATCATGGTTATCCACATCCACCTATCCCTTGTAGCACTCAATAATTTTTCCCCCTTTGCTATTTCCCTCAGACCCTGTTCTGTCATCCACTTGCTTAAGTCCGCTATGTCACGCGTTGCTTTCCCTTGGCTCTTTTCCCCACTATTCGACCTGTGAGTATCAGATTCTCCAAGCCCTCCTTTTTCAGCACGTGTTTCAGAAATTTCAGCTGCCTCTTCCTGGTGTTAAGTATAGGCTTCCTCCTTATTTACATCGTTTGCAAAACCTCACACTCGGTTCATAATATCCTTAGCACCCTTCTGTAGAACCATACCTCAGTTGCCTCGAGTCTCTTCTTCATCTTTGAGGAGACCGTTCAATATTCGCCGCCGTAAAGGAGGACAGATGTCACGGAGCAGTTCAGTACTCTTTTCTTTGTTAACAAAGAAATCTTTCTATCGCGTAAGAATCTGCCTAACTTTTGGAATGCTTCTTTGGCCCGAGTTTTAATTTGAAGAGATAATTAGCACGTATGTCAGTGAAAGATTTTCATATCCACTTTTCGGGAGTTGGATAAATTAATATATTTATTAATTCGCTGTCCAGAAGTTCGAAATAAATATATCTTTATTCCATTCCAAGTTCATCATTTATGGCTAACCTCCCGATTCAGATGCTAGTAGCAGCCGTAAACATCGCCAAGAAAAAAAATCTAATAAGCGTATCAACCACCTGTGAACAGAAACGACCTTCCGAAAGCCCTTGCAACGACTACATCGTCCTATAAAAGCATCAAAGGGCCTAGCTACCACGTACCTAAGCATGAAAACCAATATCCGACCAAACTTATAATACGTCGAAAGTTCTTAACTGTGAATAGCCAAAAATAAATAAATAAATAAATAAATCCTGAGATATAGAAATGATGAAATTTCCTGAAAGATATCAGACGATAGTAGAACAAAATCTACATTGAGAGGCACTTGGGCCATGTATTGGTTGGATATAAGTTGCTAGATTTGTTGATTTTGATATCAACATGTATAGGTTATTTAGTGCTGAAATCTAAATAGTTTGTATATAATTTTATACTTTCAGATTAAAGGGATATTTTTTTTTTAGTTATATAGTCTGAACATCATAAAATCTATTGTTGGTAATTTTACTATAAAAATGTATTTTTATGTTTTATAATTGTTATTTTGCTATAAAAATATATATATTGCTGCTCATTTTTCTAGAAAAATAGTCATTTCATTATAAGAATGTACTGTTGAATTTTGTTTGGGGGTTCCCTATTTGCCCATAGCTGGGACCCTTAACAGGTGCTACCAGCCCCGGGTCAGAGTGGGCCTGGGAAAATAAAAGTAAATTCTAGTTAAAAATGAATAATAATAGCCGCCAAATCTTTCATCGAATAAAAAATGAACATGGAAGTATATCTATATATTTTGTAGATCATAAAATGTATTGTTAGTAATTTTACTATAAAAATGTATTTTTATATTTTATTATTGTCCTTTTATTATAAAAATGGAATGGAATGAAAGTAACTATCAGTAAAAAAAATATTAAAAATGATGGATCTAACAAAAATATAAATGAAAATAAATACTATTCAAAAATTAATATTAATGGCTGACAATTCTTGATCTTATAAGAAAATGAAAGTAAACAGCAGACAAAAATGAATCATAATAGTTAATGTTTCATTTAATAAAAAATAAAAATGGAAGTAAATTCCAGGCAAAAATATATAATAATGGCGGGCTATTTTTCATTATAAAAAGAAAATTGAAAATAAAAGTAAATTCTAGTTAAAAATGAATAATAATGGCCGACAATCTTTCATCGAATAAAAAAATGAACATTGAAGTAAATCTATCTATTTTGTAGATCATAAAATGTATTGTTGGTAATTTTACTATAAAAATGTAAGGGAATAAAAGTAAATATCAATAAAAAATATAAATAACTAATATTAATGGCTGACAATTCTTGATCTTATAAGAAAATAAAAGTAAACAGCAGACTAAAATGAATCATAATGATTAACAATATTTTATCTAATAATAAAATAAATATGGAAGTAAATGTCAGTCAAAAATATATAATAATGGCGGGTTATTCTTCATTATAAAAAAATGAAATAAAAAGGAAATTCTAGTTAAAAATGAATAATAATGGCCGACAATCTTTCATCGAATAAAAAATGAAGTAAGTCTATATAGTTTGTAGATCATAAAATGTATTGCTGGCAATTTTAACATAAAAATATATTTTTATAATTTTTTAGTGTTGCGTTGGTTATCATTTTGCTATAAAAATGTATTATTGGTCATTTTATTATAAAAAATATACTGCTGATTTTTGTTTGGGAGATCACTATTTGCCCATAGCTGGGACCCTAACTTGAGCTACCACCCCGGGTCAAGGTGAACCTGGGAAGAACAGTAATTAAGAAGTGGTTCTATGCTCCTCAAAACCTCTATTCTCCTGATCGGACGCCTTGCAACCGGATGTAGTTTATCGTCATATCCAAGACTATCCTGAAAGATATCAGACGATAATGGAACAAAATAATAGCAAAATAGTAAAGACTATTGACTACAGAACCTCAGATCTAACCATGTTTTACATTTTTTATTTTTCCCGAACGCCTGAAACGCCGCTGTTCTTGTTTACATATATTAGGAGCAATAGTGATTATATTATAAATATTAGGTCGGTGCAAAAATAATGTCGTTTTTTGACGTTCAACTTTATGTGAGAAAACGATATTATTTTTGCATCAACCTAATATTATATCATTTTAAGACAACGTAAAGAAAAATGCTGTCGTATTATGCCCGAATAAGCTTTGCAGTCGATATCACTCCAGCTTGCCAAGTAGGCTATGTGAAGAGTTGATTTGGATTTGCTCCTGGACGCCGAATGAAGAAACATGTGACTTCACACCTGCGTCCTGTTTACCAAAATTGTTATATAAAAAAACAAAACAAAAAAAAAAACCCCAAACAAAACAAAAACAAAAAAATACACGCAAGATCGGAGAGGTTTTCGATCTAGTAGTACGCTTAAATTCATGTGGTCGAACTTACCAAGGCTGATAGCTCATTAGAACAATTAGCTTGAAAATGTTTATTGAAAAGACAGAGGGAAACCACGTCATGCTGGTATGAAAGTAACTGACGTCAAGCAGTCAAGTCAGGACCGACAACATTGCAGACTCTTTGGATTTTGTCGAGAATACCATGATTTATAACAGAAGCACCGGACCAAACATGGCAGCAATATTCAATGCACGGACGAAGGGTAGATTTATAAATGTTAAAGATTAATGGTGATGAGAAAAACTGACACAGTGAAGCAACTTTCCTAGCAGCAGTCCTAGCTATCGATTCAATATAACTATAAAACTTCATGTCAGCTCTCGTTGGGGTTAGCATCAGCCGTAGTGTTGGAAGGCAAAAATTGTTATCTATCATGATTAAAATATAGCAGTTTCATTTTGGAGGCGTTAAAATTTAGAAGCCATTTCTTGTCCCAGTTAACAACTGATTGGCGGTCATTTTTGAAAGCAGCTGTCAGTTTTCCCTTGTTACACCTACCTGAGTCATTATTGAGACAGGAGTAAATAGTTGTGTCAACAGCATAGATATCGAGATGTGAACTAATGATATTAGGAAGGTCGTTGATGAAGATAAGAAAACAACTTAGGTCCAAGGACAGGGTCATGGAGTATTCCCCACATTAATGTGAAAGGGTCTAGAAGAGTGATCATTGAAAACTTTCATTACACGATTTGTGAAGAACGATTGGATTAGATCAAATGCTGGCAAGAGACACCATAGACCTTGAGTTTGGGAAAAAATCCAGGAAGCCAAACCCTGTCAAACGTCTTCGTGATGTCTAAAGCCACAGCCCGAGCCTCCCTGTTTTTATCGAAATTTTGATAGACAACTTCAGCAGATGACAACTTGGCAGCTGACCTAAAGAAATGAAAGCCTTTTTTTTTAATCTCAAACAATAGCGGGTGAAGTGAAATATTTAACAAATTCGATGTTGATTAGAACCTTTAGTAATTTGCCCCAAAGTAGTAAAAGACTAATAATTAGAGGAATCAGAAGGCTCAGAGTTCTTAAAGTCAGGAACAAAAGAAGAGGGATTCCAACAAACTGGAAAGCAAAAAGCGGAAAGGCTGTAATTTTGATAAGTAATCAATTTATTTTATTTAGTATCAGTTTCATTATTCTATCTGGTTTGAATCTTTTTTTCTAGCTCTCAGACCTGACAATGTGCTCCTGGAATTTTTATCCCACGGTAGTCTCGAACCGAAAACCTGGCTAATGCTCCTGATACAAAAAAAATCTGGGAATATAAAACAGTCCCTGAAGACTTCAAATGAAACTAACTACATACAATCCATCCCTAAAGATGCTGGGGAAAAATGATCGGTTCCCTGTACCGCTCCAGCAAGTACCTGACTCTATTCTCTACCTTCTGCTATTCTCTGCTTTTACAAGTGCCACTGTCCAGTCTGCACTTTCTAGTCTCGATAGAGTCCAAAAGCGTCACCATGTCCTTCCACCCTACAACCTGTTTCCCCACAGACGAAACGTTTCAAGCCTCTCGCTGTTCTATCGCTATTTCCATGGGAAGTGTTCAGATAGACTACATCCCTTAGATCCACTAGTGC
>OZ010586.1:30837642-30870142 GCA_963932145.1 Acanthosepion lycidas
AATATATGATACGGCCCCACACTACTACATTTCAACTATCATAAGATAATTAACTAATTGTGTACAATAATACAATATAAGTGAATATGATATAAAGACCCACATTCAACTACACCTCAATTTTCATAAAGGTACCATTCATATAAAATACAAATTTTATTCTAACCTAATTATATACAATAATGGATCATATGCAATATAGGTGAACAATTCAACTAGAAAAATTGGAAATAAATACAATGTATCTAAATACAAATTAGAGACATGTCATAATAGATCATTCCATCTTAAATAATTAGAGACATATCATAATAGATCATTCCATCTTAAATAATTAGAGACATATAATAGATCATTCCATCTTAAATAATTAGAGACATGTCATAATAGATCATTCCATCTTAAATAATTAGAGACATATCATAATAGATCATTCCATCTTAAATAATTAGAGACATGTCATAATAGATCATTCCATCTTAAATAATTAGAGACATATCATAATAGATCATTCCATCTTAAATAATTAGAGATATGTCATAATAGATCATTCCATCTTAAATAATTAGAGACATGTCATAATAGATCATTCCATCTTAAATAATTAGAGACATGTCATAATAGATCATTCCATCTTAAATAAATCAACAATGTTTTGTGACAATTTTTAACATCAAGTTGAGATTTTCTTGTTAAAAAGTTGAATAATTTTAACACTTGATGGATAAGAAAATAATGTTTTTTATATTGTGTAATTACTTCTGAGTTTCATTTTTTTTACCTTTCATCTTTTATAAATTGACGTACGACTAAATTTACTCTCTGTCTCCCAAGCCTAAATAGTAAAAAAAAAAAAAAGCATGCATAGTTAACATGTGAATGACAATGTGTCTAATTCACGGGATCAGAGCCGGTGTAAGGGTTTCGTTTCCCCCTACCGAATCTATGATACGTGGCCACACCCACTTTACTACACCTCAATTTTTCATTAGGTTGTATTCATATAAATTACAAATTTTTATTGTAACCTAATTATGTACAATAATGGATCATATGCAATATAGGTGAACAATTCAATTAGAAAAATTGAAAATAAATAAAATGTATCTAAATACAAATTAGAGACGTCATAATAGATCATTCCATCTTAAATAAATGAACAATGTTTTGCGGTTATTTTTAACATCAATTTGATGTATTTCATGTTGAATAATTTTAAAACATTCAACATTATGGATAAAAAGAATAGTGAATTTTATATAGTGTATTTTCGAGAATTAGCACGAATTAAACAAATTTGCATAATTAGACAAAAAAGACCGTAGACTGAAGTCAACATCCGCGAATTTTTTCCATCCTTGAATACTCAGTTGAGCTTGTTTTGGTTTGTAACGTATGTAAATGTAGGTAGGAAGAATCAAATGTTGATAACATAGCAAGAATCCCAAAGGACGCACAAACTTGTTGTTCATCATATAAATATAGTATCAAACGGAAAGGAAACTACTATCGAAGGAAAGCAAGAAGAAAGGACTAAACATCAATTGCAAGAAGACAAAATGCATGGTTTTTAGCCAAAGGATGAGCTCAAAATGCAAATTACCAATTGGAGATACCAATATCAAAGAAGTATAAAAATTGAACTATGTGGGAAGTGTTTTAACAGAGAACGGAAAAAGCGACACTGAAGGTGTATTGGGATAGCCAAAGACGCATTCCAAAAGCTAGGCAGAGTATTAAGAAATAATAAAAAAAAATCTTTGCTAGATAGAAGAAAAAGAGTACCAAACTGTTACGTTATATCTGTCCTCCTGTATGGTAAAGAGAGACTTGAAGCAGCAGAAATGTGGTTCTACAGAAGGATTCTGTGAATTCCATAGACGTAACATATGAGCAACGACGAATTTTTATAGAAAATGGAAACAAAAATGAAACTTATACCTAATATCAGGCAGAATCAGTTGAAGTTTATACGGAATATAATAAGGAAAGACGGCTTCGAAAACATGATACTCACATGCATAACATATGTAGATGTAAACAAGGCATAACATATGTAGATGTAGGTAGGAAAAAGCAAATGTTGATAAGATAGCAAGAGTCACAAAGCACGCACAGGCCTGTTGTTCATAATATAAATGCAGAACTCCTATCGAAGGTAGTGAAGGAAAGCAAGAAGAAAGGACTAAACATCAATTACAAGAAGATAGAATGCATGGTTGTCAGCAAAAGGGGCAGCCCAAAATGCAAATTACAAATCGGAGATGCCAAAATAAAACAAATACAAAAATTAAAATATCTGAGAAGTGTTTTAACAGAGGTTGGAAAGTATGATACTGAAACTGCAATAGCGAAAGATGCCTTCCAAAAGCTAAGCAAAGTATTAAAAAACAAAAAAAAAAAATCGTTAAAAACAAATAAAATAGTACTGAACTGTTACGTGATACCTGTTCTATATAGCAGCGAATGTTGGACAATCTCCTCACAAATGAAGAGGAGACTTGACGCAGCAGGAGGATTCTAAGAATATCATTATACTCTGAACATGTGAGCAACTACATGCAAAAAAAAAAAAATGGAAATTTATACTTAACTTCAGAAAGAAACAGTAGAAATTTCTAAGGTACATAATGATGAAATCGGGCTTGTAAAATCTTACATTTACAGGACAGATTGAAGGCAAGCTGGACAGAGGACCGCATAACTTATTTAATCTCAGTAAAAAGATGGCGGAACAATGTTTAGAAAACATTTTAAAAAAAGACAAAATTTAATAAGCGCTATTCAAAGGACAATAATTTTTGAACAACCATGATTGCCTACGTCCTGAAAGGACACGGCACATAGACGACGACGACGAAGAAGAAGAAGAAGAAGAAGAAGAAGAAGAAGAAGAAGAAGTGGGAGGAGAGGATGTGAAGAAGAAGAAGAAGTAGTAGTAGTAGTAGTAGAAGAAGAAGAAGAAGAAGAAGTAGTAGTAGAAGAAGAAGAAGAAGAAGAAGAAGAAGAAGGAGGAGGAGAAGAAGAAGAAGAAGAAGAAGAAGAAGAAGAAGAGCCCTGAGTTCTGGATTTTGTTTAAAGTTTGAAAACTGTGTTTACGTCATTGAAAACTACGTATTGTTACATATTGGGGGGGGGGAGGACAAGATCAGTAGTACGCAGTGATGAATGGGTAACATTTCCTTGACTGGTAAAGCAGTTTTGGAGAAGTAAAAGTCTGGATTAAAACACATGGAGAATTCGTGGAAAACTGTGTACCTCTTCTCTGTGGTTCGGAAAAAAGAAAGATTAAATATTAATAGAAAGAAAAAAAGATATTAATAAAATAAAGAAAGAAAATATATTGAAAGAAAGAAAAAAGACAGGAAGAAAGGAAGAAAGGAAGAAAGGAAGAAAGAAGAAAAAAGCAGACATTAATAGAAAGAAAGAAATATAGATATTAATGAAAAGAAAGAAGATAGTAGATATTAATAAAAGAAGAACATATATTGAAAGAATGAAAGATATTAAGGAAAAGAAAGAAAGAACATATATTGATATAAAGAGAGAAAGAATACATTTAAAAAAGAAAGAAGGAAAGAAATAATAGATATGAATGGAATGAAAGTTAAACTTATATTAATAAGAAAGAAAGAAATGAGGAATATTAAAACAAAGAAAGAAATGAGGAATATTAAAAGAAAGAAAAAAGAACAACTTATTATAAAACCCAGGCTGTGTGTATGTGTGTGTGTGTCTGTACGTTTATATATTTGATCGGATTTCCTACATTTTTCAATCGATTTCAACAAAACTTCACAGGACTACATAAAATTACCTTGCGGTGGTTTTGACAGCACCAAAAATTGGAAAAACACAATTGTTTTTGCACAAAATTAATTTGAAAACACGATTAAGAGGCATTAATTAAAGGGGGACAACTCATATCGAGTTATACCAGGTTGTTTGTGAGTGTGTGTCTGTGTTCGTTTATATATGGGATCAGATTTCCTACATTTTTCAACCGATTTCAACAAAACTTCACATTTTTTTTTGGCAGGTAGTGTTTCTTATTGTCTTGCACACTTTTTTCTTTATTTTTACATTCAGAATGGTTTAAAAATTCCATTTACAAGACAATTGTTTATAATAAAATTATATTCAATCGGTAGACTCATAACGATTGAAAACAATGTTTTTGTTTGAGTTTGGGTTTGACCAATTCGTAAAAAAAACAAAAAACAAACAAAAACAAAACAAAAAACTAATTAAGACATGCGTGTCCGTCAACCTTAAACAATAATCTTTGTCAATTTTATTTTTCAGTCTTTATGATGGTTGATACTTGATCTATCTCTTACTGTTACATCCCCGGGCAACGCCGGGCTCTACTGCTTGTATATTAATAAAAAGATAGAAATAATATATAGTGAAAGAAAGAATAGGTATTAATGGAAAGAAAGAAAGAACATATATTAATAAAAGAAAGACGGTATAACAAAAGAAAGAAAAAAGAGAGTAGATATTAACGAAAAGAAAGAAGAATATAAAGGAAGAATATGTGTTGATAGAAAGAAAAAAAGAAAGGGTAGATATTAAGGGAAAGAAAAAAAGTAGTATTAATGGATAGATAGGAAAAAAGAATGAAATATGAAATAAGAGGGTAGATATTAATAAAAGAAAGAATATATATATATATATATATATATATATATATATATTAAAACAAAGAAAAAAAGAGTAGCTTATGAGGGAAGAAAGAATAGTAATTAATAAAAGCAACAATATATATTGAAAGAACGAAAGAAAGCCTAGATATGAATGGAAAGAAAACAACATATATTAATACAAAGAAAGAAAGAAATATATTGAAAGAAAGAAAGAAAGAAAGAAAGAAAGAAAGAAAGAAGAGAACCGTTATTAATGGGAAGAGAGAAGAATATAAAGGAAAACTATGTGTTTATAGAAAAAAAAAAAGCAAAAAAGAACATATATCAAAAAAGAAAAAGAAATAGTATATATTGATGGAAAATAAATAAAGAAAGAAAGAAATAAAGAAAGAAAGAAATAAAGAAAGAAAGAAAGAAAGAAAGAAAGAAAGAAAGAAAGAAATGAAGACGTAAATCCCAAAGTATGAAAAAACAAAACCAGGAACAAATAGAAGGAAAGAAAAATTAAATGGAAAAGGAAAAAAAAAAAGAAAGAAAGAAAGAAATGAAGACGTAAATAAATTGTAAATAAAAAAAAAAAGAAGAAATTAGGTACAAATAGAACGAATAAGTAAGTTTAAATAAAAGAAGAAAGGTCAGCAGGAATGAGAGGTGATTACGAGAAGAAAGAAAGAAAGAAAGAAGGAAAGAAGGAAAGACGGCAGGAAAATAGAAAGAGTAAACAGGAAGAGAGAAAAGAACAAAGGAAGCGTTAATAAAAAAACGAAAGAAAGAACAAAAGAAAGAAAAAGAAAAGGGCAATACGAAAGAAAGAAAAAATAAGCAAGTGACAGAAAACATAAATACAAAAGAAAGAAAGAAAGAAAGAATGTAAGAAAGAAAGAAAGAAAGAAAAGGAAAAAGAAAAGGGAAAAAAAGAAGTAAAACTAATAGAAGAGTCGTCGTATGAATAAAAAAAAAAGTAAAAATAATGCCGAAAAGAAGGAAAATATACAATAAAAGAAAACAGTTTTATCGCTAAATCCTTGAACCAACTAATAACCGTATATAAATCTGTGCAATATCATCCTGGTTTGGGATAAAATTCATACTTGTGTCCTGTGTACTGAGGAATTATGGGGCTTTTAAAACAATTTATGTTCAGTCACACTTTTCGGCTTCTTATGATTACGTGTCGACGATAAAGAGAAGTGAACAAAGTAAATAGTCTTTTTTTTCTTCTTTTTCGCTGGATATAGTTTGTCCAGTGAAGCCCATTGCTTACATGAGCAAAGTTTTCAAAGAGGTGAGGTGTTAGGCGTATCAACATTGTCTACTTCCTTTGATGACAGAGGATATCGTGAGAATAAACTAGCGAGCAAGATACGCACCCTGTGAAACAGACTAGATAGATAGATAGATAGATAGATATGAAGAGATTGGGATATATATATATATATATATATATATATATATATATATATATATATATATATAGATAGATAGATAGATAGATAGATATGAAGGGACTGAGATAGATATGAAGAGATTGGGATAGATAGATAGATAGATAGATAGATATGAAGGGACTGAGATAGATATGAAGAGATTGGGATAGATATAAAGAGACTGAGATAGATAGATAGATAGATAGATAGATAGATAGATAGGATAGATAGATAGATATGAAGGGAGTGAGATAGATAGATAGATATATAGATATGAAGGGACTGAGATAGATAGATAGATAGATAGATAGATAGATAGATAGATAGATAGATAGATATGAAGGGACTGAGATAGATATGATGAGATTGGGATAGATAGATAGATAGATAGATAGATAGATAGATAGATATGTGAACAGAATGAGATGCGTATCTATGAACACAAAAAAGGATTTTATAAATAACAATTTATCAAATGCATTAGCCATATACAGAAATTGGTTCAATAAATAAGTTCAAAATTTCAAAATTAATCAGTTTGTCTGACGATTGCAAATAGCGTGAAATCCTGGGGCGTGAAGTTTTTTTTAACTTCTCTTGAGCGCTTAGCCTTGGAGCGGGTAGAATGGAGATCAATGTGTTTTAGTGGACTGCTTGTCTGAATCATCTTGAAGAAGCGAGGACAAGAACTAAAAGGTGAGCCAATCTAACAGTGATCTCATCTCACAATCTTCACTTTTGCTCCATATGTGGCCTCCTTTGTAAATCACTAGCGTGTTTTAAGTGCCACTTAAGATTATCGCACAAATTTTCATAACTGAATAAACTAAGGTGTCAGATCCTCATATGTCGAAACCGACGGGAGAGTCCATTATTATTATTATTACTGTATAAATAAAGAAGACGTGATTATTCCTTGAAGGAAACATTTTCGGCCAACACCACATATATAATTTATATATATATATATATTAGGTTGGTGCAAAAATAATGATGTAATAATGTCGTTTTTTGGCGTTAAAAATACGCAAAGAAACGACATTATTCCGTCATTATTTTTGCACCAACCTAATATATATATATATATATATATATATATATATATATATATATATATATATATATACTGGTTGTAAAAGCAAAATTGTCCAAATCGTGTAACAGCATAATTGTCCGTCCCAATATCTAAAAAAATCCCCCCCCCAAAATCAAATCAAAAAAATCACAGTAAACTAATTGAGTTCCTTTTTTTCCAGGTTTTCAGATAAGACGTTTAGCCATGTTGACATCATTTCTAGAAGAATCAGTGTAAAACCCTTTGAATTATTCAGCTAGAAAAAAGAACAGGTTAAAACCGTTTTGTGTCAGACCCTCAAACCCACTGTCTTCCAAAATGATCAATAGTGAGAGGAAAAATATCATTCAGTCCTCCACTGGCTTCCATCTTCAAAGTCTATTCAAGAACCACCAAGCGAACAATAGAGAAGAAAACTGGAGAAGGAGGTCACAGCAGGAAGAGTGATCATCATTTCAACTTAGAACTGAAGAGATCAATTCGAAATGATCCAACTCAATTCATAAGACGTTTGACACGTGAGAGAGAAGACAGTCCAAAGAGCAGTGAAAAAAGACTTGAAAATGAAATCATACGTGAAAACTGTGAGGCAGCTTGTTACTCCAGGACAGAAAGTTAGAAGTTTAGAAAGGGCGAAGATCATCTTGAATAAGTTGAAAAATGATCCTGGATTTAAACACACACACACACACACACACACACACACACACACACACACACATATATATATATATATATATATATATATATATATATACTTTATTTCTATCCTTAATGATCTTCCGATCCTTTGCTATGATTAATTAATGATGAACATGTCATTTTCGTTTATGATTAATTTTATCACAATTCTTCTGTTAAACTTGGAGAGTAATTATACATGCTGATTGCTTAGAGTCCAATAGTGTTATAAAAACCTCGGAGAATTTCAGTAATATCTTTATCATGGATATCTTTAATCATTTCTAAGATACAACGGTTCAAAGCTTAATCTAACAATTGGGCAAATTTGCTGCTACACGATTTGTACAAATTTGCTGTTACAGCTGGTATATATATATATATATATATATATATATATATATATATTTATATATATATATATATATATATATATATATATATATATATATATATATAAACAAGGAAAGAAGGAAAATCGTGTGTAAAAACGAAATTTAAAGAAAATAAACTCGGATGTAAATAATGCAAGACACGTTGAAAAAGGAAAAGGAACAAAAAAGAAAAGCAAAAGAAAAGCAAAAGAAAAAGAAATAAAAAAAAGAAAGAGACAAAAGGAACAAGGATGAAATGAAAGGGAAGGAAAATGCGCCAAAGAACGTACGAAAGAAAGAAAGGAGATAAAAGAAAGGAGAGAAAAGAAACACAAATTAAACAAAAGAAAAAGAATGAAAGAAAAAGAACGAAAGAAAAACCAAAAAGAAAATAGCGAAAAAAAAAAACAAAAAAAAAAAAAGGAAGAAAGAAAGAAAGACAAAAAGAATAAAGAGCATTAAAGATATTAAAAGAAGAAAAGAAACACGAATAAAAAGTAAGGTGGAAAGGAAGAAAAAGGAAAATAAAAGAAAATGAAAGAAAGAAAGAAAGAAAAATGAAAGAAAGAAAGAAAGAAAAGTGAGAGGTGGAAGAAAGGAGATAGAATAATAAAAGAAGACCAAATGAAAGACGGATAAAATGCCACAAAACAAAGAAAAGAATGAGGAAAGAAATAGTCTGTATATAAGTGGAAGAGCTAAAAGATTAAAAAAAAGGCGGGAAAAAGAAGAAAAAAAAAGCATCGCTTAATCTCGCGCGCTGAAATCAAGTCACGTCAGCCAATGCCAGATCCGCATAAAATTACCGTAATACACCACCGAAAAAATCTCCGTCAACTTTTACGGGTGGATCACACTGACGCGTCAAGTGCGGGTAGCTCTGCAGGAGGCTCGGTGGAATTTGAGTCGGCAATGGCGGGAAAATATCGCTTGTGTCTGGCTTTCTTTTGTTCGCCATTTTTGAGGGAAGGTGTGGACTTACTAGTCGCTTTTACTTCTTTTGTTGTAATGATTTGTTTTATTTTTCGTTTTCGGCTGTGTGTCACCGTGTACTGGCTTGACCTTTCAACGACGTCGATTGCTGCTATCAGTCCACACCGTTTCCCCAATATTCGTATCCCCAATCTCTCTCTCTCCCTCCCTCTCTCTCTCTCTCTCTCTCTATATATATATATATATATATATATATATATATATATATATATATGTGTGTGTGTGTGTGTGTGTGTGTGTGTGTGTATGTTTGAATTGGTAATGCCCGGTTACACGTGACTAGCAGAAGGGCGAACACATGCAAATAGTAGTGTTCAATAAAATGGCTTCCTATCTCTATACGCAATATTTATGCGTGATATTTCACGAGTTAAACACGTTTGCAATTTAAGAATTTTCTTTGGATCAACGAGGATTTCAGCAAGTTACCTTCGTAACTTCTTCTTCTTCTTCTTCTTCTTCTTCTTCTTCTTCTTCTTCTTCTTCCATGTGTCGTGTCTCTTCAGGACGTTGGCGATCTTGGGTTTCCACTATTTCCTGTTTTTTGTAGCTCTTCATAAATTTTGTCTTTTTTTCATCTTCCTAAACCCTGTTCCGCCATCCATTTACTCAAGCTCTCTAGGTAGCTTATGTGTCGTTTTATTCTGTCCCTCTTGTTTTCAATATGTCCTGTGAGTGTTAAAATTTCCAAGCCCTCTTTCCTCATTATGTGCCTTAGAAATTTCAACTGTCTTTTCCTGATGTTAAGTACAAGTCTCCTTTTTGTTTCCACGTTCTCGTCGCTAAAATATCCGATCCACGTTACCTTCAGGATCCTTTTGTACAATCACACTTCTATTACTTCAAGTCTCTTTTTCATCTTTGAGGAGATTGTCCAGTATTCAGTGCCATATAGGAGGACTGATATTACGTAACAGTTCAGTACTCTTTTCTTTGTTTCTTTTGCTTCAAGTCTCTTCTTCATCTATGAGGAGATTGTCCAGCATTCAGTGCCATATAGGAGGACTGATATCACGTAACATTCCAGTACACTTTTCTTCGTTTCTAATGACATTTTTCCGTTTCTTAATACTTTAATTAACTTTTGGAAGGGATTTCTCTATATGTGCCCTAGAAATTTCAACAGTCTTCTTTTGATGTCAGATATAAGGGACCTTTTTGTTTCCATAAGCAGTCCATGACATTCTCAGCATCCTTCTGTAGAACTACACTTCTGTTGTTTCAAGTTCCTTCTTCATCTTTGAGGAGATTGTCCAGCATTCACTGTCATATAGGAGGACATATCATTAACAGTTCATTACTATTTTCTTTGTTTCTAACGACTATTTTCTGTTTCTTCATATACAGCTTAGCTTTTGGAAGGCATCTTTCGCTATCGCACTTTGGATTTCAGTGTCGCATTTTCCGTCCTCTGTTAAAACATTTCCCAGATATTTAAATTGTTGTACTTCTATGATTTTGATATCTCCAATTTGTAATTTGCATGTTGGGTGAGTGAAATATTCTTCTTCTATGTGCCGTGTCCCTTCAGGACGTTGGTGATCATGGCTCTTCACTATTTCCTGTCCTTTGCAGCTCTTAATAATTCTTTTTTTGTTATATCTCCTAAACACTGTTCCACCATCCATTTACTCAAGTTTAGTAAGTAGCTTAGGCTGTCACCCTGGCTTTCAATCGGTCATGTGGGTGTTAAAATTTGCAAGCCTTCTTTCTTCATTATGTTCCCTGGGAGCTAAATCAACTTGATTGACCATTCTGGTTTTGGGAGAAATATTTTCGCTGACATTAAAATCTTAATGGACATCTCGCCAAGGATTATTACCTAGTTACGCAGGACATGAGGGGAAATGCAATGTATATATATATATATATATATATATATATATATATATATATGTGTGTGTGTGTGTGTGTGTGTATGTATGTATGTGTGTGTGTGTGTGTGTGTGTGCGTGTATGCACATGTACGTAATGATAATTTCTTTGTTAGGGTGTTTATTTTGACCAGAAGAGAATTTTTGGCCTCGAAACTCATATCCCAGAATTCTTCGCTTTTATTCAAACTTCCCATTCAATCATTTTCGAATGTTTTGTTTTAATTTGTTAATATTTTTTGATTCTTTTTAATGCCTTCCTAATTTTGCTTGAACGTATATATATATATATATATATATATATATATATATATATATATATATATATATATATATATTAATTCATCTAGAAAAATTCTCAACAGAATGCAGAAAGCACTGGACGGCCGTTTCGTCCTATTTTGGGTTTCATCAGCAGTGCTCATGCACTACCGAGATTCGAACCCGAAGCGTCATACCAACTGTACCAACGGGCCTCGGTGACGAAGAAGAAACTGAATAGACTCGATATAGCGCCGCTACTCACAAATTTCGTGGTGATACTCATCCAAGTATTCATAACCCAACTGACTTTCCTTTCCCCACGAACTGCTCAATCGCAGAGTAGAGTATTAGCAGGGTCAAGCAAGGACACAAGTAATAGAATTTTGGGTATATATATATATATATATATATATATATATATATATATATATATATATATATATATATATATATATATATATATATATATATATATATATATATATATATATATATGGTAATTCGATAATGCAATACTCTTCGGTGAAGCGAATCGAGTCCTCTCGGTCACTGTGTGTTTATCTAAAAATAATTACGCTAAAATTCACCTTCCGACGGCGTAGTGGTAGAATCTCCGACTGACGTCAATTCAACCGGGTTTCGATCCTAGCTAGAGGAAACCAGACATCTAGCCACACTGAAGAGCTGTGAAACAGTCTGTCTGTGGTTGGCAATATATAGGCTCCTGAAAAATTTATTTCGGTTGGGCTCTCTGGGGGAGGAAATGTGGGTTTATAAACTGACTATTACGGCTGATAATGCAAGACTCTTCGGGAAAGCAAATCGAGTCCTCTGGGTAACTGTGTTTATCTAAAAATAAATACGCTAAAATTCACCTTCGCCCCTACCGTGCGCTGACAGCTTAGTGGTAGAATCTTCGACTGACGTTAGTTCAGCTGGGTTTCGATCCTAGCTAGAGGCAACTGGGTGTCTGTCCACCCTCAAGAGCCAGTGATACAGTAAACAGCCTGTCCATGGATGACAATATATATTAGGGTAGGTTGATTTTCAATTTTTTTTTTTTTTGAATATTAAAAGTATCACGCGGGGAAAGTTGGTTATTTGTATAATAAGTACTGACACCAAAAAGTAGATTTGTAACATGCATCAATTTTTGAGCATTTAGTTTAAAAGATCGTCTTATTAGATGCACCGGAAAATCTTTGTTTTTCATACATTTAGATATGAAATTGCTTAAAAATTTATAATTTAAATCAAAAAAAGTTTGTCAATTTATATTATGCAAATGAAATGAATACAATATATCAAAAAGTAGCAATTAAAGTTAAATTATAACCCCCACCCCAACCCCAACATTTCAGATAAACTGCATTTTACCTCATTAATTGAGATACGTCAGTAATAACATTGAAAGATATTGTAAAACAGTTACTTCTATTAGGTTGGTGCAAAAATAATGACGTAATAATGTCGTTTTTTGACGTGTTTTTTAACGTCAAAAACGACATTATTACGCCATTATTTTTGCACCATCCTAATATTTTGTTGTCAATGAACCAAAAGCAAACAAGTATGAACTTTGCTAGGAACAAATTAAGGGATGATGATTTTAATATAAACTACCATTGTAATTTGAACACTTCTCTAAAAATCTACTGGTTATTAATAGAGGGGCTTTTAAGTTTCTATTTTATATAATAATTGTAAGGCATTAAGTTATAAAAGACATGAAAAAAACACGAATGTTGTGGGAATAATAGCAATTTTTATTATTGCATCTTATTAAACTGCTCTACATAAGAGCCGTTTGAAGCAAAAGAAGGCCTCATTTCATGGCATGAAAACTTTTGTAATGATGTGACTATGCCTTGCTTCAGTTCCATAGACCAATTGGGAAGCTGCAGTTGTTAATTTTTTTGCCCTTTCAACACTTTGTGTGAGGGAAAATCAGGCAACTCTAATATTGTCGCACTCATTGATGACTCCAGAAGATCATAATCAGAAAATTCCTTTCTGAATCCAAGCTCACAAACTCCATTTTGGGACAGGTCGATCAACTGAGACGAATGTATTGCATCAACATTTATCTTTGATATTTTTTTTTTAACTTCGTTCTGGTTGTCTCTCCACTCCTGAAAAAAAAAAAAAAAATTAAATAAAAAAAAAAATATATTAACCATACTTGTCTTAATTTTTATAATGAAATTAGGATAGTACTTTAAAATGAAACTATAAATCAATGAAATCATTTTAATCAATATTATGTGAATTACTTAATGGCTACAATTCTTTTTATAGTTTCTTCCCTCACTTCTAGTCTATCTTATTTCAGCATTGCATACAACATATTTTCTGTTAGGAGACCAAAATCATTATGTTGATTATTTTCAAATGCAATCTCCTGAATTTCAGGTGGTAATTCCTTAATTCTTTACAACATATTGAAAATATACAATTGCTGGTTATGAAATTTATTGTCTCTTTAAATATCAAACCAGCTACACTCCAACAATAAACTGAATAAGGCTACCAAAACGTAGCTAATAACGGATACATCAAAATATAGACATAAAGAAAACGCAAACACCCCTGTCTAGTAGAAGTGAATTAATATGTAACCTTGGAAACGTGAATTATGATTTTAGCTGTGTCTTTAAAACCCAGTAATTTTAAAAGTTACTGCAAAATTCGCTTGAGGATGAAATGGAACTAATGTCTTTAATTTAATTACAAAATTAAATTCGGACCTTCCATATTTGAAACATGGTTAGAACTGTGTAGCGGAAAAACCATATTTTAAATAAATTAATTTATAATATATATATATATATATATATATATATATATATATATATATATTAATTCATCGAGTCTAGATGAATCCTCAAGAGAAAGCACTGGAGGGCCGTTTCGTCCAATTTTGGGTTTCATCAGCAGTGCGCATCCACTACCGAGATTCGAACCCGAAGCGTCATACCAACCGTACCAACGGGCCTCGGTGACGAAGAAGAAATGAATAAACTCGATATAGCGCCGCTACTTACAAATTCCGTCGTTATACTCATCTAAGTATTCATAACCAAACGGATTGTGCTCCAAAAGCCACGACTTTCTTTTCCTCCCGAACGCTCCATCGCAGAGCATTAGCTGGGTCAAACAACGATATACAAGTAATACAATTTTAGGGATTTAGTATATATATATATATATATATATATATATATATATATATATATATATATATATATATATATATATATATATATATATATTTATAAGTAACGAAAATCTTGGTAATCTGTATGGATAATCCCAAGGAGGATGAAATCCTGAGAGCGCAATGTTAAGTCAGTGCGAATGATATTATTTAAAGAAAAAGAAACCACTTTAAGGCTCCATTTGTAATAATTTATTTCACCAGAGAATTTTATTTTTCTCTGGATCTTAAGACTTCACTTTCAAAAGGTGAAACGAAAAATAAATTTAAAATTGACACTTTTGACGGGCCGTATTAAGCTCATATGGGAATTAACTCCTCGTCCGTTAAGGACCGGCGTGCCCAACAGGTGTCACCTGACCGTTATCCAGCGAATGTTAGCATAAACGGCGTAAAGGGGATGAAATTCCTCGGAACTGATTCCTCGCCCGGAAAGGAGTGACAGGAACGGCAGGTATCACCGGACCGTCATCCATCGACTGGGAGCATAGAACGTTAGAACGTTAAACAACTGGGGTTAGTTGGAAAATGTAAAACAGGCGATGAGCTGTTTAAATGTCAATATTTTAGGTGTATGTGAAACAAAATGGCCAAACAACGAAAATTTTGTCAGTAGCAACCACAGAATTATACAGGGCGTCCATAAAGTTCGTGTGCACTTTAAAAAATTTATAATTTTATTTGTATTTGCAATAGAAATAATTTCTAAAAACGATTAGAAAGAAGTAAATCTATATTTTTTAAGGTTTTATTGAAATTTTATTTAAGTTTCCACATGTCCTCCATCATTAGCAATACAAAGGGTAATACGATTTTGCAGTTCACGGAAAACATTTGCCAACTGATTTACAGTAATGCCTGAAATCACATTAGTTATTTTAGCTACACTTAAAACTAGGTACATTAAACTTTATAACATTTTTTACAGATTATTTCTATCGCAAATACAAATAAAGTTATAAATTTTTTAAAGTGCACACAAACTTTATGGACGTGAAACATGAAAAAGGAGTTGGATTTATACTAGATCAAATCATCATGAAATGCGTTCTGGCATACTGTCAGTTATCTCAAAGAATTTTCGCAGTTTAACTGAAAGGAAAGCCTTTCAATATATCTATTATAATTGTATACATACCGACAACACACAGTACTGAAGAAGAAATCGAATCTTTCTATTCCATGCTAGACAACGCCTTGTTCAGTCGAAATCACAAGAAATTATAATTATCATAGGAGACCTGAATATGAAAGTGGACGAATTTGGACTAGAAACCCGCAACGACCTCGGTGAAAAATGGGTCTAATGGTGCCCGGCCAATATCCAGGTAATAGACAACACCTGGTTCAAGGAACATCCAAGACGATTATGGAGACGGAGAAGCCTAGGACGAGAAACTAAAAACCAAATCGACTACATAGCTATGTATCGACAAGAGATTCAGGAATGCAGTGGTTCACAGCAAAACCTCTCCCAGAACAGTCTATCCCAGCGAGCGAAATAAAGGATTCAGTTCGACATTCCAACCACCTGAAGAAGGCCGGAGCGTACAACGGTCGAAACGTTGTGATAAATATCGGAACAAAGATGAGGACAATAGTCCGAATAATGTAAATAAAGAAGAAACTTATATTTAATCTTAGGAATAGTCAGTGGAAATTTCTGGGACACGTAATGAGGAAGGAGAGCTTGGAAAATCTGATACTCACAGGGACGGATAGAGGGAAAGAGGGACAAGGGAAAGCAACATGTGACATACTTAATGAACTTGGGAGAAATAACAAAAAAGACAAAACTTATTAAAAGCTACAAGTGACAGGAAGATGTGGAGGGCTATGATCGTCTGTTTCATAATTCAACGCTATCTTCATGGCTTGAAGGTTGTGTTGATGGATTTTATTCAGATTTTCGGATTAGTATAACCGGTTTAATAGTTTGCCGGCCACTGCCACCGAACGGACAGGGAAATCGTCTCAACCTTACTCTTATGGCATCCTTCTGGAAGTGTCTCCTCACGAAAATTGACTTTCCCAGAGACAACAGCACGGTACTCAGGGTTGGACATTGGGATCTGAAGACAGCAATGCAGGACCGAACAGTATGGAAAGGGATTGTCAACAGAGTTCAGACAAACCCTAGGCAGAACGAAGGATGATGATGATGATGATGTATAGTCTTAAGGTTTACCTTTTATGAAGTCAAAGAGTGTGTAGAAATTGTTTGTTGGGATTAGAGTCCCAAATGCTTCACTGAAGCATTTTATAGAAAAAGATCTATTAAAATGAAATGCCAGTGTTTTTTTTTATTTCTGCGATATGCAGACGACAATTTATCCATCGCACCCTGTACATAGGGCTGGCATATATATATGTGTGCATTTCACACACACACACACATACACACATATTAACACTCACACACGCATACACACACATACGCACGCACGCACGCACACACACATATACATATATGATAAAATTATAGTTTTAAGGTCTGCTACATTTATGGGTAAAAGAGCATATGTAAATTGTAAATTTCGAGACTAAGGTCAACACCAAGCGGCGACAGTCTGTTTTAGGCTTCGACGCAATCTTCATGGCCTGAAGGTTGTGTTGAAGCATTTTATTTGAAATTTCTAATTGTATAACCGGTTTAATAGTTTGCCCGTCACTTCCACCGAGCGGACAGGAAAATCGTCTCATCCTTAGCCCTACACACACGCAGACATATACAGACATGCCTATGCGTAGAGTAACTGCTAGTAAGTATTAGGTTGGTGCAAAAATAATGACGTAATAATTATATTATAACATTATTACGTCATTATTTTTGCACCAACCTAATAGATCGATATGTCGTTTTGGGGGATCTGAGAAAGGTAATAAATAATTGGACTCATCCGTTACCAATAATCTTTGGTGAGTATGATGGATCGCTTCACACTTATTTTAATCCATGTCTTTTCCTCATCGTCTCTTACCATCCATTGTATTACATTCCACTATGTTTCCAAAGAAGGCGTGGTAGTTCCCAGGTAATAATGAAAAAGAATCTGTGGAGAAGGCAATGGGAAAACGCCTCATTCTTACTCCTATGGCATCCTTCTGGAAGTGTCTTCTCACGAAAATTGACTTTTCCGGAGAACATAGTTCGGTACTCAGGGTTGGACATTGGGGATCTGAGGACAGGACCGAATAGTATGGAAAGAGATTGTCAATAGAGTTCCGACCAACCATAGGCAGGACGAAGGATGATGATGTATAGTCTTTTATAAAGTCAAAGAGTTTGTAGAAATTGTTTGTTGGGATTAGAGTCCCAAATGCTTCACTTAAGTATTTTATAGAGAACCAAATCTCAAACGTACACTATTTGAAAACGATAAAAGCTCATTGGCAGTCTTATAAAGGCGCTCTAAACATAGTATTACTACTATTTCTATTCAGCACACCATAGAATGACTATTACTAATCACTAGTTCGCGAAGAATTACTGAGTATTGGTACTCAATCACAGCCCATGTGGCTACGGGGGGGGAGGAGGGGATCACACCATAAATACCAAATTGAGGGTCCGCGGTAAAATTTTAGTGGTCCATAGAGCAATTTCATTTCGGGACAGTTGTTATAACTGAGAACTGGAATTTCTACAGTAATCTACGCCATATTAAAATATTAAGAATTGAAAAAAACAACTCTTAAAGCAAAAGAAAATGAGATCAAGCAGTGTACTTTAACGTCCCTTTTACTCTACCGGATGTTTTGAATGTAAAAGTTGATTAAAAACTGAGAAGGATATATAAAGGTAGGTTTGGTTCGGTTTATTTTGTTTTACGGCATATCAACCTCAATGGGTCATTTAATGCAGAGAACTTTTTTTTCAAAAATCTATTTCTGTTAATATTTTTTTCCTCAAAAATGTATAGCTGGTAATATTATTTTTTCAAAAACGTATAGCCGGCAACACTATTCTTTCAAAAAAAAAAAAAAAAAGTATAGCTATAATATTATTTTTTCAAAAACGTAAAGCAGGCAACATTATTTTTTCAAAAACATATTATCAGAGGCCTTAATGTTGAACGTAGTTTATCGTCTTACCCAGGACGCGGATGTAGTTTATCCTCATACACAGGACGCGGATGTACTTTATCCTCATACTCAGGACGCGGATGTAGTCTGGGTGTTAACTATTTGCCCATAGCTGGGACCCTAACAGGCGCTACCACCCCGGGTCAGGGTGGACCTGGGAACACCAGCAATTCAGAGGTGGTTCCACACTCTTCAAAACCTCCTGATCAGAGGCCTTGTTGTTGGAGGTAGTTTATCGTCTTACCCAAGACGCGGATGTAGTTTATTGTCTTACCCAGGGCACGGGTGTAGTTTATCGTCATACCCAGGACGGGTAAAGGAAGGATTATATATATATATCAAGAAAAATTATATAAAGATTATAAATTATATAAATTAATTTAATATATTAATAATAATAAATAATAATAATAATTTTAAATATTAATGTAAATGAATTAATAGAGTAAATGACTGTTGTGAAAAGGGGGGATCTTCGACTATCATTGTCATCGATGGAGCCGAATATAAAAACAAATTGCAGGACAGCATCAACCACAGGGATTTCATTGAATAAATCTGCACTTTTAAAAAATTAATTAATTAATTAATTGCTCACCTATTTTAAAATGGTTAATTATAAGTTATTTTACTAGTGTACATAAATGTTCCATAGAATTTAGTTGTTAAATACGGGTTTATTTTCATGTTCATTTTATGTTTAATGTTCTTTTTATAGATACAAGTATTTAAGTAAATGCTCTGTTTATAATAAACAGTATTAAATAACATTTACCGGCCTGAAAAAAAATAAAAAAATGTCTTTAATAAATAAATTGTCGGACTTTGTCCATTTCTTAATGTATGACGTCATTTGTTTACATTTGATACGCCATGAGCAGTTATGAATGTACGAGATTCATGGAAGATTGAAGTTTATAAGCAGTAAATTCGACCTTGCCTTCCGAACGATCCTTTGTGGCCGATACGGTTAAGGCACGTCAGCGTAAATGACGGTTCCGTAGAGGATGCAGGTTCGAATCCTGTCTAAGGACGAATATTTTCTATGAAAATTTCTCGGACATTCAGGCCGGTAAATGTTATTTAATACTGTTTATTATAAACAGAGCATTTACTTAAATACTTGTATCTATAAAAAGAACGTTGAACATAAAAAAAATGTCTTTAATATATATATATATATATTTCCCTCACTGTTTGGTACGTGTGAGCTTTTACGACATTCTTTATGTTGGTATATTCTTCCGTGTCCGTTTGTTTTTTTTATTTTCTCATCGAGCAGGTTAATTTCTGCTGTTTTTGCCGTTATGCTTTCCTGGCAGAACTGCATGGTGTCCTGCATGAGTTCCCTGGAGAAATCTTCTAATTTACGGTACCATGATGCTAGAAACGCATCATTGTGGTTACCTATTGAAGGTTCCAAATCAATCCTGAAATTGGTCGGTACTAATTGATCCTTCAGGCATATCCCAATATATTCCTGGTGTGATTCATACCTGGCTAATTTGTTGGTTGCTCTATTCATACGGATAGCCAATAATTCGGTGTTTATTGGTTCTGTTGTTGTTACGTCCTCGGCATTTGGTTCAGTCCCGTGTCCATTGTTCATGATTATATTTTGAACAATAAAAAAATTATAATCTTCAGACACACTGGGTTGTAGATTAATATTCTTTCGTTTTTTATATTATTATTTACTTTAGATTCATATATATATATATATATATATATATATATATATATATATATATATATAAGATAAATACTAATGTCAGTGTGTCACTGTGTCGGACTTTTTCAACTTTAATCCTAGAAGCCCAACATATACCATTTTGGAATCAGGCCGACTCCGTGAGCAAATTAAAAACATTCCGGGCCTGATCCGCACACGCAACCCTGAGATTTTGGATTCCCAAGTTTTTATTTCAGACATTGTTTTCGCATTCCTCCATCTTGGCTTCTGCCGATGAAAAGAATTAAAGGGACATAACTCTCTAACTTTCAATAGCTCATATTCAAATAAACAATTACTGTTCTCAAATTACAGTGTTTCAAAATAAAATTCTCCGTGTTTTCAACTTTACGCCTTGAGGCCGTAGCCCGACATATGATACCATTTTGGAATCAGGTCAGTTCTGCGAGCAAATTAAAAATATTCCGGCCCAAATCCGGACCAGCAATCCTGAAATTTTGGATTCCCAAGTTTACATTACTGCGATTGTTTTCGGGGATTTTTTACGGGATTTTTTGCGACAAAATTTTTTTTTGAATATAAAAAATTTAATAAATTTGTGAATAATAAATGCGAAATCCAGCGAAAGTCAAACATGAAATAAAAATAATTGTTTGTACGGAGAGTAAGGACCTACGTACATCAAATTGTCTTTAAATTAAGTGGCGGCAGAAGAATTATCATTGAACTTTTAAATGGTAAGCATAAATATTAATGCAGTAATTAAATGCAACAATCAGTTTTGAGTTTTGTAGTTTATTGTGGCCTATCGCATCTACTCGCACCTATTGTGATGAAGGCCCAACAAACTCTTCACAGGAACTAGATTAAATGTCGCCCGATAGGGTGGCTTTTAAGCTAGTATATATATATATATATATATATATATATATATATGTGTGTGTGTGTGTGTACCTTAAAAATGAAATGTATGAAAAACTGAAAGAAAAATGTGAAAGGCGCTCATGATCAGTGATCCAATAAAAATTTGGTTCAAACTCCTTCAAGGCTTTTATGATGTCAATTTTCAAAGGTTCTGATAAGCATCCACTTTAGGAATGGAAGGGAAACAGCGAAGAGGGGTTTTTAATTTTGAAATTTCCCAGATAAGTCTGACTTGTTATCTTTATTTTCCCATACTATCAGCAATGGTCAGCAGCAGATTCAAAGAAGGAAAGGCAAGATGCCGACACACACGTACGAATGAAGCCGATAAATTGCAGAGTCGTGAATGATGAAGCCGAAACACGTAATTAAGACTTGTTGTCTAATTATTAAAGAAGAAGAAGAAGATGAAGTCAATACATGTAAAAGCGAGAGATAAATAGAAAAGTGTTATAGTAAAATAATAATAATAATAATAATAATAATAATAATAATAATAATAATAATAATAATAATAAATGAATGAAAATTAATAAAAAAATACGTGAGAAAGTAAAACATCATCTGTACTTTTGTGTCATGGCGCAAATGGAGGTTGATTCTTGACTTTGCCTCGTAAATATAACCCGATTGGTAAATTAGCCGTGAGAACAAATGAATGTACCTTCGGTTTTATTTGTCAACACGCTAATCTATATATGCCACACATAAGCTAAAATTGTTTTAATATACAAAAAATGATATATATTTTCCCATATATATATATATATATATATATATATATATATATATATATATATATATATATATATATTAGGTAACTCCACGAAATCGCTAAAAAATAGAGCATAGTCTGATGAAAAAGACGCCAAACTTTATGAAAACAAAACTTTATCGTCTAAATGCTTATGTTTTTATGAAGAGGAAAGACCAAAGTTTTTTTTAATTATTTTTAAAAAATTTTCCTTCTTTTTAGAACATTCTAAATTTTGATTAAAAAAAACCTTGTTTCTCTTTGTACCAAAAGGGGCTAGTAAATAACATAGATAATTTTTAGCGCGTTTTTTTTGTATTACACACATTAATTTGGAAAATCTTGCAAAAATAAATATAATTGTCAGATGTTAATGAAACTTTCAGAAACTATTCACAGATGATCGAAATTATTATAAATATGTTTTTTTTATCAAATTCATGGCAGAAATATTTTTTTATATATTTATTAACACCCCCATAACTAATTTTATGAAAATACTCTAGAAATTCGAGCGCATCAATCTTAGTGATTACAATAGTTAAAAGCACAAGGCTTTGAAGAATGCAAATCATGTTTTTTTTTTTAATTGGATCCCACGTACCTGAAAATCAGCTCTGAATTGTAACATACAAAACTCAATAAAACAAAGATATTATTTAATTTCAAATGCTTTTATTTGTTTTTAGTTGTTTATATGAATATGGACAATATTTTCTGAAAGCAAAAAATTTTTTGAATGAAAATTGAATTTTTAATATAATTATTTGTTATTTCTTTAATTATAATAGATTTTTACAAAGTTAGTTATTAAGTTTTTAAAAATATTATAACATTAGTTAATAGCAACGTCAACCTTTCAAAGTGTCCATATGAGATTGTCATTGTCTAGCGCTTTGAAAATTGTATCATTTGGACCAGTCAGAAGATCCGAAGTAATTAAGAAATGTAATTTTTGTGTTTATAATCGGGCGGTAATTATAAAGTACGGAAGACCAACCAGAATACAATTTAGTTGTTCTCCGCTGTTAAGGCCTTTACTTTTGCGAAACACGTATGGAGAAGTTAATTTGATTTTCAATTTCAACTGAGATGGGTACCTATAAGTATCAGTATCATCTTATGAAATTTAACTACTGCTAAACTTTAATTTATATGATCTTATTTTTATAATTTTTTTTCTCAGTTATGACATTTTTCCATAAATGAAATATCAAAATTAATAATAAAATGAAATGAAATACAAATAACACAGTAAAATGTAATAAATGTACATAAAATTGTAGTATTTTATGTACACTTCTGATAAAATTTCATAAGAAAGGTACCTATAAATTAATTAGATACCTTTCTTATGAAATTTAATCTCACTAACAACAGTCTTATTTTTTAATTTCTTTATATTTTCCATAAAGCATCGTAAACGTAAAGATGAAAGCTAAGTACAAAAAAAAAAAAAAAAAATTAAAAAATTAGAGCGCTGAATGTTTTCCATAAAAGTAACGAGGTAAATAATTTGTTCACTTAAATTTAAATAATTTCACTTCCTTCCATCCGTAGAAAGAATTATCCTCCTGTAAGTTATCTAAACGTCATGAATCTGTCTTTCGTCACCTGGCAAATGACTGGAAAGGTTATGACCTGCTCTGTTTTATTTTCAAATTACATTTCTTCGGCGCAGAAGCTAAGTTAAGCTTGGTTCAAAATATTTTAAATAAACATTATAATTTATGATTCTATTAAAATAAGTTTTGAAAAAATGATAATTGATTTTTAAAAGAATATCAAAGTCAGATTTTCATCTTTTTTATAAAATGGAAAAAAATGATTGAAAATGATGGATTATCTGTCCATTTTTTTGACAAAGAAAAACAATATTTTTAACGAAAATTTCAGACGTACTAGGAACGATTAAAAAATGTAAAAAAATACCCCCCAAAATACTTTGATCTTTCCTCTTTAATAATATGAACATTAGACGATAAAAACTTGTTTTCGTCAAGTTCGGCGTCTTTTTCATCATGCTGTGCTCTTTTTGTTTACATTTCGTAGAGGTACCTAATATATATATATATATATATATATATATATATATATATATGTTATGGTCTGGTTCCTTGTACCACGGTGATAGTCCAAGGTAGAACTAATAAAGAAGAACTCGAACACGGATATGGAATAACACAGATATATTACAAACAGGAATATATAGAGAGATGTAGAAAGTGTTAGTACGAGCAAAATATATGTGAAAATATATAGAAAATAGGAAAGAACTCGTTAGGTAAATAATCCAAA
Organism: Acanthosepion lycidas; assembly: GCA_963932145.1. Classification (NCBI taxonomy): domain Eukaryota; kingdom Metazoa; phylum Mollusca; class Cephalopoda; order Sepiida; family Sepiidae; genus Acanthosepion; species Acanthosepion lycidas. The sequence goes on from OZ010586.1 coordinate 30,861,952, forward strand.
GTTCTTTAGTATTTTTGTTATTATTTTTAAAAAATAGTGCTCGATACAAAAATAGAGAATAAATATAATTATTTATTTAAAAATATGATTCCAACACGCTACATAAGAGTTCTCATGTTTCAAAACAAGAGCCGAAAACTCCAATATAATTATTTGAATTAAACTGAATTAAAGTAAGCTCTGTTCCATCTTCAAGCGAAATTTTTTTTAGAATAACTTATTTCTGAAATTTACGTCTTTTAATAGCATATTCATTATTGAAATCAAAATTTCTATGGTAAGGGCTAGAGAGATTGTTTAAATAAAAAGGGGTGTAGGGTGTTAATAATTTGTATCAGTATAGAGTTACATTTACAGATGTCAAGTCAGGGGAAGGTTGGGGTGTTTAAATTTAAAACGGAAGATGATTTCGCCTAGTCTGGTTTACGTGGCTATGGAGATTTCTTTATTTTTTTATTTTATTTTTTCTGAAAGGGTTTTGTGCATATAAAAAACTGCCGTAACATTTTTTTTTGACGACTTCATAAAGGGTTATCTTTTTTTGTAGGGTATTTAAACTATTTATTAGGACTATGGATTTTAAAAATTATTTTATTGTTTGTTTTTATGCTAATTATTCAATGCAAAAATTTGATGATGTCGGCAAAAAACCGTTAACTCATGTCTATTGTTTAATAGATTTTTTTATTATTTAGAAACTTAATAATGTGCAGTTTTTCATGTAGGCATAAAGGGCATGGGTCATCCCAAGTTTTACAAGTTCTAGTTTTGTTTATAATTTTCCATTTAACTTTTGGTGTTTTATTCATTTCCTTCAAACGTCAAAAATATTTAGATAGAGATATCTGATTTCTTTTATTTATATAAACCTGAGAAACCTAGGCATCAATCTAGACACGTGTTATGCTTTAGCCTTTGGGCTTCAAAGATGTCTACAAAAGAGACCTGAGAAACCTAGGCATCAATCTAGACACGTGTTATGCTTTAGCCTTTGGGCTTCAAAGATGTCTACAAAAGAGACCTGAGAAACCTAGGTATCAATCTAGATACGTGTTATGCGTTAGCCTTTGGGCTTCAAAGATGTCTACAAAAGAGACCTGAGAAACCTAGGCATCAATCTAGACACGTGTTATGCTTTAGCCTTTGGGCTTCAAAGATGTCTACAAAAGAGACCTGAGAAACCTAGGTATCAATCTAGACACGTGTTATGCTTTAGCCTTTGGGCTTCAAAGATGTCTACAAAAGAGACCTGAGAAACCTAGGCATCAATCTAGACACGTGTTATGCTTTAGCCTTTGGGCTTCAAAGATGTCTACAAAAGAGACCTGAGAAACCTAGGTATCAATCTAGACACGTGTTATGCTTTAGCCTTTGGGCTTCAAAGATGTCTACAAAAGAGACCTGAGAAACCTAGGCATCAATCTAGACACGTGTTATGCTTTAGCCTTTGGGCTTCAAAGATGTCTACAAAAGAGACCTGAGAAACCTAGGCATCAATCTAGACACGTGTTATGCTTTAGCCTTTGGGCTTCAAAGATGTCTACAAAAGAGACCTGAGAAACCTAGACACATGGGCATCTGAAGCTTCTATATATAGGTCGTATATATGAGTTGCATTTGAGGTCTGCAGGGAGCTTGAGAGTTAAAAAACGTTCAGACCATCGAATCTCGTTGTACATTATAATGCAATACTTGCATTTTTCAAGTATTCAAACTTACATGGAATTATTACCCATGATAACACAAAAATATACAGAAATGACTCATAGGCCACTTATAGTTTATCGACCCACTTTGCATTCTTAACGGTCGTAGAACCTAAAAAGCTGTTAAGATTACTTAAAGGTAATCCAAATAATGTGAAACATAAAAATGAAATCTTTATGAAAGAAATTCAGACAATCTAAGACTATTAGTCTTGGTATTAGGCGTAAACAGATTATATGACGTGAAGAAGTCAAATGTGATTGGATGAATACATTTGAACTACACTTTCAGATCGTGTCTACTTGACCACATTGGCAAATAGTCGTTCATCTTAAGAGGGGTCCAAAGAATTCTGGCTAAGATCCTGGCTCGTCAGAGGCTAATTCTTTATTTCCGATCCATTTTGCTTATTTAATGATTGTAGAATATAAAAACGACTTGGACGTTAAATAAAAAGAAGAAAACCACTAAAACAAAAATCAATGAGAAACGTCTACTTTTCGGTACCGTGTCCCTTGATTACATGAGCGATCATAGCTCTCTACATCTTCCTATCCTTTGTAGCTCTAAGCAAAACATTTCCTTTGTTAAATGTTTATAATTCTTTGTGCATTTGTTTAATATTAGGTTGGTGCAAAAATAACGTCGTTTTCTCACATGTGTTAATACGTGAGAAAACGACATTATTTTTGCACCAACCTAATTCTTACTTGTGATATAACATGATTATATTAACAACTAATAAAGAGATGGGTAGATAGATAGATAGATAGATAGATAGATAGAGAGAGAGAGAGAGAGAGAGAGAGACGACATAAAAAAGAGAGAAAAGTAAAAGGCTGAGAAGTACAAAGAAAATGTGAAGACGAAGTTCATGGGAAAAGGAACAAGAAGAGTGAGAAAAGTAAAAAGAAAGACAGAAAGAATGGAAGAAAGAAGGAAAGAAACAAGGAATGAAAAAAGACGAAAAATAAGGCCGAAAAAAGGAAGTAAAAAAAATTTCAAAAAAAGGAAGAAAAATGAAAGAAAATAATAAGAATAAATGAAGGAGATTTATATAAGAAGAAAATAAAAAAAAAAGAAAGAATCTTTACACTGACTGCCTTACTTCCAGTATTGAAATCTAACGTGCGCCCGTCTGCACTTGTGTGGATGTAAACGAAACCAAATCCATACGAGGAAAACAAACGAATGATTAACAGCCAGAAAAAAGAAAAAGACGAACAAAACTAAACAAACAAAAAAAAAAAAAGGAAAAAAAAAAGAAAAAAGAAAAAGATTATCAAGAAGCATAAATCTCGCCACTGATCTCGCGTGACTTGAATACCACATCAAATGTTAACGGCATTGGTGTTTCTAAGAAATAAAAACAAGGAAAAGTAACAAACTTAAAAAAAAAAATTTAAAGAAGTTTTGGAAAAGAAAATAATTTACGTGTTGAAAATAAATGTAGAATTTCTAACACGGAGGAAGATGGGAGCAGAGTGAGTTCAGTCAACAAGGAAACCGTTTAGGAGGATGGTGATGAAGATCGGTGGCAGAAAAAAAAGATAGAACAGGGTTGGCAGTGGCGATTAGATAAAAAAAAAAGGCTAAGGGGAAGAAAAAGAAAAGGAGGGACGAATAAGAAATGAGAGCGGGAGGAAAAATGAAAAGGAAGTAATTGTTGGGATTCACCAAGAAGAGCGAATTGAAAAAGAGAGGGGAAACGGTATGAAGAAGAAGAAGAAGAAGAAGAAGAAGAAGAAGAAGAAGAATAAGAAACGGAGCGAAAAGACAAATGGAAAAGAAAGTTCAGGAAGAAGAAGAAGAAGAAGAAGAAGAAGAAGAAGAAGAAGAAACGGAGCGAAAAGACAAATGGAAAAGAAAGTTCAGGAAGAAGAAGAAGAAACGGAGCAAAAGACAAATGGAAAAGAAAGTTTAAGAAGAAGAAGAAGAAGAAGAAGAAGAACATCATCATCAACAACAACAACAACAACAAACAGAAAGAAAAACGGAGAGAAAAAACAAATGGAAAAGAAGGTTCAAGAAGAAGAAGAAGAAGAAGAAGAACATCATCAACAACAACAACAACAACAACAACAACAACAACAAACAGAAAGAAAAACGGAGAGAAAAAACAAATGGAAAAGAAGGTTCAAGAAGAAGAAGAAGAAGAAGAACATCATCAACGACAACAACAACAACAACAACAAACAGAAAGAAAAACGGAGAGAAAAACCAGATGTTAAAGAAGGTTCAAGAAGAAGAAGAAGAAGAAGAAGAAGAAGAAGAAGAAGAAGAAAGAGAAACTAAGAGAAAAGCGCGTGGAAAAGAAAGTACAGATAGAACACACGAAGAGACTGTTAAGTGTTAAAAAAAAGAAAAGGAAAGAAACATATAAGAATATGAGACGGAAAAAAAGTGTACAAAAAAGGATAGAAATATTATGGAATGCAAAATCTATATAGGATGTAAATAATAATAATAATAATAATAATAATAATAATAATAATAATAATAATAATAATATGAATCTATCCACAGACATAACAAGGTAGCGACATATGTGCACTGGAACATATGCAAGAATCACAATTATCGAGAAATTGTCTAATGCAATGCAGTGTGATAGATCCTGACCTGGCACCTCGACTCCACTCACTTTCTCACAGATGAGATGTGGCTTCCCTCTGTCTTTTCTACAAATATTTTTATGCCAACTGCTCTTACGAGGTATTTTCACTGATGCCCCAACTGCATGAATTTAAGCATGCTAGTGGGTGTGAATCTCGGTCTCACCCTTTTAATGTCGAAACAGTTAAATGCAACCGTCTCTTCTATTCCAACAGCTTCTTCTTTCGCACTTCTCGACAGTGGAACTCCCTTCCTCTTACTTGCTTCCCTTATAACTATAATCTTCAAATATTCAAATGTCAATAGACATCTTCTGATGCCTTGATCTTAATCCCCGTCCTTCTCTTTATCCTTTCCTAAAACACCCCTCTTTAATCTTACTTTCACTCTCTATAACCCCTTGCGTGCTAGTGACACTCCCGCCTTGCTTGGTGCGAAATGCTTAAAGAAAATACAAGGACCTGGATATCGAGATTAACAGGATGTGAGGAATGAAGACTGAGACTGTATCAATAGAATTGAAGCTCTGGGCCTGGTGAGAAAAGGAATTGACAATTTTACTTACAGTGTCCCCGGTAACATCAACATACAAGTTGTCCAGAAAATCGCCCTACGAGGAACATCACATATACTAAGAAAAGTGCTAGGAATTAAATGGCAATTCTCCTATAGGGCCTAAGGACCATAGTTTGGACCCGGCTCTACAGGATACACAAATAATAATAATAATAATAATAATAATAATAATAATAATAATAATAATAATAATAATTACAGCAACAGTGATGGGGTACTACCAACGGATGTTGAGTATACAATGGACAGAGCATGAGAACAAGAAAAATCGAAACTACAAGAAACTGTCGTTAACAATCAGGAAGTGACAGCTAAAATTTTGAGATATACACTAAAGTTCAAATGTTTGAGGCCATCCCTGGTAATTTTTTTTATATTGGCACAAAAAGTAGTTGTTTTATACTTTAAATAAGAGAAAATTATTATACATGGTTAAAAAAAAAAAAAAAATTAAAAATGATTTTTTGATTAGAAATTTTATTATGACAAAAAATAAAAAAGCATTTTATGGTCAAATTTTGCTCTCGTCAAAATATCCTCCTTCAGCCTTGACTACTGCAGCACAAAGTTTTGGCATTCGTTGCAAAAGTTTCTCAAAGTATAACTTTGACCATTGATTCCATTCTTATTTTGTTTTCAATGACTCTTAGAACTCTTTTTCTTTTAAAGTTTTTACACATCTCTCAAGTTCATCGCATGCTAATTCTGGGGGTGACTTCAAACTTTTTAAACTGTAGTGTATAACGAAAAGGTAATTCGATGTTGACAGGTCATACTGAAAGCAAGCGATGCAGGGGGAGAGCAGTAAGCAAGGACCACAAAGACAAAAAAGGTCTGGTAAAAGAGCAAAAGACAAGAAGTCACCGAGAGCTGTGATCACCCAAGTTCAAGTGTTGGGTATGGGAGCACAACATCAACACACTACGCATTGCTGTTGCGGTTTGCATAGTAATTTTTTGCTAGCCTCATGTTAAATAGGTTTTGAAGATAGAGTTATCCTTAAGTTGGTTGCTAACCAAGGATGAAGAGTCCAATATATTTCACTATTTAACCCATAGCTGGGGGAGAGAGGAAATGGATTCATACCTTTCTTTAAAATATTTTGTTCCGACTCGTTAAACATTACATCAGCTGCACATACAGTATATATATAAAATTCTATGACTTCTGTTAGTCCGTCCGTCCGTGGGTCATAATATCAAAAATAGTCATACATTGACTGGTCGAAACCAAACTTAGGGAAGAAGTACAAACAGATAAGAAGGTACTAAGAATAGTTGGTTTTACTAGCATGCGTAGCGTAGTATAATAAAATTTTCATTCATGTTTTGAGAAAAAGTTTTATTATTGAACATACTAAATACTCCTACTATTAAAAAAAACAATTTAATGATTAAAATAACAAATACTTATTTAATAAAAATACAATATTGTTTTTGCATATCTTTTCTTTAAATTTGAAAAATACAAAAATTCACTTTCAGTTCGCCCTGCGTTTCCGAGAGCTTTAAACAAATCACACGCTTCGAAAAATTCGAATTTGGCTCAAGAAAGAAATATTTACACATGGCCATTTGTATGTTGCATGCTCAAGCAGGAAGAGTTATGTCCAGATTTAGATTTATAAGATAACAGTCAGCTGAGCTTGGGCACCAAAGTAAAGCCTTTACAGGCATTAGAGGCATGCCTCCGTAATACTCTGAACAACGTTCATTAGACAGGACAACCGTGTAGGAAAATTTCATCCCCGCTGCTTACGACTTATCCTCTGCAACACATTTAGAGACAAAGTTACCAACATTGTTGTGTTGTGGTAAGCAGACTCCTGAAGCATTAATCTTCTCCTTTGCCAACGTCGTCTTCGACGGCTGGGCCACGTACATCAAATGAATGACGACTGTATACTAAAAGACATCATGTACGGTGAGATGGCCACGGGTCACCGTCCGGTATGCTGGCCTAGAGGAAAAGGATCCTGTAATAATAATAATAATAATATATATATATATATATATATATATATATATATATATATATATATATATATGGATGTTTCATTAAATATTATAGACAAGTGTTGTTTATTTATTTTATGTAAATTCTTTTCATAACGTCTGATAAGCTTAATAACATTATCATTAAACGATGAAAGAAAATCACAATATTGATGCATATTGTTAATCCAATCTAAGCTTTCGACTTACATAAGCCATTATCAAAGATGACAATTACAGTACAATATATTAAGCAATACACGGACAAGAATGTTATAATAGTCTGTTTCTGTTCACATGGATAAACACGTGCATATAAGACGCTGGAAGCTGAAATCACACCACAGCTCATGACGTCACACATGACCACGTAAGAGTGAAATGGAGAAGTATTAAGTATGGGAAGCCGTTGGTATAAACCAGTGGCTTCTGTTACCAATTATAGCCATTTAAGATTATCTGTGGAGATTTCATAGTTTATTTTGTTCAGGTTAGGTTTCAACTATTTTAATATAGCTTCAAAAACTTTTAGTTTTTGTTTATTGTTTTCATGTTTAAGTATAGTTGTGTTTTCAACAAGGATTTTACGGAATTGTGTATGAAGCCAGGCATGTTGTTTTAAATATCGTATTTAATGAAACATGTATGAATGAAAAAATACTGCATAAATACATACAATATATATATATATATATATATATATATATATATATATATATATATGAATTTCATTTCAATACTTCATGAGCTTCAGATCTTTACCTATGATTAATTAATGATGAACATGACATTTTCATTTATGGTCGGTTTCATCACAATGCTTCTGTTAAGCTTAGTAAAGTTTTGTCTAATAGTGTCATAAAAACCTCGGTGGATTGCAGTAAGATATCTTTAATCATTTCTAACATATAACAGTCAAAGCTTAATATGACAACTGGGCAGTTTTGCTGTTACACCCGGTGTTTGTGATCGAAAAACATCGACAGTTATTCTTGTATAGAAATTCATCGTCACAGTTTTTTTCTGTAGAAATATATTTTGCTAATTGTGGAGAAAGAGATTGTTAGTAGTTAGGGCAGATTAGGATCTCTAACATTGATTGGCAGCAAGTCTTGAAGAAGGACAAATCTGAATTCAAACCCATTTTCGTTTCAAAACGCTATTCTGTCAGTAAAGTTTACATTAAGAAAGGCTTACTGACAGAATAAGATCAAGATAGGCAAATGTTTTGTCACAATTACCCGTTATAGGATTTCAGTATGGATAAATAGATATAAAAAAAATCACTTTTCTCCGTA
>OZ010586.1:30875142-30907642 GCA_963932145.1 Acanthosepion lycidas
ACGGGAAGCTAAACGCGGAAGAATGTAGTTTTTACCGATCTTACTTGTCCCACCTTGTCTCGATTACTGCTCGAGAGAACTATTTACGTACACACGCTCAATTGTGTGTATGTGCACAATAATCGAGACAAGTGAATATTACTCATAGCTATCCGCAGCAAATGTATGTAAACAACGCCGGTAATAGCTGCCCTGACGCGAATAAATCCGAACTTTTACTGTCGATAACTCCAGAACAGTAGATTTTATCAAACTTATCAAACCAGATTCGAATGAAACATGTACAATTACACCTAAATGTAAGTAGTCTGGAAATTTTAATGCTAACTGAGTGCGGGCGCTAAACTCCAAATTAACCTTATATTTCAATTTCTGCTATGGTCACACTACCTACCAAGTCTACAGGAAGACCTAAGGTAGGTAGCGGTGTATTGTTATGACTGCATTTCATGATTTGTTTTTCTAATTCTCATAACACTACTAGCGTTACATGAACAAAGTTCTACTTAGTGTGTAGTTTGTAATCTTTTGTATTTCTCTTAAGCTAGAATTTTCAGTGATTTTTTCAATGTGTTGTTGTGTTCCTTTTTTATCATTCCAAGCGCATCTACCATGACTGGTGCTATTCTTGTTTTCAATTTCCACTTTTTTCTGTTTCGATTCCCAGGTCTCTATACTTCGATAGTTTTTCAGTCCTTCGTTGCTATGTTTCAGTCCGTTGCGCAAGCCACATCAATTTGTAGCCATGTTTTTTCTTTTCGATTTTGTCAGTTATGTCCGGCCTATTTACACCAATCTTCCTGTCTGTAAAGATGGCGTAATCCCACAGAATTGTGTATCTTCTATTTTTGCAGCCGTTTCTGGGTGATGTCCATACCAGCATTTATTAACATCTTTTCCAAAGTGTTTGCATATTGTCCAGTGTAAATATTACTCCAATCTATCGTGACGACTTTTATATTCATCTGAAGCAAGTACCGAACATTCGGAAGTAAAATTACTGCGCTACAAGAATAAAGCCTTCCGTTTCAGCCTTTAATCCTGATGCTGGTAACAATCGATGAGTATTAACGTTATCAACACGGGCTTTATTAGCCTCGTTCAGGATATTGGCCATGCAGAACTTTGTCTTGCCAGCGTTCTTTCATCTTTTCAAGAGCTTGATTTTTGGCTTTCTTTTTTTCTAATACTTGCTGCAACAGTTGGTTCTTGAGTTCGGCTTTGGTTTTTTACCGAAATGTAAATTTGTATTTACAACTTTCTTTCACGACTGCATTATTATTATTATTATTATTATTATTATTATTATTATTATTATTATTCGATTTCTGCTATGGTCACACAACCTACGAAGTCTACAAGAAGACGTAAGGCAGGTAGTCATGTGTTGTTATGACTGTATTCCATAATTTGTTTTTCTAACTCCCATAACATCAGTAGCGTTACATGGACAAAGTTCTTCTTATTGTGTAGGCTGTAATTATTAAGACAATCTTTTGTATTTCTCTTAAGCTGGAATTTCCAATGATTTTTTCAGTTTGTTGTTGTGTTCCTTTTTTATCATTCCAAGCGCACCTACTATGACTGGTACTATTCTTATTTTCAATTTCCACAGTTTTTTCTTAATTTCGATTTACAGGTCTTTATACTTCGATAGTTGTTTAAATTCCTTGGTTGCTATGTTACACTTCGTTGGGCAACCATTTCAATTAGTAGGCAAGTTTATTTTAAATTTATTTTCGCATCTTGACTATTATGTCCGGTCTATTTGCTTCAGTCTTCCTACCTGTAAAGATGGTGTAATTCCATAGAATTGTAATGTCTTATATTTCTACAACCAGTGCCGGGTAATGTTCATACCAGTTTTTGTTAATATTTTTCCAAAATTTTTTTCATATTGTCCAGTGTAAATATTACCCCCATCTATCGTGACGGTTTTTATATTCATTTGGTGCAAGTACGGAACATCCCGAGATTAAATGGTCTATGATTTTCTGATATTTCTCACAGAACCTGTATTTTGGATTCACACTATTATGTATAATATTCGCCTGAAAGTTTCTATTGAAAAGACTTTTGTCTTGCATTATAAGAATAAAGACTTCCATGTTGGCCTTTAATCCCGATGCACGTAACTATTAGGTTGGTGCAAAAATAATGTCGTTTTCTCACACGTTAATATGTGAGAAAACGACATAATCTTTGCACCAACCTAATATCAATGAGTATTAACTTTATTATCATCGGCTTTATTAGCCTCGTTCTGGATATTCGTCATGCAGAGGTTTGTCTTGCCAGCGTTGTTTCATCTTTATCAAGAGCTTTATCTTTGGCTTTCTTTTTCATATGTTTTGCTGCAACAGTTCGTTTTGGGGTTCTATTTTCGTTTTTTACAGAATTTGCTAAATGTAAATCTCGTTTGTATCTACAACTTTCTTTCATGAATGAATATTTTTTCTTTCTGTTTTCATGTTGTTTGACTAATTGTATCATCCACTCCTTTGTTATTTCCATGTATGTTAGTAAGCCAATAGTTGTGTTGTATGACAATTCTAGCTGAATAAGACATCCTCCACCTTCTTTACGGAGAATGTATAGACGGTCTGCATCAGCCTATGAATGACGCACGTGATGCTTAGAAAGAAGCTTTCTAGTCTTGGAATCCATTCGTATGATATCATTTAGAATCCAGTTCAAGATGATGAAACTATATTGAACCACTCGGATGGCAAGGCTCTTAATGGCCATAATTCTGTTCTGAAAATTCAATTCAGTTCTTAATATCAGTCGCACCATTCCATAGGAGTCTTTTCGCACTATTTCTTTCATTTTTTATGATAAATTCCTTCACTTTCATTTCCACCGAGGTACTTTTGTCTATATTTATGAGATCAGGTATTGTAATTATTTACAATGTTCGGACTGTTGTCCTCATCTTTATTATCATGTTCACGATGTTTCGGCCGATGTACGGTCCGGCCTTCTTCAGGATCTATTTATATTTCTGAGATGTGGTATTGTAATTATTAGGTTGGTGCAAAAATAATGTCTATTTTTGACGTTAAAAAATACGTAAAAAACCGAAATTATTTTTGCGCCAACCTAATATTTACATTATTTACATTGTTCGGACTGTTGTCCTCATCTTTATTATCATGTTTCCGATGTTTCGGCCGTTGTACTATCCGGCCTTCTTCAGGATCTATTTATATTTCTGAGATGAGGTATTGTAATTATTTACATTATTTACATTGTTAGGACGGTTGTCCTCGCATTTATTCCCATATTCACGACGTTTCGGCCGTTGTACGGTTGAAATTTCGAATCGAACTTTTTATTTCGTCGGTTGGGGTAGATAGTTCTAATTTCACGTGCCATGCCTCTTCCGGATCTCAGTTATCTCCCTTTAACTCAACTCTCCAAGTATTTTTGTTCCCCAGTGCCGTAGCCATGTATTGAAATCACAATTCTTTGTGTCTAGTCACTGGATCCAACCAACACTTTTAACCACTGGGCCATGTGTCCTCGAGGTCATATTAAGTTTATAAGTCCCCAAAATTCATCCACTGATGTCCTCAAGGGTTAGAAGGCCGGAGCGTACAACGGACGAAAGGTTGCGCACATGACAATAAAGATGAGGACAACAGTTCGACCTAAGCTTCTTCTTGCTCTAAATCTTTGATTGTTGTCGCAGGGTCTAATTTTACGAGGATCACTACAACAAACCTCCTCTAGGTGATACAATTAGAATTCTGGATTTAGCACATTTATTCAGATCGAATTCTATTCCAGTGTTATAACTGAAACCTTTTACTATTTTCAGGAGATTTTTCAGCTCACTGTCTTTCCTCATATACAACTTTAAATCATCCATGTAAAATAGATGTTTTTTTTTTTTTTTAATTTTAATATATATTATAGTCATATTCCGTCCTTTTAAGTTCGCTGGTTAATGCTATTAGAGATATACAAGAGAGACAAATGGTCACCTTGATATATTCCTGTGTTGATGTTTATTTCATCAAACTTATAGACTCCATTTATATGATTAAGGTGAAGTGTTCTTTTCCATATCGCCATACTTTGATCAAATTAGTGACGAGCAGTTATACCTTGTCTATATTTAAACATGTTAATATTCAGGATTAATAGGGGTCATAATCGAATGACCTGCGGTAATCTATCGTGGCAATTCTGAGATTTTTCTTTGTTGAAGCAGTTTTCCAAGATCATTCCATTAAGAAGTAATTGGTATTTACATCCGTAAGAGATTGCCACCGTTTTTGTTCAAGAGGTAGTATGCCTTTTTATCTAAGAAGGAATGTATCCGATTGGTTAGAATAGACGTCAACAGTTTGTAAGTAGTGAAAAGATATTTAATTGGTCGGTAGTTTTTTTTATTTTTTTTATTTGTGTGACCATTCTTGGGTAGAAGGAAGTGGATTTCTTTGGTAATCCATGACGGAATTTTAGTTGGATTACTAACCATTTCTTGAAGTTCTTTGGCTAGTTTTTTTGTATTCTATTTAGATAATATAACCAAAAGATAAGAATTTTATCTATTCCTGGAAATTCCCACTTGTTTGCTTTTTTTTCAGTGCACATTCAACATCCTCTTCTGTGACTCCCGCCCATGTTTGTTGTGGTTTATTTCTTATCCTTTCTACCTCTTGCGTAATCCAATCAGCTTCTTATGTTATTTAGGGCAAGTCCATATTTTTCCAGAACGGTATAACTTTTTCCGTTGTTTTTGTCACTTAAATTTTTTTGTCTATATTTCTGAGAAATTGCATGACACAGTTGATAAAGGCGTTGGTTAGATCCAGTGTCAGGACCCAAAGAGTGTGAGTTCAATATCCGGTTAAGGCAGTGGAGAACTTTCAGAGGGAAATTAGCAGGAGATAACTGATAATTGACATCCATTAAACATGGCACGTGGAACTAGAACAGTCTACGCCAGTGAGCAAAATAAAGGGTTCAGTTCGACCTTCCAACCACCTGAAGAAGGCCGGAGCGTACAACGGTCGAAACGTTGTAAAAAATATGGCGACAAAGATGAGGACAATAGTCCGAATAATGTAAATAATGTAGTTAAATTTTTTGTTTGTCTATTTTTCCTTAGAATTGCTTCGCATCGGCTTGAAAGATCGTGTTCTGTCTGTAGAATCCTGATCTTTTTACATAACGTCAGATTCTTTGAGCCTTCAGTTTTAATTATTATTATTATTATTATTATTATTATTATTATTATTATTTCCTTTTACCTTTGTGGTATACACATTTGCTTCCGAGTTCCAACCAGAGATCTAAGATCAAAAATAGCTTCATGACATTTTGCACTGATCATTTTTGTAAAAAAAAAAAAAAATCAAATCCAAAGACACTTAGATCATATATTCTACATATATAAAGCTCTTCGTAATGTTTAAGCTGAACTCAGGAGTACAATTTTTTGTGTTTCTTTAAGGCATGCGCTCCCAGGAATTCCTTCAGTGAGTCTATTAGAAACTTTTCCAATCAATGCGAGGGTTCCAACTAAAACTGGAATTTCTAATGTGGCTCTGATGAGCCACATTTTAAAGATTTCCACTTCAAGATCCTTGTATTCCGATAATTTTTTGAAACTCTTCAAGGATACATTACAATCTGCAAGGACTGCCATGTCAAAAATATCTGTAGTTGAAGGCATAAAATGGTGTTCAAAATATTTAAATTTCGGCATTAAATAACCTATAGAGATGTTGATGTGTCGCTAAACAAATCCAGCCAACCAACCATTTTACATTCAAGTCACACACTTCATTCAATAATTCACTACGATGAGTGGCTCTTGAGCCTTTTATTCTGTAGCAAAAACTCATGGAGGTTCTTTTTCCCTCGTGTACTTTTTTGTTTATGTTTATTGCTAGGGAGCTTTTTATATACAGCGATGTTTTCTGTTGTAGCCAAGGGCTTTTGTAGTACTTTGTAAGATACGGATAACTTGCTAAACATTACACGTTTTAATACACTAAAAAACCTTTCTTCCTAGATATATACTCTATTGAAATAGGGCGTGCGTCTAATATAGCCCCTATGCGTATTTCGTGCTGTAAACTCTGCAGCATTACATTTCAGCTTTTGAAATTGTATAGGCGAGTTCTGGAGCACATGTTGCGACCTAATTGTATCACATTACCCCAGAGACAAATTTTGATTCCATGACAATCTTTACCGACTCCAACCCGAAGGTAAAAAATCATCAGTCAGCGTAGTGTTTTTTTTTTTTTTTTTTTTATTGTTGGTCACTCAATACAAGGCCTCAAAGCCACTCAAATAATAGGATTACTGAATCAGATTGTGACAATCGGAGGAACATCCACTCGGGTGGTTCTTTCGTTTTCTGAATGAAACTTTCTTCTTACGAAGGGAATGATAAATGATACAGACATCCTCCATAAAGATTTGCACCTCACTTTTCGGATATCATTTATAAATATTAGGTTGGTGCAAAAATAATGACGTAATAATGTCGTTTTTTGACGTATTTCTTAACGTCAAAAAACGACATTAATACGTCATTATTTTTGCACCAACCTAATATTTGTACCGTGTTTTTTTTTAAATATCACCCATTAAAACTTGTACCTTACTATTCAAATATCATTCATAAATGTTGTATATCTTTTTTAATATCCTTCAAAGATATCTTTACCATAATTTTCGGACATCATTAATAAACATTTGTACCTTTACGAACATCCCCAATAAAGTGTTGTACCTCACTTTCCAAACATCATTCATAAATATTGTACCTTTTTTAACATCCTTTATAAATATTTGTACCTTTACGAACATCCTGCATAAATACTCGTAACCTCACTTTCCGGATATCATTCGTAAATATTATTCCTCTCTTTTTAATATCCTTCATAAATATTTCGACTTTATTTATTGGATATAATTAATAAACATTTGTACCGGCACGATCATCCCCCATTAATATTTGTACCTCATTTTCTAGACATCATTCATAAATATTGTACTTCTTTTTTTAATATCGCATATAAATATTTAAACATTACTTTACGGACATATTTCATAAACATTTATACATTACATTACAGACATCTTTCATAAATATTTTGCATTTACGGACACACTTCATAAATATTTATACCTTAATTTCCAGACATCCTTCATAAACATTTGTACCTTTACGGTCAGCCACCATAAATATTTATAATTTACTTTTCGGGTATCCTTCGTAATTCTGGAATTAATTATGGTCGTGGTAGAAAGTCAAGGGAAAAGAAAATGTGATCCTTAAAGTGTTGAAAAAAAAAAAAAAATTCAGTAAATGTTTTAACCGCGTCTATTTTTGCATCAACGTCCTGTTCCGTTATCAAACATTTATTATTTTTGTTTTTGTTGCCGTTGATTAAATGTAATCTTAGCTGGACTTTCTTAAACAGATAAAGATGTGTGAAGGGAAATGATTGCTTCTGAAATTTAAATTTGACATAGGATGGGTTTTTCTCACTCCACACATCAGCCAATTGATATCGAAACTGCCATTTTATCAGGAAGAATCTCATTACCAAAAAAAAAAAAAATAAATAAAAAATAAATAAATAAAATAAATAAATGAAAAAATAATTAAAAGGGTTATATTCTGCGTTTTCAAAAACAGAGCACCAAGTTTTCTGAAACTAAGACAATCTATGGAAATAAAATGAAGTGTCCGTCTGTTTGCCTGTCTCTCTGTCAGTCTTTCTGTCCAATAGATTTCAATCAAACTTGGCATGCAGGTAGGCTATGGACCAAAGAAAATCACTGGCTAGGCAAGATTCACCAAAGCCAGTGGTTCCCAACCATTTTTTCTTTAGGTCGCATTTTCGGAATGCAAATTTGCTCGCACCTCACCAAACTTTATGTGACAAAAAGTACATTTTTAAAAAATCCCAGAGAAATGGTTGAACGAAGATAACCACGGATATAAAGTCATAACTATATCATTGATAACTCTCTTCTCCAATTTGAGGACCCCAGTTACTATATTCGTCATACATGTTATAACGCAAAAATATCACAATTATAAAATCGGTCAATAATTATTTATAACAATTTATACTGGGACTCATGCAAAGAATTACAAGTAATCTATAATAATATTTTAAATTTTGAAATCATATTTATTTCTGACATATGAATTTTTTAAAACTGTTTCTAATCTTTGATTGTCTTTCAATCATTCTGCTTCACCTGCTATCCTCTCCCGCCGCATCTGCTATCCTATTTCGCCGCATCTGCTATCCTATTCCGCCTCACCTGCTATCCTCTCCAGCCGCATTTGCTATCCTATTCCGCTTCACCTTCTATCCTCTAACGCCGCTCCTATGAGACGCACCGCATCGTTTGGGAACCGCTGACCTAAGTATAACGCGAAGGTCATGAAGGGTCAAAAATTAGATAAAATTCGTAATTTTTCATGGAAGTTAAATTTTTATTCCCATGTACAAAATATTGCAGTAAGTGGTGTAAATCAACTTTTGGCGGTAAAATAATATATGATTACTTCCCTTAGTGTATACAAATAAAATGAAGTGTTTGTCCTTTTTTATTTAGACAAAATTAAGACCCGAGCAACATGGGGTACGACTACTAGTACAAAAATTTAAAAAAAGAAAAAAACAATCAAATACAAAAATAAATAAAATACAAATAATAATAATAATAATAATAATAATTAAATATCAGTTTTCACAAGGATATACTAAAGAAAAAAATATCGGGATCTTGGTGTTTCCGGATCGTGACTATAATGGTTTCCATTGCGTTCGGTGTTTGGACTTTTTCTCACTTTTTTAACACTTGTGAAAGGCCTTCGTCAGGTGCCTATCAAACTCCATATCCTTTCATTAGTAAACATCTACGCCGATGATACGACGATATACGGGCGCACCTCTAAAACTCTTGACGATGAGAGATTGGCAGATGACATTCCTTCTTATCTAACACTAACTTGCGAGTGGGAGAGAAACTGGCTGGTTACATTCAATACCTCGAAAATCAAACACGCTTCATCCCATCACCGTCGATTAGAACCCGAAGAACAGCCAGTCACGATGAACAGACATCTCTTCCAGGAACCTTCTAGCCTTGAGGGAATATTGGGACTCAGAGATTGTCTTATTTTCAGAAAACTTGGCACTCTAAGAGAGAGAGAAAGAGAGAGAGAGAGAGGGGGAGAGAGAGAGAGAGAACCCCCCCCCCCAAAAAAAAAACCTGTGGTCTCATCTGTTCTCATCTTATGATACAAGAAACCTGTGGTCTCATCTGTTCTCATCTTGTGATACAAGAAACCTGTGGTCTCTTGAAACTTCTGGTTGAGAATCAGAGACAACTCATACAACGCAGTTTAAAGACAAAATAATAATAATCATATTAGGTTGGTGCAAAATAATGACGTAATAATTATTACGTCATTATTTTTGCACCAACCTAATAATAATAATAATAATAGTAATAATAATAATAATAAAAGAAGAATCTGCAATGTTGTTTGTCGTGACCTGGCATTCTGGCTCCGGTCACTTTCCGTCTACCGTAATGCAGCTTCATTTTGCCTTTTCTATTAATATTTTTCTTGATAACTATTCTGATAATCTTTGCTCTATGAAACCCAGACGATATGAATTTAAACGCAGTACTAGATTGGCGGCAAGGTCTCATCATTTTACAGTTGAAATGGCTTGATATAACCGAATGTTCTATGCTAACAGTTTTTTTTATCGCACTTCTCGCTTGTGAAAATCTCACCCGGCTTATTACTTTCTAGTCAATTTAGATCTTCAAAAATTTATATGCAATGTAAATCGTTATCTACTGTTTTAATTGTTTTCTTTTACTGTTTTTCTTTCCTTTTTTACTCATATCCTTTTAATGTGAATAGTAGGCCCCATGTTAATGTATACCACGGAAAAAAATAATTGTAGACTTTTTGGGCTTTCTCGGTTTTCAGCGGTTCGTCAAATGTGGGATGAATAAAACGCTTTTCAATAGAAATTTCTTTGATAATGTACAAGTGTCATTCAATAAATAAGGTGAATTTTTCGGTATAAGGACTTCTAATACAGATAGAAGCTTACTTTTTTTTTGTTTTACTTCTTTTTCACATGGATTTAATTTCTTTTGCAGATTAAAAAAAAAACAAAAACTGAGAGTTTTGGCGATTAACAAAGATGACCGACCAAGAAGCATGCTCCCAGATTGAACAGCAGTCAGTTATCAAGTTTTTGGTTGCTGAAGGGTGCAAACCAGTTGAAATTCATAGGAGAATGTCAACTGTATATGGTGCCACATGTTTCAGCCAAAAAAATGTTTACAAGTGGGCTAAATTGTTTAAAGAAGGACGGAGCAGTGTTGAGGATCAAGACAGGCCTGGGAGGCCTACATGTGAGGTCTCCTGAGGTGATCGAATCAGTCAATGACCTCATTCAGTCTGACAGAAGAACTACTGTGAACTGCTGAGGTAGGTCAAGAAAGACATAAAGAACAAACGCAGGGGTCATCAGTCAGAAGGAGTCATCTTGCATCATGACAACGAAAGGCCTCACACAGAAGCCCAAACGGTGCAGACCCTCAACGAGCTGGGCTGGGAACTGCTCTCTCATCCCCCTCACAGCCCAGATCTTGCCCCTTCAGACTTTCACCTGTTTGGTCCCTTGAAAGCTTTCACGAGAGGCACGAAGTTTAAAAGTGACGATGAAGTCAAAAGTGTCGTGAGCGACTGGCTGAGACATCAGTCCAAAGATTTTTACGCGGAGGGAATACGGAAGCTTGTGCCCAGATGGGAAAAGTGTGTGACAGTGCTGGGAGACTACGTTGAAAAAAATGGTAAACTTCTATCTGTATTAGAAGTCCTTATTCCGAAAAATTCACCTTATTTATTGAATGACCCTCGTATACACACTATTTCACGATTAAATAAAAAAAGTATAACATAACCACTCTAGTTAGCGCTAAAAGATGGCATGAAGGGAAGAATTTTAATTAATTATATTAAATTTTAATTAATTATATTAGTTAAACTCACTTCTGTCATTAATACTTGTTAATTTCGGATCCCAAAAAACTTTTACTTATCGATTGTCAATACATTTCTATAGTAATATAAATAACAATATATTTTCACTATTTACATTATTCGGACTATTCGAGGATTTCTTTAACAGAATTATCAATGAAGAAGACCAGAGAATGATCCCAAATCTCTATCTATAAAAGGCAGGATGTGTGTGTGTGTAACGAATGCACGGCCGCAATTTTCGACGGGTTTGCACCAAAATTTATATGCACATGCTTCAAGTTAGCGGAAAGATCAAGAACGACTTTGCATTTCCCATCTCCCATCGATAATTGAAATAATCGATTTTTTCATGCTTCTACAGCAGTTTTCATGTAGTTTGCGGCCATTTGCTACTGGCCACAGTGAGAGCCTATAACTGGCTGCCACGAATAGGCAGGAAGATTCTATTGGCCAGCGTGAGAGCCAACAGCTGAATGACACGAATGTTAACTAGCATGCTAGCATGCAAAAAAAATAAAAAATAAAAATAAATAAATCGATAGCTGCATTCGTCACAAATGGGAAAAATTTAAATCTGCATGGCACTTTACTCCAATTGGCTCATTCGCTTGCTTAAGCTCAACGTTGATTCTGATTCCGCAGAACTGGGTTGGGTGTGAAAAAGTATTTGTTGTTAACATTCTTTTTTCATTCGGTTTTTCCAGTTACGAGTCCTTTTTTAAAGCTGATCGTTTTGTGTTCATTTTGTTAAAGTTCTTTTTTCGTAACAGATTTAATATTTAGTATAGAGCTTAGAAAAAATTCGGAGTGTGAGATATGCAAGAGGTAAGGCATGTAGCAACATCATCACGGCAAAGGGCACTCCTTTAAAGGCAAGGAAGGGCAAAAATATTTTAATTGCTGTATGTGTCGTACGATTTTTGAATCAAGCACGGGCAACGCCGGCCCATGCTGCTAGTGATTTGGATAAATCCTTCAGACATGAATTCGATGTAGTAAAGGCTCGTCAAGTACAAAAATTAAACAGGTTGAAAAATCAGAAGGTTACGCACAAGGTCCATCACCCACCAGTGTCTACAAAGATGATGACAATAGTTCGAATAATGTAAATAGTGTACAAAATACCTCATCTCAGAAATAGAGACAATATATGTTCATTGCACATATAATGGCAATACTTTCTCAGTAACACTTGCATTTATTCGTGAACATCGACAATTTTTTCTTATTGATTTTTTATGTATTTCTATATTAAAATAATTAATAATGTATCTTCATTGTACATATAATAGCAATATTGTCCCAGTAACACTTGCATTTATTTGGGATCATCAACAGTTTTTTCTCCTTCATATTCAGTGCATTTCTAGAGTAAAAGAATGTATTTTCAATTTACGTCGTAATGGTGAGCTTAGCATTTTCTTTTTATTTTATTCAGCATGATGAGCGATCAGATAACATTACTGAAATTTATAAAATATTTCTCTTAAAACGGTCCTTCAGGAAAATAAGTTTCTAGAGTCTGTTATCGCTCTTTTTAGTATTGACGGCGGTTGCTTTATTAAACTTTTGTTTGTACATAATATTCGTATGCCCTCAGTAACACTTTTATTAATTTGTGACCATCGACAATTCTATTTTTGATTTTCAATGCAATTCTATAGTAAAATCACTTGTCTACAATTTCATTTTATATAATAATAATAATAATATTTTATCCATTATCATCTTGATTCCTGACCAGTAACAATCCCTTTCTTCCTGATTTTAAATGTATTATCGTTGTAAAAATAATTATTATTGAATTTACATTATTCAAATAAAATATTTTTCCGTTAATAATTATTCAATTAATAGCTGCTAACGCATTTTTTCATTAAATATGTAATGATCAGGAAAGGTTTAATATATTATTTTAATAATATATCCGTGAAGAAAGGAATTACATCAGAAACAAGATAAAAAGTAAATAAATACCGTAATTTCTCGAAAATAATACTTTTTTTTTTTTACTTTAAATTACAGGTGATAATAGGGGTGCGTATTATAAATAGGTTTAAACACAGATATTTCTTTCGTTATTGATTTATAACAATAAATACGTATTTATTGTTCTAAAATAAGAAAGATATCCCAGTTTTCATTTTAAATCCGACAATAATATTAGGTTGGTGCAAAAATAATGTCGTTTTCTGACGTTCAACTTTATGTGAGAAAACGACATTATTTTTTGCCCCAACCTAATAATTATAACATTTTTTTGTCAATAAATTTATGTTTATCAGTAACCGTATTTTTTTTATTTAGCGAGGAAATGAAAAATCTATAAAAAGGACAATTTCGAAGAAGTTATGGAACATCAACTTGATCGTCTTTCTTTCAAAAATTCAACTAAACTTTGTTCGATATCTGGATATTGAGCTTTTCTTCCTCTATTTATAGCTTTGGTACTCGATTTACACTTTTTTTATTCTTTCTCCATAAACGTATGTTAGCCTCATTCAATTCATCTTCTCTAACTGCAGCTTTGTTTCCGATTCTTTCTGCAAATTCTATTACTTTTTGTTTAAAAAAAACTATAACTCGCACGTTTTGACGACATTTTGTCGGTAAAATAAAATGTTATATTTATCAGGAAAATCATCCGCTAATTTTCAACATTATTTTAGCCGCTTAGTCTCGAATTTATTCTTAATGTCAAGGTCGAACAAATGTCTCCGTAATTATATATTTTTTGACAAAATTTATTGATGTGTATTATACGTGGGGATAGATATATTTCTTAATTTCTGGATCATTTGTTGGGGTGCGTATTATATATGGGTGCGTATTATTTTCGAGAAATTACGGTAAATTGACGTGCTAGTCAAATGTCAGATAAAAAAATATGGATTAATTCTTTAGAAAGTGCTTTCGGATACGAAACTGAGCAAACATGAAGCATACGAGGAAATAATCTGAACAAGATGTTTTAAGGGAAACAGAGCCAATTGGATTGTAAGATTCTCCGTAGCTAATTAGTCTAAAGCATGGGGATGCGGGTTCGAGATCAGTCGAGGTTCATCTTTTGTTTATTAATTTTTTTCGAATTCACAGATCGGTAGATGAAGTAAACGCTTCGAAAAACAAAGAGGAGGGATGTTCTACTCAAATCCGCATATTCGTTAAAATAATATTATAAGTGATATATGTAACAGATTTCTCGAATATTGAAACAGGAGGATGAAAATAAATAAATATACTGTATAAAAAGGACTGTTTAAAAAATAAATGGAGCGTCTACTCAAATAGGAGTATTCACTAAAAATAACGTTTGATGCGACATGCCAAGTGTAACAGTAAAATTGTCCAAATCGTGTAACAACATGGGATAATTGCCCATCCCACAAAATGTTTAATATCTAAAAAAAAAACTCGAAACCAATTGAGTTTCTTTTTTCTAGGTTTTCAGATAAGATGTTTAACCATCTTGATACCATTTGTCGTATGAATCACTAACAAACCCTTTGAGTTATTCAGCTAGAAAGAGAACAGGGTTAAAATCGTTCAGTCCCACTACGTCTTCTCAACTGAACAATGGCGAGAGAAAAAAAAAAGATCTCTCAGGACATTAGTAATGTTACTAACATTCATACGCTGGCTTCCATCTACAATGTCCATTTAAGAACTATCAAGAGAACGGTGATTAAGTTTTAAAAATATTACGTGATCTTCATTTTACTTCTTCTTGCATTTATTTCTCAAAAAAATATTCTCTTTCGCTATCTTACATTTTGTCTAATGTTTCTCTTTCTCTCCCTCGTCTACTTTTTACTTTACCCTTCTTCTTCTTCTTCTTCTTCTTCTTCTCTCTCTATACATACATACATACATATATATATATATATATATATATATATATATATATATATATATATATATATACATACCGGGTGTAACAGCAAAATTATCCAAATCATGTAACACCATGGGATAATTGTCCATCTCCCAAAATGTTTAATATCTAACCCCCCCACCAAAAAAACACAAACAAAACCCACTAAATTGATTTTACTTTCTGAAAATTTTTAGATAAGAGGTTTAACCATCTTAATACAATTTGTCGTAATAATCACTAAAAAAAACCCTTTGGGCCATTTGGCTGGAAAGAGAACAGGCTAAAATAGTTTTGTCTTCCCAAATGATCAATGGTGAGAGGAAAAAATATCATTCAGGCCTTCAGTAATGGTAGCAACATTCATACCTCGGCTTTCATCTTCAAAGTCAATTTGAGAAACATCAAGAGAACGCTGAATAAGTTTTAAAAAAACAAAACAGGGGACATTAGAGAGGAAAATTTGATCAGGAGGTCACAACAGGAAGAGGGATCATGATTTCAACTTAGACCTAAAGAGAGCAATTAGAGATGATTCAACTCAATCCATAAGACGTCTGGCACGTGAGAGAAAAGCTTCAGTTAAGACGGCCCAAAGACTAGTGAAAAAAAGAGTTGGAAATTAAATCGTAGGTGAAACGTGTGGCAAATTGTTACATCAGGACAGAAAGTTAGAATGTTAGAGAGGGCGAGGATCATTTTGAATAAGTTGGAAAATGATCCTGGAATAATATATATATATATATATATATATATATATATATATATATATATATGGACTTTATTGCAATCCTTCATGAACTTCCGATCTTTAGTTGTGATTAATTAATGATGAACATGTCATTTTCGTTTATGATCGATTTCATCACGATTCTTTTGTTAAGCTTGGAGAGTAATTATACATCCTTATTGCTTAAAGTAGAGCCCAGTAGTGTTATAAAAACCTCGAAGAATTCCAGTAAGGTATATTTAATCATTTCTAAAATACAATATTTCAAAGCTTACTCTAACAAATGGACAATTTTGTTATTACACGATTTGGACAATTTTGCTGTCACACCCAGTATATATATATATATATATATATACATATATATATATATATATATATATATATATATATATATATATATATATCAGGCCTGACGATTGCATATAGCATGAAACAGACTGTCGCCTCTAAGTGTTGACTTCTATGTTCACTTTTATATTTACACACGCTCTATCTTTGATATTGAGCACTTTATTCCATAAATATAGCACACCTTAAGACTATATTTATATATATATATATATATATATATATATATATATATATATATATATATATATATATTAGGATATTATAACAAAAAATGTAAAACACATTTACAGTTGTGTTTCAATGCATCTCACCAGGCGATTGTACATTACTGGCAAGTGAATGATTTATTTAGATTTAAAAGCAAAAAGCAACCTCTTTTTACGAAAAAAGAACACAGGGTTATAAGTTTTGTGGGCTTTACTCTGATCAACCAATCAAATATGACCTACGTTAAATTTAAACTAAGCTAAGAAGCAGAAATTAAAAATTATTTTTTATAAATGGGTTATGACCAGTAGATTGGCAGCTGACGGCAGCCAGGCATAAACTAAAGCAAATACATATAGTTACATAAATTATACAAACCAGACAATGCAGTTTCCTAAGAAATAAAAGAGGGAGGGGTGGAGAGGTAATTTAAAAAAAATGCTAAACAACTTATATGCTTTGTGAATCTCCTCCATAATTTTTTGTAGTTGATAAATAAATAGTTTCTTTAAGAAACTAATATTAGTTTAAATTTAACGTAGGTGATATTTGATTGGTTGATCAGAGTAAAGCCTAAAAATAAAGATAATTATTAACGCTCTGTTCTATATCGAGCAATTATTGATAGAAATTCTGTTAAATGTGATATATTGTACATTACTACGTATATTTTTTGATAGTATTTATGTTAATGGCGATCATTTTTATTATATTTTATTCTCTTCAAATATTTAACAAAAACGTCAGTCGCCATCTTGTCCAAAAACCTGTTCCAATATTAACATCTCCTAACTTCTCCTCACTAAAGTCTTCTTTTTCTTTTTCACTACCTTTATTCCTCTGTGCCCTAGTGGCATTATCGCCTTGCTTGGGGTGAAATGATTAAAAAGAAATTTATGTATACAAATCAAAAGGAAAACGTTTAAATTCATCATCTCATGCTTTTGAAGATGTACAGCACATACTTCCATCTCATGCCAATCACAATTTAAACAACATTGATTTTCAGAAAATGAATGTTACTCGCTTACTTTTTGCCAGACTTTGAATTATGACAGTTTGCGTCATTCACATCTTTAGATTGACCTTTCAACTTTCTGATGAACCAATCACATATTCACTTTTGTATATATATACGTGCAACAAAATAAGTTCTATATTGTCTTGATAATATTCCTCAGAGTACGAAACACGTCGGCTAAGAATAGTATTTCCGCTTGTCTCTCTTTATTCTCATATATATATATATGCATATGTATATTTATGTTATTCGCAGACAGTAATGTTTCGCTGTATCACAGCTCCTCAGTGCGACTAGACAATCGAATGCCTCAAGCCCGGATCAAAACCTAACCGATTTGGTGTTAGTCATAGCTTCTAACACTGAGCCATCCTCATTCGACAGAACGAATCAGCCAAATCTAGCGTATTGTTTCTAAAAATGTAAACAAACGCCAAGCAACCAAAGTGCTCCATTCATTTTCCTGATATATATATATATATATATATATATATATATATATATATATATATATATATATATATATATATATATCTGTGTGTGTTTGTGTAGCGGACGGTGGGTTTACGTATTGTTAAATTAGGAACACGTGTGTAACTCCCGAGAGTTCATTACAAGAATATGGTGGAAACGGAGATTGAATCCACTATAAAGAAATGTAAAGAAAACAAACAAAGCCCATATATATATATATATATATATATATATATATATATATATATATATATATATATATATATATATATATACAACAAGTATATGTATGAAACAACAAGATTTACAATAGACAAAGTCATTAACGTTTGTGTCTGTGCGTGAACGCAAAGAGTTCGTATTTTGATGAATTTTCGTACGTACGTATATGTGTGTGTTTGTTTCATGGCGTTTTCCCACAAGTGGGAAAAACGCAAATTTCTGCGAGAGATCACATCTTTTAAATGTGTCCGCTGAAATGCAATGTAAAAAGAGAACGAGGCAAGAAATCGCCCAGTATATATAGTGTAGTAGAGAGAGCCTCTCGTTGTAACAATTAGGAATTTATAAAGAGTTAACTCCGACATATATATATATATATATATATTTGGGTAGCAATCTCTCTTTAATTCACGTTTCGTTGAAAAGTACTGATAATGATCTTTTGTTTATTTTTTTATATAATTTTTTTGTGTGCGCAAGAGTGCTTTCGTTTCTGCATTTAATGGACATAAAAATTATGTCAAAGTTAGTTTGTTCCGAATGATTTCGGCTAAAAATCTTAGCCTTGTTTCAGGAATTATTGTTATACTTCTATAGAAATTGTGTGTAATTGTGGATGGTATAACAGTTGCTGAAAGTAGATATATTCTAAATTTCCAATTACGGCCAGCATATTATGGCCGTCGTCATAATTAATGCTATTAAGGATAGGTTTCTTTTTTTTTATATTAATGATTTCCATCAGCTTTAAACACTTTTTACAGTGGAAGGTATATATTTCTTGTCAGTCTAGTTCAACAAAACAAATACATACATACATACCTACATATATGCACATGTGTGTGCGTGTTTGTAAAAATTCTCAGATATATATATCAAAAAAGTATAGTATATCTGTAGAGGTGGACAAAATGAATAAATATTAATTACATATATATATATATCGTCATCCACATACAGGCCTGTTTCACAGCTCATCAATGCGGCTCGACATCCGATTACTTCAAGCCGGGATCGAAACCTGACCTATTTGGCACCAGCCGGATTTTCTGCCCATGAGCTATCAGCACACGGTATATGTATACAAAGTGCGATAGGTAAATTTTCGCCATTTTATATTTTTAATTTTACGCATGCGCGTTGTTTGTTTTTGATTTTGTCGGCTGCACATTATAGAAGGGTCATTTGGCCACTATCTGTGAGAAAAAGAGCACCATGACGCAATTCACTCCGCTAGAAATTTGGAAAAGCTATGTTGTATGCTTGGCATTCATGCCTGAAGTTCCCAACATACGAACATCTCAAAGTGTTTAGGTGTTAATCTGAGGAGAATGCGGAAAAAATTGGATCAGTCTAATGGTGATTATGAAAGTATTTGGTGTTATCATTATTGGTGTTGGACATTAAGTGCGTTGAGAAGGTAGTGCAGCTCTGAGTCAAGAGGGTAGCTGCTGGAAGACCGTATGTCTGGCAACAGGACTCTGCACTATGCCACACAAGCAGGAGAATCTAGTCATGGCTGTCAGACAATTTCTGCGACTATATCATCCCTTACATCTGGCCATCTAACTTACTAAACTGCAACCTCCTTGATTATTATGTGTGGATTGCAGCTAAGTGAGAGACCAATAAAACTCCTTGGAACAACAAAAATGTTCTGAAGGCAAGAATGATGGCAGTAGTCATCAACTTCAACAAGGAGACTGTCCAGAAGAGTTGCAGGAGATTCTGAAGTCGTCTGGAGGCCGTGGTTGATATTAATGGCGATTTTATTGAATAAATTCAGTCTTTAGTATTTCAAGATATGTGTAATTGGAGTAAATATATCTGTTAAAATGAGATGTCAGTATTATTTTCATTTTTGCTTAATTTAGACGACGACTTATTTAGCTTTTCTTTTTCCATTATTTATTTGCTTCTTCTTTCTCCTCCTTGTATATTTCTTTTCTCGCAGTGCGAATTGTTATTCTGTCAGTTTAATATATATATATATATATATATATATATATATATATATATATATATATACTCGGAGAAGTTCCACCACGGAATTTGGGATCGAGCGGCGCTATATTGAGTCTAATTCGTTACCCTTGCGTCACCAAGTCCCGTTGGTACAGTTGGTATGGCGTTTGCCTTCTATCGTAACTATTCGGGTTACAATTCTCTGTAGTGGATACGCACTGCTGATGAGTCCCAAATATAGAACGAAACAGCTGTCCAGTGCTTTCTGTTGAGGTTTCTTCTAGACTCGATGAATCATTTAATTATGATATATATATATGTGGGCCCCCATGACGTGGCGTAATGTTTAGGGAGCTTCTTTTGCTAGATGAATCATGACTTGTGCCACATCTAAGCTGGGCTTAGAAAATCACTATCTATATTTAGAGTGAGATAGTGTGATTTTTATTATTTATTGATAACGCGTTTTGCATTCGTGACTTGAAGACGCCAGCCTAATTTCTTAACGAAGGTGAAATGCTTTGTAAATAAAATGTTTTTTCACTTTGTCTCATTTCGCCACGTTCGTTCGGATTCTACGTCCTACTAACACACACGCACACACACACACATATATATATATATATATATATATATGTAGATGTAATAATTTTAGTAATCTCATTAAGAGATACATATAATAAAGTTAAAAAACGATGAGAAAAAAACTGAGAAACATAATAGACTGAATAAATAAATACATAGATAAATAAATAAAATGACAGACATCTTTCTCAGAAAGAAAATCCGAAATGAAGACACATCAAAAAAAAAAAAAAAGAAAGGAAAGAAAGAAAGAAGCAACAACGTATAAATGTTTATCCTAATTTCTCACTAAAATTTCGAAAGCGAACCACAATGGCTGACTGTCGTCTCTGACGTCATAGCGATAAAATCTCAGAATTGCCGACTTTCAAAAGCTGCTATGTTTGAAAATTTTGAAACAAATTAAAAAAAAAAGTGTGGTTTTTATACATAACTCTGCGGAAAGAGGCTAAAGTGAATAAATGTTTTCTTTGAATTACTTGCGCAATAATCATATTTAAATTGAAAATGCATTTTTTTGCAGCGTATAGATATAATGCAAAACATTTCGCTGAATAATTTCAGGGAATAGACACGTTTTAAGTAAAACTGGTGTTACTTCATATTATTTTCTATTTATTTATCTATCTTATTTTCTTTATTTCTTTTTCTTACGATCTTTAATTCCTTTTTCTTTCTTAGTATGTATATGATATCCTATCTATATATTTCATTCTATTCATATCTATCTATCTATCTATTCATATCTATCTATCTATCTATCTATCTATCTATCTATCTATCTATCTATATATATATATATATATATATATATATATATATATATAGAGAGAGAGAGAGAGAGAGAGAGCATTTTATTCCAAAGATATCGAACATAAGTGGCAACAAATCAATTGAAAATAAAACATAATTTACTTACATGTACATAATTTCTTTGAAGAATAATGTTGGCAAACAATAACCGAAGTTGTTGAGATTTATATATATATATATATATATATATATATATATATATATATATATATGAAGAAATATAGTTTTAAGGTGTACTATATTTATGCGATAAAGCGCTCAATATCAAAGATAGAGCGTGTGTAATTATAAAAGTGAACATTTGAAGTCAACATTAAGAGGCGACAGGCTGTTTAAAGCGAGACGTAATCACCAGGCCTGGTGATTCCGTCTAGCATGAAAAGTTTATCACCTCTGAGTGTTGACTTCAATGTTCACTTATATATATATATATATATATATATATATATATATATATATGTATGTGTGTGTCTGTACAGGATGTATCAAAAATGCTTTAACAAACTTAGGGGTGGGTTCCTCACACCAAAATAAAGTCAAAATTTCACATGTACATAAATGTCTACAAACCCATCGTTTTTGAGTTATTAAGTTTAAAGATTACGATAGGCGCTGTGAAATATACAATCCAAAATACAATCCCAGAATACTTTTACAAACTTAGGGGGCGGATTCCTAACTACAAAACACGGTAAAATGTCCATATAAACATGTCAAAAAGGCCATTGTTGTACCTCAACACAACAACTCATCAGAATTGATATATATATATTAGGTTGGTGCAAAAATAATGACGTAATAATGTCGTTTTTTGATGTATTTTTTAACGTCAAAAACGACATTATTACGTCATTATTTTTTGCACCAACCTATATATATATATATATATATATATATATATATATATATATATATATATATATATATATATATATTTCACTGATGGAGTGTGGGGGAGGTCATTTTCGCAATATTCAAAGCTGAATCTCTACGAACCAAACATTCGCACATATTTAAATGTTCAAGGCCATTTTCTAAATATTGTGGTTTTGGCTTTTCTTGCCGGGTCACGTTCAACCATCGTAGCCTAGAAACAGGTTAGGTGAAAAATTTAAGGTGACAGGATGACAACAAAATAAAATATAACACATTACATACCTCCGCCTTACCTGCTGCAAGCTAAAAAGCATTTTTTTTAAAACAATAAGTACATACCTATCGTAATCTCAAGAGAAACCCGTCCTAGGTATGACGATAAACTACATCCAGCGGCAAGGCCTCTGATCAGGAGGTTTGAGGAGCGTGGAACCACCTCTTAATTGCTGGTGTTCCCAGGTCCACCCTGACCCGGGGTGGTAGCACCTGATAGGGTCCCAGCTATGGGCAAATAGTTAACACACAAACTAGGTTTTAATAACAGAAATACTTTGTAATGAAAAGAAAAAAAAATATTACCAACAATAATTTTTGAAGGAAAAAATTGTTATAAGCAATACTTAATACTAAAGGTCACAGAATCCCCAATATGCACTACACGCCAAGAGAAATTTACGTGCTGACCCGCCTTCACATAGGCTACACCTACATCACCCACCATTATTTACTAGAGAGCACAGAATCCCCAATATGCACTTAATGGCAAGAGAAATTTACAGTGAAACATATACTGTTAGAGTGTGTAGATTTTGATCTAGTGCAAACAAAATATTACCAAGTGAGTAATTTAAAAAACTTTTTACGAAAATAAAACCATCCAAGATTGCAAATTTCCTAAAAAAAGTTGGATTGTACTCAAAAATATGAGTAACTAGCAGCATGGCCCGGCGTTGCCCGTGCGTGATTCAAAAATCGTACGACTCATACAGCAATCGCTATCACTTGACTTAAAATATTTTTGCCCTTCCTTGCCTTTAAAGGAGTGCCCTTTGCCGTGCTGATGTTGCTACATGCCTTACTTCTTGCCTATCTCACACTGCGAATTTTTTCTAAGCTCTATACTAAACATTAAATCTGTTACGAAAAATGAACTAAACAAAATGAACACAAAACGATCAGCTTTAAAAAAAGGACTCGTAACTGGAAAAACCGAATGAAAAAAGAATGTTAACAACAAATACTTTTTCACACCCAACTCAGTTCTGCGGAATCAGAATCAACGTTGAGTTTAAGCAAGCGAATGAGCCAATTGGAGTAAAGTGCCATGCAGATTTAAATTTTTCCCATTGTAATGAATGCAGCTATCGATTTTTTTGCATGCTAGTTAACATTCGTGTCAGTCAGCTGTTGGCTCTCACGCTGGCCAATAGAATCTTCCTGCCTATTCGTGGCAGCCAGCTATAAGCTCTCACTCTGGCCAGTACAAAAACTGCCGTAGAAGCATGGAAAATTCGATTATTTCCACTATCGATGGGAGTTGGGAAATGCAAAGTCGGTCTTGGCCTTCCCACTAACTTGGACCATGTGCATGTAAATTTTGGTGCAAATCCGTCGAAAATTGCCGCCGTGCATTCGTTACACACACACACACACACACACACACACACACACACACACACACACACACACACACATCCTGTCTTTTATAGATAGAGATGTTAATCTATTGCCAATGAGATTGTCAACGGTAAACTACGTCCAGCAGCAAGGCCTCTGATCAGAAGGTTTTGAGGAGCGTGGAACCAACTCTTAATTGCTGGTATTCCCAGGTCTGCTCTTAACCGGGGTGGTAGCACTTGTTAGGGTCCCAGCTATGGGCAAATAGTTAACACCCAAACTTGTGTAAAAATAGGTTTTAATACCAGAAATACTTTGTAATAAAAAAATTATTACCAGCAATAATTTTTGAAGGAAAAATTATTATCAGCAATACTTAAAAAAACTATCAGTAATACATACAGCTATATATTCTTTGAAAAGAAAAAAAATGGAGAATAGAACTCAGAATACAAAATAGTGGATTGTACTCAAAAATATGAGTAATTGAAAAATGGTTCAAATTTATATGTATACATGCACACCTTTTTTTTTTTACCAAACTATCGCTATGAATCTATTTCAAAAATTTTGTTGGCATTGAATGACCCACTGAGGTTTTGATATGCCATAAAAGAAAACAAACAACCAACGAACGAACCAACTCAAGAGAAAGACGCTGACAAACAACAACGTTCAGATAGCAAACTTCCGACATTTTATTATTATTGTATGTCAGTCAGAATAGACCTACTAACCTCTCCTCAAATCCTATACCAGAAACATATTTGAATTAGACGGCATTTTACAGATGTTCTCTTTACGAAATTATACCTTAAGTATTATTGTCCGGGAAATTCCTTTGATTATAGAAGTTCATTTTTGAGGCGGAGAAAAGATTGTATAGCTCTGTTCATTTCACAAAACCGAAAAACAAACAAACAAACAAAAAAAAAAAAACAACCTCATTACGCGATGGTAATTTCTTAACGAGAGTGTAGGTAGCGTTGCGGTTTTCGTCACGAAAAAAGTGGACTGGACGAACCGAGTTCAAATCCTTTTCGGGCACTTTTCACAAATGCCTTTTCCAAAGGCATGAATCCACATTTTTTCCAGCTATGGGCTAAATAGCAGGGTAGATTGAGCTCTCTTGTCGTGGCCAGTTTCCAATCTAGTGGGAGGATAACTCCGAATTCCTAACTCTCGTAAATAATAAGGCAGACCAGGCTTTGCAGTCTTGGCAGGGTAAACTGTTTAGGAGAGGGACAAATCTGAATTAAAAATCAACGCACAGAAGAATGGGCTTCGTCAGGTTATCTTTTCATATATATAAGCATTGCTGTTACAGATGCAGCATCTATGGTGTCTTAGATATAGGGATTTTCCAGGTGTAACTTTGATGTTAGGCCGAAAGTATAGGGCACCCAGTAAGGATCGAACTCACTACTCAGTCGTAATTATTCTAGCGAGACAGGCTTGCTAACTATTTCACCACTTCGATATGGCTTGGATCATGGGATATATGATGAGCAGGATAAGTATGTTAGTCTCAGATTATGTCATTGCAAGATTTCATCATGGTCATGCATAGCTGGGAATTGTTTTATTGTTTTAAATTAGCGGAAGATGCTTTTCAAAAGCTAAGCAAAGTATTAAAAAACAGGAAAACTTCGTTCGAAACAAAGAAGAAAGTGCTGAACTCTTATGCAATATCAATCCTCTTGTATGGCAGTGAATGTTGGACAATCTCCTCAAAGATGAAGAGAAAACTGGAAGCAATAGAAATGTGGTTCTAAAGAAGGATGCTGAAAATTTCGTGAACGGAGAACTTAAGATATGAAAAAGTCATAATGAAAAGGGAAACAAAAAGAACACTCTTACGCAGAATCAGAGAGACTCAGCTGAAATATTTTGAAAAAATTATGAGGAAAGATGACTTGGAGAATTTAACACTCATAGGGCATATCGAGGACAAGAGAGATCCAGGACATTCTTCACTATCTCAATCACAACAGGAATCTAGAGGGGAAAAGTTAATTTTTCTGTGTTTAATATATTGGCAAGCGAATTATTACGAAACGCTAAAATGAACAATTAGTTTGTCTAAATGATGCATTGGAAGAGAAAATAACTTTCACTGAAGTCAGCATTTCGAATACTGATTTTCAAGGTAAGAAAGCAGGTTCTTCACACTTGTAATATTGGCGCAACACAATCCTTCGACTCTTATTTCGCGTTCACGTACTGTACTAAAGTCAGATTTTATAAATATATGTATATATGCAAAAGAATCGGTTATAGTTGCGTTTAGTTTCTACCAAATTTTCGAATGCTGATTTTCAAGGCTGGTAGAATTTTCCTGGTTGTAGAAACGGGGCAACACTATTTTTGAGCAATGTTAGCATATCGTACGATGTTAAGCATAGGTAATATCAACGTAATGACATAGTCAAAATGGACTTGTTCTGTTTTGCAGAGAGAAGCTACTAATAAATCGGTCGTCACTCGGCACAGATGTAGAAGACAAAACAAGACAGCACAGCACGTCAACACAAGGAGAAAACTTACCTCAAGGTTAAGGTAGCCTAAAATTTGCAAAGCGCGCACAGACAAATATTTCAGATTAAAAGAAATAAATGAGAAAATCCTCCCGAGAGACAAGACAAAACCTTACAAATAACTAAATAAAAATGTAAAAGTAAATAAATAAATAAATAAATAAATGAATAAAATAACTTGAAAAGAAAATAAAGCGACACCTGCAAAGACCTTGACATGAAACAGGGGAGACAACTGCGTGTGAAACTTGGAATTCAACCGAACTATTCTGTCATCGTTAACTGTTCAATGTCATTTGGATTAGTAAGGATTACTTGTGACCTGTTTTTTATTTCTTTATTTCTGTCTTTCTTCTCAGTCGCCCCATTTCCTTTTCGATCGTTCACTCGTCCGACCATCTTCTTTTCTCACTTTTTTTGCTTTGTTTTATGCATTTCTTAATTTGTTTTGCTCTTTCTTAAGAACTTTATATCCAGATGTTACATGTTTTTCGTGCCTTTTACGTTCCAATGTCTTAATTCTATGACTGCTTCTGCTTGTTACCGTTTTAATCGACAATTTGTAATTCGTCTCTTGAATATTTTTTCTCTTCTTTCTTTCCAGCATAAGATCATCTTTCACCGAAACTGCGTGTTTTTTTTTTTTAAACATCTATTCTTTAACATTCTGCTCTTTTCTTCTTCTTCACGAATCTTCTTTTTTTCATTATGTCAATGCTTTTCTTCTTCTAATGTTTAGTACTTTCATTCTTTATCTTTCATTCATGGATTCTAAATTATCTTTTTCTTTATTTTTCAATGAAATCTTGTCCTTTTCTTGCTCTTTGAATGTTTCGTGTCTATTCTTTTTCGTCTTTTATCTGATCTCATGTTTTTCTTTCGTTCTTCTCTCCCTTCTTCTTTTTTTTCTTCTTTTTTCTTCTTCTTCTTCTCCCCCTCCTTCTTCTCCCCCTCCTTCTTCTCTTCTTTTTTTTTCTTCTCTTCTTTTTTCTTCTTCTCTTCGTTTTTCCTTCTCTTCTTCTTCTTCTTCTTTTTTCTTCTTCTCTTCTTCTTCTCTTCGTTTTTCCTTCTTCTCTTCTTCTTCTTCTTCTTCTTCTCTCCCTTCTTCTCTTCTTTTTTCTTCTTCTCTTCCTTTTTCCCTCTCTTCTTCTACTTCTTCTCACCCTTCTTCTTCTTTTTCTTCTTCTCTTCCTTTTTCCTTCTCTTCTTCTTCTTTTTCTTCTTCGCTTCCTTTTTCTTCTTATTCTCTCCCTTCTTCTTCTTCTCTTCTTTTTTCTTCTTGTCTTCCTTTTCCTTCTCTTCTTCTCTTCTTTCTTTTTCTTTGCTTTTCTTCCTCCTTTTTCTTTTCTATTTCTTCTTCTCCTCTTCTCTTCTTCTAATGCCTCGTATCTTTATTCATGTTCTCTCTTTTTCAGGCTCTACGGCCATATTACGTTGAGACACCGGTTCCCGTGCAATCACCGAAGTTAAGCAACATCGAACCTGGTCAGTGCCTCGATTGGTGACTGCTTGGGAGTACCAGGTGCTGTAAATGTGGATGTGCGGTTGGTGTAGCGGATAACGGCACGGAATAGTTAATCGGAGTGCCGAGTTCAAATTCCCGTTGGGTTCGTTATATTCACTTACGCGCAAAATACCCTTGGGAAAGGCATGACTCCATTTCTTCTCCCTAGTTATTGGTTAATTAGTAAAACTCGTATCACTAAACCATTATTATCTCCCCACCCATATTTTCTGGCTTTAAATAACCTAAAACGCCGTAGAAAACGAATCACTCTTCTAATATCCCGTATTTTGATTCTTTTTCTCCTTTTATATAATCGCTTCTGTCCTTTGTGTTCTTTTTTTTTCTAAACGATTTTACACTTGCATTAGAGAATATCTTGTATGAATAAAGACAAACTGAAAACTGGTTTTAGTCGATACGATACGTCCTCTGATGGAATTTATTAAGGCAAATGCAAGGATTTTAATGTCTAACAAGTATTTATAGACAAGAGAAAAAAAGTTTGTTAGTTTTTCAAGATTATTAAACGCTAATAAATATTCCTTAGGTTAACTGAAATGTCTTGGTAAGTTATGGAGGACGTTTAGTGACATAATTTAATATCTCATAAAACGAAAGTGAGTAAAAGATGTTCTTGACATTTTTAAGCAAATTTTAGTTTATGATTAGTTCATAAGGTTATAAACCGACTTTTAATTTTTCAACATTTTTCTAATCATGTACATTGCTGTTCGATAAAAGTGACTCACCTGATTTTTTTTACTAAATCTTCTCTTCTCCGATGATACGAAAGTTGAGCTAAATTCAAAGGATAAGCGATCTAAAATCCGAAGAAGAAGCTTTGAAAGCTCTTTGAATTTAGCAGTAAGTACTGTCAAGCATCCGTTCAGTATAATGTTCTGGGGATGCTTTTCTTTTCATGGAAGTGGTTTCTTAAAACTTATTGAAAAACCCTCAAGAGCGAGCAGTATAAGAGAATTTTAGAGTCTTTTCTGCTCTCTTCTGCTGAAAAGGTGCAAATCGACTCCACTACGCTCATTTTTATGCAGGATAATGCTGTAGAAAACCTATGGAGCATGTTGCTCAACTGCTTTCTCGAGAGTCTGTACTTTATAATGCTCCATAAGTTTTCTATGTGGTTGAGGTCAGGAGATTGGGGAGGCCATGTCATAACACTCACCTGCTTCTCATCAAAGTATTTCTTCATCAATTTTGATTTGTGACATGGAACATTATCCTAATGTAAATATTAAATTTAACCCATTAGCTAGAAATTAAATCTAAAATGAAAGGTTCAAGAAAGATTTTTCATTTTTAAAATGCATTTGAAACAATTTTAAAACTTAATTTAAAACCTTATGTATCGCGTTTCTTTGGAGGTACCTATATATATATATATATATATATATATATATATATATATATATATTGCTGTTCGATAAAAGTGACTCACCTGATTTTTTTTCAGGAGCGAACAGTACAAGAGAATTTTAGAGTCTTGTCTGCTGAAAGGGTGCAAATCGACCCCACCAAGCTCATTTTTATGCAGGATAATGTTCCCTGTCACAAATCAAAATTGATGACGGAATACTTTGATGAAAAGCAGGTGAATGTTATGACATGGCCGTCCCAATCTCCTGACCTCAACCCCATAGAAAACTTATGGAGCATTATAGAGTACAGACGATCTCGAGAAAGTAGTTTAGCAACATGATCCATCTTTCGCAGATTACTGATTAAAAATGGATGCAAACTAATTAATCATTTAGGCCAGGCATGGGCAACGTTTTTCAAGGTAATCTTTCGTAGTAGGACCCTAAGCTATTTTCACTACGGAAGACCCTTTTTGGTTTTGTAACAGCTTGCGCTGTTGGGCGATACAAGGTGTTGTAGAGGTCCAGACGTACCCACTCAACATCCCCCTCCTGGATCCAGTAGCAAGGCGGGTTTCCAGGGCGGCTAGTGGACAGTGAATGGTCATCTTTAACGCAAGGAATATGCTTAATGTGCTTTATCCTGCGACGTGTTGCATTCTGTGCCCCCACTCGGTTTCCGTCCTACCGGTCCCAACGCCACTATATAGACTAGGCATGAGCAACCTTTTTCGAGTAATGGGCCACATGATCTATGGCTCCCCACAAGGCCAGTTGCACTACTAAATAGATTCTAGGTAGTAGTAATTTTTCAGTCTTGATAGAGTTCAAAAGCGTCTTCGAGTCCTTGTAGGTGACGAAGTATTTTCAACCCTCCAATCTTTCTCTCACAGCCGGGATGTTACATTCCATCATCGCCGATCGGAAATCGAACTACTGCCAGTTATACTGAACGGATGCCCCCCCCCCTCGGGGAGGCTTCGTGCCTTGAGAGACTATTGGGCCTTAAACTAACACCTGACCTCAAGTGGAATTCGTACATTCAATCCATCTCAAAAGATGCAAGAAAGATTGTCGGCTACCTGTACCGCTCTAGTAAGTACCTGACTCCGCGTGCTATCCTCTACCTTTACAGGAGTCAGATCAGGTGGAAAATCGAGTACTGTTGTCATATTTGGGCGGGAGCTGCCCAGTACTCGCTTTCATGTCTCGATAGAGTTCAAAAGCGTCTTCGAGTCCTTGTGGGCGACGAATTATTTTTAACCCACCAACTTCTTTTTCACTTCACTGTCGCTATTTCCATGGAAAGTGCTCGGAAGAACTACATTCCTTCGTTCCAAAAGTTCTAACCTTCACGCCTAGGACCCGCCATGCCACTCACATTGTAGCAAACCATCTTCATTACGGAGCTGAGGAGGAGCTAACTCCGACAATCTGAAGGATCGATTCCGGGGAGAAAAATTTCCTGGCGTGGCACAGGGAGCCAACTTTAGAGATTGACAGCTAATCTTTAATCCAATCTAGCACAAACCTCATTGGTGGGTGGGGAGACTAGTTGGTTACATTCAATGCTTCGAAAACTAAACTAGTTACATTCCATCGTCGGCGATCAAACTCTGAACTACCATCCGTCATGATTAACGGTTGTTCCTTCGGAGGGGTGTTCCGTGCCTTTAGACACTGCTGATGTCAAATGGAACTCGTGCATACGATGCATCGCTAAAGATGGTGGGAAAATGGTCGGTTCCTGTACCTGACTCCTTTACAAGAGCCATATCAGGCCGAGAATGGAAAACTGTTGTCATATTTGGCCGGGAGCTTACCAGTCCTTGCTTCCCAGTCTCGATAGAGTTCAAAAAGCGTCTTCGAGTTCTTGTCAGTGACGAAGTATTTTCAACCCTCCAATCTTTCTCTCACAGCCGGGATGTTATATTCCATCATCGCCGATCGGAAATCGAACTACTGCCAGTTATACTGAACGGATGCCCCACCTCGGGGAGGCTTCGTGCCTTGAGAGACTATTGGGCCTTAAACTAACACCTGACCTCAAGTGGAATTCGTGCATTCAAACCATCTCAAAAGATGCAAGAAAGATTGTCGGCTACCTGTACCGCTCTAGTAAGTACCTGACTCCGCGTGCTATCCTCTACCTTTACAGGAGTCAGATCAGGTGGAAAATCGAGTACTGTTGTCATATTTGGGCGGGAGCTGCCCAGTCCTTGCTTTCATGTCTCGATAGAGTTCAAAAGCGTCTTCGAGTCCTTGTGGGTGACGAATTATTTCCCACCGTCACAGGCGGGATATAGCAAGCCTCTCACTACTCTAGCACTATTTCTATAGACTAACTAAATTCCTTGTTTCCACCTTCACGGCTAGGACCCGTCATACCTCTTACATTGTAGCAAAACGACCACATTCTCCCTGAATTCCATCGGTGAGAAGTTCCACTTGAACAGCTTCTCAATCCACTGCTCTGCGGAACCGACTTCCAAGAGGATGTTTCCTCGATCACTATAATCTTAGCTCTTTGAGCCCTGCCTTCCTGAACAATTTTAATTCTTCTGCCTGAGCTCCTGAGTCAAAATTCGAAAATAATTGTTATGTAATGTTTCACGGTAGATATAAAAATAGTTACAAGTGTTTACCCACCGTTCGACCGGTGGCTGGGCATTACGGCATTTTTCTCTTCCACCGGTAAAGCGGGTTAACCTGTTCAAGTCTAGAGTTAACCTGGGGTGGTAGCACCTGTTAGGGTCCCAGCTATGGACAAATAATAAACCGCATAAACTGCGGTCAAAACACTATGAAAGTATAAAAATAGGTTTTAATACCAGCGATATATTATGTTTAAATATTACCAGAAATGAATTTTTGAAGAAAAAAAAAATACCAGCAATACAATTTTGAAGGAAAAATATTACCGGCAATATATTTTGGGAAAATCTATCTATCTATCTATCTATCTATCTATCTATCTATCTATCTATCTATCTATCTATCTATCTAACCAGGTTCATTAATATCTATCTATCTATCTATCTATCTATCTATCTATCTATCTATCTATCTATCTATCTATCTAACCAGGTTCATTAATATCTATCTATCTATCTATCTATCTATCTATCTATCTATCTATCTATCTATCTAACCAGGTTCATTAATATCTATCTATCTATCTATCTATCTATCTATCTATCTATCTATCTATCTATCTAACCAGGTTCATTAATATCTATCTATCTATCTATCTATCTATCTATCTAACCAGGTT
>OZ010586.1:30912642-30932642 GCA_963932145.1 Acanthosepion lycidas
GAGCACGTATTGAGGAATCGGAGAGACGAGTTCGAATCCATTACATTCATTTACGTGCTAATACCCTTGGGAAAGGTATGGGTCCTCTTCCAGCTATGGGTAAATAGCAGGACAGACCGGGTTCTATAGCCTCGGATGGCAACTGGTCTACCGCAGAAAGAAATGACAACCT
Organism: Acanthosepion lycidas; assembly: GCA_963932145.1. Taxonomy (NCBI): domain Eukaryota; kingdom Metazoa; phylum Mollusca; class Cephalopoda; order Sepiida; family Sepiidae; genus Acanthosepion; species Acanthosepion lycidas. The sequence continues at coordinate 30,912,815 of OZ010586.1, forward strand.
ACTGCGGGAACAAAATCTGCCCCGTCAATCATGTTGCATAACGCATGGCTTTATAACTGACTGCAGGCAAACACTGGTCAGTTTTATAAATGAGACTTTAGATAAACATTGGTTGAGTTTATTCATATGTCTGTAGGCAAACGTTTGTTGGGTTTAAAGATAAACACTGGACGGTTTTAAGCTTGAGTTTATAGGTAAACATTAAACGGGTTTTTACTTGGGAAAGGCATGAATCCATCTCTTCTCCCCCAGCTATCAGTAAAATAGCAGAACAGATTGGGTCCTATAGCCTTGTGTAGCAATCAGTCAATTAGAAGAAAACTGAATTTAAAACCACATTCAGTGTTGCCTGCTTCTTTAAGCAAAGGCTGGGAGGGTGTAACTTCAAAAACAAATTCACCTCTGAGAAGAGGGATCGGATAACCACAGCGTTCCTGGTGAAAAAGATCGCGCAAGCCATTGCACTAGTCTACTTTGAATGTCACCATGGACCACAATTGCGAGATGGAGGGAGTGGCGATCACAACGGCGGCGCAAAATGCGTTAACTGCATAAAATTAATGATAAATGAATGTAGGTAAACATCGTTCGGGTTTATACTTGAGTTGAGTCACAAAGCATTTACCCTCCTTTGCAGAGAATGTAGTCGGCGTAGGAGAGGGCAAGGATTTTTGTAATAATTATCCATATCTTTTGTTGACCATGTTTGCCGTAGTCTCTGAATATGGAATCCAGTGAAGTCCGTAATGTGTTCAATATCAGAGGTTGGCAGTGAAGATTCAGAGAAAGTAGCGGCTGTTAAGTAATTCTTTAAGTCTTCGATATCAAGTTGGCAGTGAAGATAATTTGGGAGAAAAAAAATGGCTGCCTTTATACACGTTGCATTGAATATTTTGAGCTTTCTGATTGGTTAACCCTTCTACTGGTGGACTATAAAATGAGTCAGCTCATTTTGGCTAGCTCACTAGTACTAACATGTATCCCAAAATACTGTAACACCTTTGACAATACACTTTCCCTAATTGTCAAAGTCCAAGCTCTAAACTAATTACCGAAATTTACTAAAATAACATTTAGGCAAGAATCAGTGTTTAATAATCATATAATTCTGTTTTCGTCAGTTATGTTTTGTCTGTTAGAGCAGAAAGGATTGGCGTAGCGGTAAAGTCAGTGGGTCTTTATATTTCAAACTAATTTCCAATGTATATAATAAGGAAAATATCTTAACCGACTTAAGGCTGAGAGGTCAATCGTTATCTATCTTTCTTTTCATCCTTATCCTTCTCATCGACAAGGCTATAGAACCCAATCTTTCCTGTTATTTTACCGATAGCTGGGGGAGAAGAGATGGATTCATACCTTTCTCAAGTAAAAACTCGTTTAATGTTTACCTACTGTTACATTCATATCTCACCTCTTAGTCAGTAACCCTCTACATTGAGTGGCTCTTGAGACTTGTATTGGTTGAACCCTAGTAAAAAATTATAATGCATTCCCTTTATTGATAGTGTTTGAAACGCAATGCATTTACTTTGCAAACATAATGATGACCTTATTCTTGACAGAAACTCCTGACAACTAAAAATTCGTTTTTTTTTGTTTTTTTTTCTAATTTTAGTTCATTTCTATAGTAAAGACATTACAAATAAATTTCTATAAACATTTCATTAGCTATGCAAGAAATACGGTTGTAATGCTGACAATTGCGCGGACAAGCTTTATACGGAAAACTTCAAAATTCAGTTTTTAATTTACAATTTTATAGCCTATTCTCATAAATATACATTTTATTAATTAGAAAATGTTTTGTACGAAAAACTACTAAATCCAATGTTAAACCTACCATTTTATATCCTGCTATCATAAATATATACTTTCTTAATAAATAAATAAATATGGAAATATTTAAATAAATAAATATGGAAATAAATAAATAAATAAATAAATATATATGGAAATAAATAAAACGGGGGAAGTGGGGGAGGATTTATAGAATAATGATAAAGTTTAGTGTACAGCGACATAAAGTATGGAAAAATTGGTTGAAAATTACCTTAAATCGAAAGCGGAATCGTTCTTTTGTCATGGAATACACAATTTAGTTGAAAAGTAGAGAAATCTCATTGAAAGCCCGGAAATGTATCTTGATGACTTAATAAAGAAGGTGTAAATTTATATGAAGAAAAGATTTTGTTAAAAGATCGGGAAAGGAGTGTTTAGTTGGAAAGGAGGTAGAAGGAAAGACATCTGAAGTAGAAAAAAGAAAGGGATGACGAGGAGGAGGGGAGAGAAAGAGGGAGGAGAAAGAAGTCGAGGAGGTGGAGGCGGAAAAAGAAGAAGAGGAGGTGAAGGACAAAGAAAAGAAAGAAGAAGAGGAGGAAGACAAAGAAAAGAAAGAAGAGGAGGAAGAAGGAGGAGAGAAAGAAGAGGAGGATGAAAGAAGAGGAAGAAGAAAGAAATTGGAAAAAAAGAATCGGAAAATAAGAATAGGAGTAGGAAGAAGAAGAAGAAAGAAGAAGAAGAAGAAGAAAGAAGAAGAAGAAGAAGAAGAAGAAGAAGAAAGAAGAAGGAAAAGAAGAAAGAAGAAGAAGAAGAAGAAAGAAGAAGAAGAAGAAAGAAGAAGAAGAAGAAGAAGAAAGAAGAAGAAGAAGAAGAAGAAGAAGAAGAAAGAAGAAGGAAAAGAAGAAAGAAGAAGAAGAAGAAGAAAGAAGAAGAAGAAGAAGAAGAAGAAAGAAGAAGAAGAAGAAGAAGAAGAAGAAGAAAGAAGAAGGAAAAGAAGAAAGAAGAAGAAGAAGAAGAAAGAAGAAGAAGAAGAAAGAAGAAGAAGAAGAAGAAGAAGAAGAAAGAAGAAGAAGGAGAAGAAGAAGAAGAAGAAAGAAGAAGAAGAAGAAAGAAGAAGAAGAAGAAGAAAGAAGAAGAAGAAGAAGAAAGAAGAAGAAGAAAGAAGAAAGAAGAAGAAGAAGAAGAAGAAAGAAGAAGAAGAAAGGAGAAAGAAGAAGAAGAAGAAAGAAGAAGAAGAAAGAAGAAGAAGAAGAAGAATCCAACAAAAATGAAAAAGAGGAGAAAAGCGACAAAATAGTCAGAAAAGAAGAAGAGGGTGGAAGATGAGAAAGAAAAAGGTGAAAAAATAATTAATCTAAGTGAATATTATGCTGTTGTCGTAATCTTAAGCAAAGAACATTGGAATCGAGTGTCGACTTATGCAAGGGACCTGTCCTTGCACTGTCTGACACTTTCCAGCCTCGTTTTCACTCAAGATTCCGCTTGGAGATAATTTTGATAATTTGACCTAACACTGATTTCGGTAACGCACTCAAAAACCAAGTGTTATTGATAAATACAACTGATTATCGAGTAACTACTTGAGAATAAATATAAATTATCACATATATAGATACATGTACGTGTGTGTGTGCGTGTGTGTGTGTGTGTGCATATACATATATTTATATGTATATGTGTATGTAAATATATATATATATATATATATATATATATATATATATATATATATATATATATATATATATATATATATATATATATATATATATAAAGAAAGAACAGTAAGATATCTAATCCGGTGTTCAATGTAAATAGCAAATTTACAGAGCATTAATATTATTAGTTCCATTTCATCCTCAAGCGAATTGGAACTAATGTCTTTAATTTAATTACAAAATTAAATTCGTAGATTTTAGCTTCCATTTCTGAAACATGGTTAGAACTGTGTAGCGAAAAAAACATATTTTAAATAAATCCATTTATAATATTATATATATATATATATATATATATATATATATATATGGTTTAAGATTTTCCATATAGAAAAAGGAAGAGTGTTTAATATAGGGAATAGAGCGTTTACACAGACACACACACACATATATATATATAAAATTTAAACATATATTATTAAATATAACAGACAATGAATGTCTATTATGTCTGATCATGAGTCATTCGAATATTTGCTTTAATTTAGGGTGAAAACAAAGACAAAATTTTTTCAACATTTCGCTATTTTTTTATGAAGTTGCTCCTAAGCTTTCGGCTCACATGAGCCATATTCAGAGTGATTATACAGACATTACTCCACGGTGCCTCCTCGTAAAATAAAGTAAAGAATTATGTACTGAATAATGGCATTCAAACAGCGCAGTAAGAATAAAAGCCAGTTTCTTCTGCGCAGATGTAAACAAATGGCGCCTTTTTTAAATGTGGTATCCTGATTTCAAAGTTTTAAATTAAAAATCTCGTTTTCAGTTTGAAGCTTTCTTCCTTCATTATCAGAACTCGATCGTAATCGGGATCATCGAACGAATGCGAACGATCCTTTCTTTTTTGGTATGTGCTACGCCAGGCCTATATACAGTTTTGAATTCGCAGTTCCTTTCTCCTGGACCTGTTGCCACCCAACCCGGACTGTCCTGGTGTTTACTCATAGCTCATGGCGGGGAGGAGAATTAGAAGAAGATTCATACCTTTCCCAAGGTTATTAGCGCGTAAGTGAATATAATGGATCCGATTGGAATTCGAACCCGGCTCTTTGATTCCTTAATCCGAACCGATATCCATTACTGCGCCGTACCTCCTTTGAATATTTAAAATAAGAGATACCTTTCAAAGGCTAGACAACATATTTATAGGCAGAAAATAAAATTCGTTAGAAACAAAATAAAGAATACTGAACTGCTGTGTAAAATTAATTGTACTCTTTGGCAGAGAATGCTAAACAATGTTTTAAATACAAAGAGGAAACTTCAAGCAAGTCAGATATATTTTTATCATTTCACCTCAAGCAAGGAAATAAAGCCACTAAGACGCAAGAGGTTACTGAGTGTGAGAGAATATGGGAAAAAGAAAACATTAAGGAGCGATAAGAATAAAAGCATTAAGAAGACAGAAGATAACGATTGACATTGCATTTAAATTTTTAAAGATCAAAGTTGACTGGAAAGCAAGAAGCCGGGGGAGAGTTTCATAAGTGAGACGTGCGACAGAAAACAAAACAGATAGCATAGAACTTATGGTTACATCTGACCATTTAAATCGTAAAATGATGAGACCTAGCTGCCAATCTAGTACTGCGCTTAAATTCATAAATTCTTGATACTAAAGAGTAAAGCTAATCAGAACAATTACCATAAAAATATTTATAGAAAAGAGAAGCGACGTTAGGAAAGGAACTGAAGATGAGATGTCAGGTCAGGAGCAACAATATTGAATATTAATCTTTTTATTTGATTAAGACTCTTTAAATTCATAACAGACACACTAAACCATATGTGACAGAAGCATTGACGAATGGTACGGTTATAAATGTGTAAGATAGATTCTGGCGATATTAGCATTAGTCAAGCAGATGGAAGGCAAAATATGTTAGACCGAAAAGGGATAGTGAGGTACTCTCCTGGAGGTTAGCATTATTCATGATCACAGAAGGCGAAATCTATTAGACCGAAAAGGGATAGTGAGGTACTCTCCTGGAGGTTAGCATTTGTCATGATCATTGAAGGCAAAATATATTAGAGCGAGAAGAGATATTGAGGTACTCTCCTGGAGGTTAGCATTAGTCATGATCATTGAAGGGAAAATATATTAGAGCGAGAAGAGATATTGAGGTACTCTCCTGGAGGTTAGCATTAGTCATGATCATAGAAGTCAAAATATATTAGAGCGAGAAGGGATATTGAGTTACTCTCCTGGAGGTTAGCATTAGTCATGATCATAGAAGGCAAAATCTATTAGACCGAGAAGGGATAATGATGTACTCTCTTGGATGTTAGCATTAGTCATGATCATAGAAGGCAAAATATATTAGACCGAGAAGAGACATTGACGTACTCTCCTGTAGGCTAGCATTAGTCATGATCATAGAAGGTAATATATGTTAGACCGAGAAGGGATAGTGAAGTACTCTCCTGGAGGTTAGCGTTATTCATGATCATAGAAGGCAAAATATATTAGACCGAGAAGAGACATTCAGGTACACTCCTGTAGGCTAGCATTAGTCATGATCATAGAAGGTAATATATGTTAGACCGAGAAGGGATAGTGAAGTACTCTTCTGGAGGTTAGCGTTATTCATGATCATAGAAGGCAAAATATATTAGACCGAGAAGGCACAATGAGGTACATACCCGGAGGTTTGCAATGTCATGATGATGGAAGGCAAAGCATGTTAGGTCGGTCGAGAAGACGCAATGAGATACTGTCCTTGAGGTTAGCAACAGTCATTCGGATGCAGTTAACTAATTCAAGTTGGAGGTCATTTTTTCAGATCAGCTGACAATTTGTCTTTATTGAACCGACCAGACACAGAATAATTTTGACCTCTAGGTCACATCCTTTTACCGTTGAAATAACGTAATTTAACAATGAGTTATATTCTAATAGTTTATGTGGCACTTCTCACCTGTGAAACTATCTTCCGGCTTCTTTGCCTGTTAACTATGATTTTCTAAAATGTGAATTCATTGTTAATGATCGTCGTCTGTCTTCGTGAAAACTGTTCTTTTATTGTCCGTTTTACTCAATAACATTTTCTCAGTTTCTTTTTCTCTCTGCCAACCCTTGCTTTGGGTGAAATGATTTAAAAAATAGAATTAGAAATCCTTTATTCATTCATTTTATGAGCTGTATAACGATAACTAGGAAAGAAATCACATACGACCCAGAATAGCTCTCCAAATGACATCTTTACTCATAAATTGCGACTTTACCAGCGTAAACTTTCCTCCAGTAATCAAATAAGTCGGCTACATAAGCAAGGGAGTATCTTTGAAACTGATTTTATTCAAATATTTATTATTAGGTTGGTGCAAAAATAATGACGTAATAATGTCGTTTTTTGACGTTAAAAATACGTCAAAATAAAGGCGTTCGTTAGATAAAGGCGTTGGTTAGATCCAGTGACAGACCCAAAGATTGTGAGTTCAATACCCAGTTAAGGCAGTGGAGAACTTTCAGAGGGAAAATTAGCAGGAGATAACTGATAACTGACATCCATCAAACATGGCACGTGGGACTAGAAGAGTCTACCTCAGTGATCGAAATAAGGGGTTCAGTTCGAAATTCCAACCACCTGAAGAAGGCCGGAGCGTACAACGGCCGAAACGTTGTGATAAATATGGCGACAAAGATGAGGACAATAGTCCGCATAATGTAAATACTGTACATAATACATCATCTCAGAAATATAGACAGACTCTAAAGAAATATAGTCGTAAGATGTGCTATATTTATGGGATAAAGTGCTCAATATCAGAGATAGAGCGTGTGTAAATATAAAAGTGAACATAGAAGTCAACACTTAGAGCCTGACGATTGCATCTAGCATGAAACAGACTGTCGCCTCTAAGTGTTGACTTCTATGTTCACTTTATATTCATATATATATATATATTGCTAAATATAACAGATAATGAATGTCTGTTATGTCTGATCATGACCAATTCTAAACTTCGGGTGAAAATAAAGACAAAAATTGTCCAACATTTAGATATTTTTTGTAAGTTTTTCCTTGATCTAAGCTTTTGGCTCAAACTTAATAAAAAAATATCCAATTTTTGTCTATATTTTCACCCGAAATTAAAGCAAACATCCGAACTTGAGAACAGATCATGATCAGACATAATAGACATTCATTGGCTGTTATATTTAACAATATAGGTTTACATAATTTTGTAATTATAAATCTCAATTACAACATTATGTTTTAATAACCTAGTTTTACAGGCTTTTCCAATGATTATATTAGTAATTAGAAACCCGTGAAATTCGATTAAATTCATAAAACCGTGGCCATATTATAAGAGCGACATGCAGTTTAGGCTAATTTATGTACATTCCCTCGAATCTTATCATTAGCGAAAATATTTATATTAATTTCTTTAGTTTTCTGGGCATAACAATTAAAAAAAAAATACAAATAACATTAGCGACAGTGTGTGTTGTAACAAAAATATTTATAGAAGAATAATGAATAATAAATAAATAATATATAATTGAATAAACGAAATCGTGTTTACCAATGGGTTCTCCTCTTAGTGCCATTTTAGCTTTTCTCTTTTTAAAATTTCTTGAAAGCCTTCCTTCCAAAAATGTTTTGACACAAATTCTTCTTTTCTTTAAATACATAGATGATACTTTTAACAATGGATACAGATGACACAATTTTATGTGACTTAGTTAACAAAACTTAATAGTGTTGAACGCACAGAAACAAAACTGAAACCAATGACACTTTACGCTTCCGAAATAGCATGCTAAATATACCAAAAATGGCCTTCAATTAAAAATTCAAAGAAAATTAAGCAACAAGTATGACCTCATAAACAAGTATTCTCACCAATGCAGCAGAATAAAATCTGCAATAATTATAGGATTTTATTTAAGAAACTGCAGCCCTAATATTTATCTGAAGAAATATATATATATATATATATATATATATATATATATATATATATATATATATGTAATGAAAAACAAACCACTTATGGTACCATTACGATAATTTATTTCACCTAAATCCTTTTTTAAGGATTCAGGATCATCAGGTAAAACTTCCAACAACGAATTGAGAGGAAAAATGGGATTAGAAATTGGTGGGTAGTGTAATTTTTGTAATTTAATAGAGGGGGTTGAGAGTGGTAGTTAAACAGACAATATAAAGTATAGGGAGGGGTTAATTTTATATCTCTCTTAAGTATGTTTTATATTGGAGTAGGAGGAGTGACAGAAACTTGACTCACTTGTATACATTTTCTACAATTCATTTCCGTTTTATTAACCATCTAAAGAGGTCAAGGTTCTGATGATCCTGAATCCTTAAAAAAGGATTTAGGTGAAATAAATTATCGTAATGGTACCTTAAAGTGGTTTGTTTTTCATTACATATTAGCTCTGTCCTCACATTGAGCTCTCAGGATTTCATCCTCTTTGGATTTACAAATTCGGTTTACCAAGTTCCTTATAACTTATATATATATATATATATATATATATATATATATATGTGTGTGTGTGTGTTGTGGTAGGATCCACCTAATTTGCATAGTGGAGTACCGGGAAGGAAGAGATTCAACCAGAGAGCGACTGTTGAACTCTATGCATTAGCAGAGAGGAACCCGGACGAAGCTTTGCCGAAAGGCAAGGTTTCGTCCGGGGAGGTAGACAGGCCTTAAACCCGTCTAGGCGGGTTCAAAAAGGCTATATTTTTGGCTGAGCCTACGGGCTCGGAGATACCCACATTAAAACGGCCTTGAGCCACATTTTATCCTCGTGGGTGGATAGATAAATACAGAGATTCAACCAGAGACTCTGCCCGACTGCGACTCAGGCAACACATTCTCCGGAACGGTCTTCCCAGGAATATACAAAAGACTATATGTAAATAGTGTGTACACTTTCTTGTTTCAATACATTTTGTTCTAAGTACATTTTGTGTTGCATTATTATTCTATGCATTAGTCAAGTTTCAACAATGGCGATGAGGTAGAAAGAACCATACGGAAAAAAAAAGAATTAATAATTGATAGCCTTCAACAATTGGGATAAGTCATTGAAGAACCCAGGCTGAAGGAAAAAATTATTAATTAAAAGTCCAACATCTAACGGAACGGCGAAGGATTCTGAATTTCTGGATATTTAGAAATCGTTAAAAGACGACTAAGCATAAGGAACGTTCACTCAGAAAAACTTGAAAGGTGTCGTAAACGAATAACGGTGATTTTAAATTGAAAAAGTTACCTACAACGAGACACCCGTTAAAAAAAAAAATGGCCGATTTTAAATTGAAAAAGTTATCTACAACGAGACACCTGTTAAAAAAAACTGGCCGACTACAAAAACATGCATGGAATTAAAAGGCGCACAAATACACTGTGTCGATTTTGAAAGGTAACGAACTTTTAAAAAATTATTTTTTTTGCTCAACAATATTTTATAGGGACGAATTTACCTCTGATAATAAAAATCAGAAGTTGTCATTGAAATACGCGAACAGAAGTAAAAAAAAAAAAAATACCAAAGTTGATTATCACGGGCTTGAATGTAAAAGCAAGACATAAAATAAAAAAAGTCGTAAGTTGTTTCGATTTTTCTGGTCAGATTATATTATATCCATAGATACACTAATTAAAGGTATATTCTTTGTTACATGAACACTATCAGCTAAAGATGGATGAATTATCCAATGTCATATCTGAATTATTCAAATCCCAGCAGTTGAGTCAGGCTGAATTATTCAAATCCCAGCAGTTGAGTCAGCAACGTCAAAATGAACAGTTTGCCTTATTAATAAGGGAACAACAGATAGCACAGCAAAAATATCAAGAAAAGCAAGATGAAAGACAGCAAAAATATCAAGAAAAGCAAGAGGAAAGACTGGGAAAACAGGAAGAAATGCAGATCAAGGTATTAGAAATTCAAAAGTTAACACTGGAGAAATTAAACAACAATCAGGCAAATGAGGGAAATTCTTCATATTCTAATAACACCATATTTAATTCGCTGGAAACTTTCAACTATGTGCCAGACGAAGAAAAAACGTTTGAAGCGTACTTTAAACGATATGAAGATATTTTCTACACAGGCTGTGAAAACTGTTCGAATTCAAGAAAAGTCAGTCTATTACTAAGAAAGCTAGGTACAGCAGAACATAGCAAATTTGTAGATTTTATTCTACCGAGAAGAACGAATGAATTGGAATTCTCGGAAACAGTGAAATTGCTAAAAGAGCTGTTTGGAGCAAATATGTCGCTTTGGCATAAGCGATGGTTATGCATGAATGTCACTAAATCAGACGATCAGGATTATTTAACATATGCATCTATAGTGAATAGACAATGTAACAATTTCAGATTGGCAGAGATTACGGTGGAAGAATTTAAGTGTTTAATTTTTGCTCAAGGACTGGTATCCAGTAAGAGTGCCGAAATAAGACGTAGAGTTTTGTCTAAACTCGAATCTGAACAAAACCTTTCCCTGAAAAGGTTAGCAGAGGAGTGTCAGCGGGCCGTAAGGTTAAAGAAAGAGTCTCAAAAAATCGAAGAAGCTGGCATTGCTTATATTAAAATAAAAAAACAGTCAAATTACCCATCAGAAAAAAATTGGAGTAAAAATTCGGCGTATTTTAAAAATAGACAAGAAAAATTAAATAAGAAGAACGAGGAGGAAAAAAAGGTTCCACCATATAATTGCAGACCCTGCAACGAAAGACACTGGGAGGTAAATTGCCCATATAGAAATAAGAAATGTTTCGTGTGCCACAAGAATGGACACAAAGGATCGTGTTGTAAAACGAAAAAATTCAATAGCCGAATTAGACAAACAAATTCGAATATCAAATCAGATAGAGATTTGAGGAAATATGTGACGACTGAAATATTTAAAAAGAATATCAAATTTCAACTCGATTCGGGTTTAGATTTAACAATAATGAACTATAAAACATGGAACATTTTAAAAAGGCCTACAATAATGAAGTCAACGAAACGCGCTCGAACGGTAACTGGAAAGGAAATTAACTTCGAAGGCGAGGTTGTACTTCCCATGAAATTGAACGGGATCGTTAAAAAAATAAAAGTTTTCATTCTGAAAAATGGAGAAAACTTGATGGGTACAGATTTTATTGAAACATTCGAATTGTGGGATAAACCGTTAAACTCATTCTGCAGAAAAGTAGAAAGTAATACGCAAACAAGACAGGACATTAAAGATGAATTAAAGAAAAAGTTTCCGGAAACCTTCACACCTGGTCTTGGAAGATGTAACAAGTTTGAAGCTAAATTTGAATTAAAGGAAAATACTATGCCAATTTTTAAAAAGAAACGGAACGTGCCTTTCGCAAGTGTAGAGAAAATTAACGAAGAACTTGATAGGTTGGAAAAAATGGGAATTATTTCGAAAGTAGAATCTAATTCATGGGCTGCGCCGATTGTGTGCATAAAAAAGAAATCAAACCAAATCAGAGTCTGTGTTGATTTTTCGACAGGGTTGAACTCGGTAATCAAGGACTACCATTACCCGTTACCGAGTCCGGAGATTTTTAACAAGCTAAATGGTGGACTTATATTTTCAAAAATCGACTTATCAGATGCCTATCTCCAATTCCCGTCGAAGAGGAATGTTCGAAGGGATAAACACGCATAGACGGTTATTCAAGTACAACAGGTTTTCTTTTGGTATTAAAGTGGCACCAACCATTTTTCAACAAGCTATGGACGTCATGTTGAATGATTTAGACTTTGCGTGCGCCTACTTAGACGACATCATAGTAAGGAGCGTAACCGCCGACGAACATCGAGAGCAACTCAATCAAGTATTTAAAAAGATTCAGGGCTTTGGATTTAAAGTCAAAGAGTCAAAGTGCGAATTTGGTTTGGAGGAAATTAAGTATTTAGGTCACATAATCAACAAAAATGGCAGATTTCCAGATCCGCAAATTATTATCAAGCGTTCATTAAAGGAATGTACAATCTAAGAGCTCCGTTGAATGAACTACTAAAAAAAGACAAGGCATGGGAATGGACGGTAGAATGTCAGAAAGCCTTTGATGAAATAAAGAAAATGCTTACATCAGACCTCTTTTTAACCCATTACAATCCAAAACTTGATATTGTAGTGGCAAGTGACGCCAGTTCATAGGGGATAGGAGCGTGTATTCAACACATAATGTCAGATGGTTCTAGAAAACCAATTGCACATGCTTCGAGAACTTTACTCCCAGGAGAAAAAAGTTACTCACAGATCGAAAAAGAGGCGCTGAGTATCATTTTTGCCATAACAAAATTTCTTAGATATATCCACGGCAGACATTTTATGCTAGAAACGGATCATAAACCTCTGATCACTATTTTTGGTTCAAAGAAAGGGTTACCCGTTTATACGACAAATCGTCTGTTGAGATGGGGAACCATTCTTCTCAATTATGATTTTCACATAAAGCACCTATAATCCAAAAATATAATTCATGCGGATAGTTTATCAAGACTCGTACCGAGTCAAGAAGAAAGATTCGAAGAATCAATTATTGCAAATATCAGATCAGATTATGAGGTGAAAAGCATGTTAAACAACATTTTAAGAGAGCTACCGGTTACATCAAAGGAAATCAAAAAAGAAGCTGAAAGCGATGATTTCATTTTAGAAATAAAAAGCAAAATGGTAGCAAATGACCAAAAAGTGCAGGAGATTTATTCAATTTGTGACGGATTTTTATGATATGGTGAGAGAGTAGTAGTACCAAAAAAGTTGCAGAAAAGAATACTACGGGACTTTCATATGGGTCACCCGGAGGTTAATAGAACAAAAAGCTTAATGCGAAGCTTTGTATATTGGAAAGGAATGGATGTGGATATCGCAAACATGGTTCATCGATGTAAAGGGTGTGCGTTAGCAGCTAAGGCACCACCTATAGTACGCAAACCATGGCCCAAGACGGATCATCCGTGGACAAAATTACACATTGATTTCGCTGGTCCGGTAGAAGATTATTACTACTTAATAGTGGTAGATAGTTTTACAAAATGGCCGGAAGTACTGCGCTGCAAAAAGCCTACGTCCAATACCACAACAACTTTTTTGCATGAACTATTTGCACGGTTCGGTGTGCCAGAGTGTATTGTAAGTGAAAATGGTACACAATTCACTTCTCAAGAATTTAAGGAATTTTGTGAGTTATATCAAATTAACCACATAACGACGCCGCCGTATCATCCGAGGTCCAATGGACTCGCAGAAAGATTTGTCGATACTTTAAAGCGCGCGCTGAAGAAAGCCTCAGGAGTTCCAACGGAAAAGGCGCTTCAGCAATTCCTACAAGTATACAGAATCACGCCAAACCAGAGAGCACACTCAAACATGTTAGCTAGGAAAGTTAAGTCAGTGTTTGACAAGCTTTTGCCAGGAAAAATAGAGTAAAGAATACTATGTATACAGCGAGAAAAAGATACACCTCCGGAGAGTAGGTGTTTTTCAAGTGCTACAAAAACAACGTTGAGTTCTGGGAGCGAGGCATAGTGGACAACAGAATCGGTGACCTGATTTACATAATTAAAGGGCCGAAGAATACTCATAAAAGGCACCAGAATCAACTCAAAAAATGTTACGTTCTAGAGCATGAAGAGAGTATACCGGACGAGGAGGAAGATCCCATTGATGTAATGTATGATATGTTTCAAGTAGAACCTCCGCAGAATATTCCTGAACCGAGAAGATCCGGTAGGAAACGAAAGTTCACGGAACCATTGGACGCGAATCCAAAACGGAAAAAATATTAAAATTAAGCGGATGGACATATGCATATGAAGTATGCAAATGGATCTACAAAGAAATAGCCATAATCATCAACCCATATAGGAAGCCAGTTTGAAATCCAAAAGGGATTCCAAGGCTTGGGAGGGGGGTGTTGTGGTAGGAGCCACCTAATTTGCATAGTGGAGTACCGACCATATAAATATGGTTGGTACCGGGAAGGAAGGAAAAGATTCAACCAGAGATCGACTGTCGAACTCTATGCATTAGCAGGGAGGAACCCGGACGAGGCTTTGCCGAAGGGCAGGGTTTTGTCCGGGAAGGTAGACAAGCGGGTTCAAAAAGGCTATATTTTTGGCCGAGCCTACGGGCTCGAAGATACCCACATTAAACCGGCCTTGTGCCACATTTTATCCTCGTGGGTGGATAGATAAATACAGAGATTCAACCAGAGACTCTGCCCGACTGCGACTCAGGCAACACATTCTCCGGAACGGTCTTCCCAGGAATATACAAAAGACTATATGTAAATATTGTGTACACTTTCTTGTTTCAATACATTTTGTTCTAAGTACATTTTGTGTTGTATTATTATTCCATGCATTAGTCAAGTTTACACAATATATATATATATATATATATATATATATATATATATATATAAGGGTCAAACACTAATATTCCTTGGTTATAATTACTTTGGAATAGTAATCAAGAGCCAGTTCATCAGACCATCGTGCTTTCATGTTGATTTAAATATAGTCTAATGTTAATTATGTTTTATGAATATGTCCTGAAGATGGTCTACTAGACCGAAACGTCCGACGTTGATATATTTACATTAAAACAGCGTAATTGCATATTAGGATTTTTGTTTGTTTTTTCCGTATATTTTTCTTCATACTGTCGGATCTATATTCATATATTTTCTTACACACACACACACACACACACACACACACACACACACACACACACACACACATACATATATATATATATATATATATATATATCGTGGCCTGACGTTTGCATCTAGCATGAAACAGACTGTCGCCTCTAAGTGTTGACTTCTATGTTCACTTTTATATTTATATACGCTCTATCTCTGATATTGACCCCTTTATCCCATAAATATAGTACATCTTGACTATATTTCTTCATATATATATATATGTTTCATTAAAAACGACTGACAAGTTACTGCGGCTGTGAATTTTATTTAATTTTTCCTGTGTTCTTTTCTGGACATAAATTATGTAGAAATTGTCCAAATGTCTTCTATATCTGAGCGCTTTCAGATATACTTTTAGCCATTGTCAAGAATGTTTTTACTTTTTACCTTTAACTGAAAGAATGGATTGTTTTAGGTGTGTATCTAGAGTTATAGGAATGTTTTATTTTTCCAAAACGGTCAGCACATTGTGTCCATGTTCCTTGCTGATATCTTATAACTATAGACACACATCTAAAACAATCCATATTTAGTTAAAAGTAACAAATAAAATCATCCTTGATAATGGCTAAAAGTATAGCCGAAAGCGCTCTGATATACAAAACATTTGGACAACTTATACATAACTAGCTACCGGGCGTCATTTAAGCTTGCTCCTATGGAGGAATCTTTGTTCGGCCATCATCGCAATAGGTAGAGAGAAGTAAATGCGATATGCATTTATAAACAACAGAAGAACTCAAAATTGATCGCTTCATTTAAGTATTGAATTAATTTTTAAGCTTATCTTTTAAAAGTTCAACGATAATTCTTCTGCTGTCACTTAAATATAAAGACGATTTGATGTACGTAGATCCTTATTTTCCGTACGAAAAATTATTTTTATTTCATGGGTGACAGAACTGGGGACAATTTATAAGATAAAATTAATATCGAGTAAAGATGGGAATACAGAAATTAGAATTAGTTATACATTCAACATTTGAAGATTTAGATGAACGTAATAGCTAATTAAGTAAAACCTAGATTATAAAATATAGTATATTAATATATATTTTTTAACTTCGCATAATCTGGCAATCCTGAATCTGAGCTCAACGAAAATCGTTCCCTGCACCTAACTTTTCTAGGGTTTTTGAATGAGCTATGAATCATTGAAATCGGACCAGTGGAAGCGGAGGGGTTGCTTGGACAGACACTCGCACAAACACACACGCATACACTGTACTTTATATATAGAATTTAAGAGGAAAATTATAAGGACACAAAAAAAAATTAAATAAAAAAACTTAAACGCAAGTACCTAACGACGTAAATTAAAATCAGAAACTTGCATTCGAAGAAGTTAACACAGCCTTAGTTAACTATAATAAACTTAGCGATGTAGCAGGCGACGAACAGACAGAACTAACGATGTTTACAGACGTATCGTCAAAAGCAACAGGAGGAATTTTGCAGCAAAGAAAGAATCATAAATTTCATCCCAATTCATTTTTTTTGCTAAGTAAAATAGCTGAATTACGGTTTATACTCGAGAGACCTCTTTGCCATGTGTTTGTATTCCCACCCCTCAAAAATAAAAATAAAAAATCAGAAAAAGATAAACGAAGCTTCCGTCGCATATTAGAAGAAAGAACTTTATAGTCTCCACAGATTACAAGCTTTTCAAACAAACATTACACACAGCCACCAATGAATTTTCTCCCCGGGAAGTCCGACAATTAGTTAACGCATCACAGTACTTTCCTGATATTAGATACATGCCAGCTCCATCAAGCATTGTTGCCGACACATTATCAGAAACTAACGTAACGGCGATAAAAGAGATCTTAGCGATAAAGTATTAGATTGTCACACATGAAATGAAGGCCTTTTTTGGTTGGTTGTTGATCCGGTCATCTAACGAGGTAACCTCCTTACTATATATATATATAAAAAATCTTGACTTATTTCTAACTCTTTCTCTATCCATATAATTTTTCTTTCAATATATTGCTACTCATAAGGCCAATGAAAATGGTTGGATTGAAACAATGTCGAGTAATCTTACTGTATGAGAACAAACTGCGGAAAAGAAACATTTTTGCATCGAATCATTACATGCGATGAGAACTGGATACTCTTTAACAGCAGTAAGAGAGTAAGGCAGTGGTTAGATTCAAGTGAATCACCAAATAATACCCAAAACTTTCACTGCACCTTAAAAAGTTAATGGTTACTGTATGGTGGTCTTTCAAAGGGGTTATTCATTATTCCTTCTTGCCCCAAGGGAAAACAATAACAGCAACTTCGTACTGTAGAGAAATTGGGTGTATTCACAGAAAATTGAAAAAATAATCATCCTAGACTTGTGAATAGGGATTGCCTAATTTTTCTGCACGACTACGCACGGCCGCACCCTTCTCAAATGTTCAAAAGCTGCTTAGCCTGAATTATGAAATTTTGTCTCAACCTCCATATTCACCTGATATCTCTCCTAATGATTATCACTTTTTCAGCTTTTCATAGGCAATAAAACATTCTCCAATAAGGAAGAAGTAATCGAAACATTTGAAATCAGAGGTTGAGAATTTTTTTTAAAGATGGGATTAAGAATTTAGTGGTAGGTTGGAGAACAGTCCTTCATGAACATAGTGCCTCCGTCCTGGGTATGACGATAAACTACAACCGCGTCCAAGGTAAGACGTCCAACAGCAAGGCCTCTGATCAGGAGGCTTTGAGGAGTGTGGAACTACTTAATTGCTAGTGTTCCCATGTCCAGCCTGACTCGGGGTGGTAGCACCTGTTAGTGTCCCACCTATGGGCAAATAGTTAACCCTGAAACTGAGGTAAAATGCATTATGAAAGTGTAAAACTAGGTTTTAATACCAGAAATACTTTGTAAAATATTATTAGCAGGAATAAGTTTTTAAAGAAGAAAAACTATTACCAGTAATACGTTTTTGGAAAAAAAATATTACCAGCAATACATTTTTTAAAATTATATTACCAGCTCTACATTTTTGAGGAAAAAAATATTAACAGAAATAAATTTTTGACAAAAGAAAAATATTACCAGGAAAAAAAAGTTGTCGGTATTAAATGACCCATTGAGGTTGATATGCCGTAAAACAAACCAAAATAAGTGAGTATTTAAAAAAAAAGAAGCTTTTTATAAAAATAAAACCATCCAAGTTTTAAAATTTTCTAAAAGAAGTTGGACTGTGCTATAAAATAGGAGTAACTGAAAAATGGTTCAAATGTATATGTATACATACACCCCCCTTTTTTTTTTACCAAACTATCGCTATGAATTTATTTAAAAAAATTTGTTGGCATGAAATGACCCACTGAGGTTGATATGCCATAAAACAAAACAGCCAACCAACATGATGCCTATTTCAACTAAATAAATTAGTTATTTAACATTTCAGAAGCGTTTTTATTAATTTCCTATAAAGTGCGTCATTTCATGTGTGACAACCTAATAATTGCTAAAAAAAGGAAAACGAGGCGACACGCTTCAATGCAAAATCCAAGGGACGTCACTCACTTTTAAAAGAATTACCTGTGCCACCTTTTTACAAGGATACATCTATCAAGATAACAACCACTATCATTGAATAGCTGTGTTAAAAGGCGGATAGGCCAGGCCCGTGCTGTTATCTTAACTAAACTAATGCGCTCTGAACCATGATTCTGAATGGCCATCAGCTGCTTCGTCACATTCTCTTTAATCTCGTCCATATTCGGTGTTATTAACGTTTTTAATGACGATTTTAGCTTTTGTCTTTTGGGAAAGTCAGTGAGTAGCAGGATGGAGCGGTGTTGACGGTCTTGGGTGACATGATGTTTTGATAAAAAAAGAAAAAAGTATAGAACTGCGCAAAACCTTAATAATGGCTGCCACAGGAATCTACAAACCTTTTTGGTTGATTCTCAGGCCATCAGTCACTGATTTCCTATTATTTTAATTCAACATTTTCAGTTTTTCTGCTTGTTGGAGGCTTTCCAATAAGCAAATGGCTTTCAACGTATTCCTGGCAAATTTTGAAGTGCTGATACAAAAAAAAAAAGAAAAAAAAAAAAAAAAAAGGAAAGATCTAGACTTTACTCGGTAAACCAAATACGAAGGAACTTTTTAATCTTTCAAATATATCTGTCGCACAATGTTTCAGCTTTTCCATCTTGCGATCACAGTCGGAGTAAGTACGTGACATGCGACTTTTGAAGACCTTATTTTGAAGCGAATTTTAAGGGGGTCGAATCATACATGAGATATAAAATTCCTCTTATTCTTTGTATACAGAAATTGTTTGCATGTGTGTGTTGACGCAAAATCGCAAAGCACTAACGCAAATAAAAGCCTAACTTTTTTATTGGACTAGAAAAACATTTTTTTTTTACCTCGCTTCACAATAAGATCTATTTAAAATAAAAATTAGTCATTTCACTCCAAGCAAGCGCCCCAAAAAAGGCCATTAAGGCGCATGGGTTTTACTGAGTGTGAAAGAATATAAGAAAAAGAAAGAATATAGCAAAAAAAAATATTATTAAGAAGAGAAGACAATAAAAGAATAAGGGCTAAGAAAACTGTATACCGGGTGTAACAGCAAAATTGTCCAAGTG
>OZ010586.1:30937642-30979939 GCA_963932145.1 Acanthosepion lycidas
TTTTGGTATTTATTAATCCACCCACGAGGATTAAATGTGGCACAAGGCCGGTTTAATGTGGGTAGCCCGCGAGCCCGTAGATTTTCTTGTTAAAAAGTTGAATAATTTTAACACTTGATGGATAAGAAAATAATGTTTTTTATATTGTGTAATTACTTCTGAGTTTCATTTTTTTACCTTTCATCTTTTATAAATTAAGGTACAGCTAAATTTTGTCTGTGTGTCCCAAGTAAAACAACAAAAAATTATGCATAGTTAACATGTGAATGACAATATGTCTAATTTACGGGATCAGGGCCGGTGTAAGGGTTTTGTGTCCACCTACCGAATCGATGATTCGGTTTCCCACTCTACTACATCCCAAGTCTTCATTAGGTAGTAATCATATAAAATACAAATTTTATTGTAACCTAATTATGTACAATAATGGACCATATACAATATAGGTGAACAATTGAATTAGAAAAATTGAAAATAAATACAATGTATTTAAATACAAATTAGAGACGTCATAATAGATCATTCCATCTTAAATAAATGAACAATGTTTTGCGCAATTTTTAGCATGAACTTGAAATTTTCTTGAGAAAATGTTGAGTATATCTTAAAATATTCTTAAAAAAATTTAAATGCAACGTCAATCGTAAGTCATGTATCTTTCTGAATTTTTTTTTTGTCTTAGCCAGAATCCTCCGCATTTTCACTTTTCTCATTCTCTTTCACTTTCACTCTCTGTAACCGCCTGAGTTCTAGTGGGATTACCGCCTTGCTTTGAGGTGAAATGATTAAAAAAAAAAGAAAACATGTGTAGGATGTAGACTAGCATCCGAGCAAAAACAGATAATAAGAGAAAGTGGAAAAACTTTCAAATGAAAAAAACGCGTTTCGACTTCGTGTGTTATTTTGTCGTCTTCAGAAATGAAAGAAGAAAACTGTGTCTTTGTATTAAAGCCATTAATGCCAGTTGGATTTGAAATTAGCCCATTCCGAGTAGATCTCTGTTATTCTTTCTATTGGCTCGTATACCACATCGTGCTGCTGTTCCTTGTGCCATGATCAGCGATGTTCTGTAGGAATCTGGACTGAGTTATAAATAATTCTAAAAAACCGCCTAAAGCAGTGCAATGTGGAACCCACTCGAATAGCTGCTATCTTAGTTTGTTCATATCTAAGTTTATTACAAACTTTATTTCTATCTATCTATCTATCTATCTATCTATCTATCTATCTATCTATCTATCTATCTCAGTCTATTCATACCTATCTATCTATCTATCTATCTATCTATCTATCTCAGTCTATTCATACCTATCTATCTATCTATCTATGTTTATTTCTAAGTTTATTCCTATCTATCTATCTATCTATCTATCTATCTATCTATCTATGTTTATTTCTAAGTTTATTCCTATCTATCTATCTATCTATCTATCTATCTAAGTTTATTACAAAGTTTATTCCTATCTATCTATGTTTATTTCTTAGTTTATTCCTATCTATCTATCTATCTATCTATCTATCTATCTATCTATCTATCTATTCAAGTTTATTACAAAGTTTATTCCTATCTATCTATCTATCTATCTATCTATCTATGTTTATTTCTAAGTTTATTCCTATCTATCTATCTATCTATCTATCTATCTATCTATTCAAGTTTATTACAAAGTTTATTCCTATCTATCTATCTATCTATGTTTATTTCTAAGTTTATTCCTATCTATCTATCTATCTATCTATCTATCTATCTATCTATCTATTACGCGCGCACACACACACACACACACACACATACAGACATATATATATATATATATATAGATATAGATATATATATATATACTTATTCGTATGCATGTCTTGATAATTCTTCTTTTTAGTTATAGGGACGTTTATTTTAAATGAAAAAACAAAACATTAATACCGATTTATTTTAAATATTAGATATAAATATCGTTTATTTTAAATACAATTAAAAAATACTAATCCCTGTGTAATATATGGACTGCGCCAGCATTGCCTTAACCAGACGCATTTTTTAAAATTTAAATTATGTAACTGTCAGTCTCTACCCAGCACCTGAAGATTGCGTTGTGCATGAAAGTCTGTGTGATGTTTATTTATCAATATATATAGTAAACAGATGTAGCAAAGTTCGAGACCCTACCCGAGCGACTAAATTTCGCTGGTGACGGTTAGATAAATCAATTGACTTCATTAACAAATATCACATTTATATACGCTGCATAAAAATCATAGACTTCAAACAAGCTTTCAAACTTGTTCCTTGTGAAAAATCGATGTCACGTGACATCATTTAAATTTCGAAATTCGTTACACGACAGCGTTAAGGTTAAAGTGTTCGATTTTATAATTATGAAAATATAATTCCGTCGTTTCAAAGCCATTGTAAAATATACTCAGCAATGTTCACCAATATATAAATAGTCATTTTGAATATTATGATAATTGAAGTAATTTAAGAAGAACCGAGTTTATCTTCCGAATTTTCTTTTACATAAATCTCTCTATATAAAGCAGAGGATATCTGTGTCTGTGTCTCTGTGTGTGTGCGTGATGCCATTTCACTTAAGAGCCATCCAAGCAATTTTGACCAAACTTGGCACACACATTGTACAATGTAAGAGATAGATTCTTAGCTTAAAAAACCGATAATTTTAAAAAAATCAATAATCGATAAAGCCGATCAAAAATCGATAAATTCAACTTTTTTTCTCTGATTTCGTTCAAACCCCGTATGTAGGTTACTTACATGATGACGAGCTCAACAATACCTCATTTTTATTTCTACGCCACCGCGTTTAGTGAAAAACGAAAAAATCGATTTCAGCACAAATTTTAAACTAAAAACTCCCTCAATTTTCAAGCAATCTAATACAAACTTCAGTCAGTTGTAGCTAACAATAAGATGATTGCTTAAAAGTTATTTAACTTGATTACTGAGTCCACCCATATAATGAAAACCCGTGTAAATAGCGAAAAATGGCGATTTTTACTGGTTTCTTTCTTATTTTACGCTGATCTTTCAACCAGTTTTCATCAAACTTAATTGCTTTATAAATATATCCTCTTTTACATCCCTGGTAGCACACTGACAATTTGAATTTAAAAAAAACAAACTCAAAATAATTGTGGTCTGATGTGGTTCTTCATGTTATCTGTTTTATCCTTTGATCGCCTCGGCTAACTTCAATTGAATAAATACAGACTGCTTGTGTTATACCAGTTACTGTATTAATTCAAAATGTTTCTTTTAATGAAAGTACTTTAAAGTAATTGAAGAAGATAAACTCTGCTACGTCTAAACATGATGCTGTTTTTGCTCCATTTTGATTGAACGCTTTTTCAGCTGGCTATGGTTGCAAGTACTTTAGAAAACTATAAAGATCGGACAGTTAAATTTTGTCATGTTCTGTTATGTTTTAACGTTTTCATTCTCTAAAAGCTATAACGTTTTTAGTTTAAAATAGGTTTCATAATTGTTTGGGGTCAATGATATGAAAACAGATTAAATATAAAAATAAATTAAATATGAAAAAAAATTAAATCTAAACAAATAAAAGAAAATAAATAAATAAAAGTAATCGAATAAGTAAATAAAAATAGACAAATAAATAATCTGGTAATTTAAATATTACGATGTTTTAAGACTGTCAAATATTCTGAATTATAGAATGAATTGACTGGGTTTATTTTCATAAGGTTTTTTTATTCCACGTTATTTTTTGTTATTTTTTTCTTTCAGGCAGATGCCTTTTATAACGGGAACATTATGAAATAAACCATCGATCATTTAGTTCTCATGTGTCATGTTAATAACGCGTTTGAATATAAATGTTGTTACGATGCCGTTCATTTTCTTTTAGTATAGAACAAGTATTTTTATGTAGAGCAATGGTTCCCAACCGATTTTGGTCATCCCCCACTTTTGCATTTCTAAAACTCTGGTGCCCCTCCCCCATCCCTGTAATATTTAATTCTTACATATTCAAAATTTTACTGCAATTCACGTGAAGGAAGCTTAAAAGGCCATTAAATCGGACTCTAAAGAAGCCTCCAAAAACCATGGCGTCCATGAAAGAGAGAAAAAAAAAAACAAAACAGTTAAATATTGATTTTTTTAAGCGTAGCTTAGATGTGGCACCAAGCCGGATTTATGGGGCACCCAAGGAAGATCGAGCTCTCTACTCAGTCATAATTGTTCTAACGAGACAAGCTTGCTAAACATTACGCCACACCGAGGTGCCCGAAGGCAGTTTAATATATATATAATAGGTTGGTGCAAAAATACGTCAAAAAACAACATTATTACGTCATTATTTTTGCACCAACCTAATATTTAAATCACCATATTGTATATTTAGTATGGCACAAGGCCACATGTGTGTGAGACCCAGTGAGGTTTAGACTCACTCCATTATTACTAGGCTGGATATTTTAAATCAGAGGTTACCAACCGATTTTGGGTTATGCCCCACTTTGGTATTTCTAAAACTCTGGAGACTCCCCCCCATCTTTAATATTTAATTCTTACATATTCAAAATTTTACTTCAATTCAAGTGAAGGAATCTTAAAAGGCCATTAACTTGGTCTCTAAAGAAGCCTCCAAAAACCATGGCGTCCATGAAAGAGAAAAATTAAAAAAAATAACAGTTAAATATTGATTTTCTAAGTGTAGCTTAGATGTGGCACAAGGCCGGAGGTATGGGGCACCCAAGGAAGATCGAGCTCTCTACTCAGTCGTAATTGTTTTAGCGAGACAAGCTTGCTAAACATTACGCCACGCCGAGGTGCCCGAAGGCAGTTAAATATATATATATATTAGGTTGGTGCAAAAATAATGACGTAATAATGTCGTTTTTTGACGTATTTTTGACGTCAAAAAATGACATTATTACGTCATTATTTTTGCACCAACCTAATAATTTCAAAACATATAATAGAGAATTGAAAGTCAGAAATATTAAAATATTTAAATGAAAGCTTATTCTGTACTTTGATCATTTTAATTATGAAATCATAATGCGAAATGAAATTGGAGCTCATCCCAAAATGACTGTTAGTGAAATCCTTCTGCATTATGCCCGCTACAGATAGATTTTATATTAGGCACCAATTTAGTCAGCTTAAGTCTCCTCGTTTAGTGGATATCCAGGCGATTTCTTTTCTTTAATAACAAATCATTTACAGCACTGAACCCACATTCAGCTGAATATGAGGATGGAAAGGGTGACAACAAAGTTCTTGCAACGGTGGTTGAATTTTTATGTATGTATAACTATAGAACTCGGTCAGTCTTGCTATTTACACATAGGGGTATTAGCACGTAAGTGAATGTAATGGATGCGAACTCGGCTCTCCGATACCTCAATCCGAGCCGCTATCCATTACTCCACCGTGTCTCCCTGACGTAGAGTATATAAATATTATTTGGGAATGATTCTCGGCATCATTTCTGTTAATTCACCTCAAAATAAAAAGAATTTATATTTAATAAAATTCACGGCAAATATTCCAGAGGCAGGCCCTTCCATTCCATTTCGGTTGAGTTGACCTTTGCGATCGTTTACATTTTTCTAAAAGTGGGGTCCCCGTTCGTGCTCACCTCAATAAACAAGCTAGAAACAGATTTTTTCTTTTTTTTTTTTTTTTTTTCTTAAATTGTAAAAAATTCCTTGTAAGGACTTCGAATATCATCCGCACTTACGAAATGTGAAGAACTCCCTGATTTTTGGTAAATTTAATTCTGAGGGTTGGAGTTGTTGCGTGGCTAGCTAAACAAATTTTGATTTAAAATTTATAATTTCAAAAGAGTGCCAAAAATTTAATAAAAAAAACGAACTTTGATTTAAAATTCATAATTTCTTGGAGTGAATTAATATTTGTGAAAAGTAACTTTACATTACTTGGGGTGAATTAACAGAAAAGATCCTATTCTAGAATAATCCAGAATTTATTCTGGGAGAAAAACCGTGTGAGCAGGGGTAGAAAACGATTCAATAAATGTTCTTCATCTATGTGCTGTGCGCTTTTCAGGACGTGGGCAGTCATGGTTCTCCACAATTTCTTGTCCTTTGTAGCTCTTAATAAATATTGTCTTTTTGTTATCTCTCCTAAAGCTTGTGCCACCATCCACTTACTCAAGCTCTCTGGGTAGCTTATGTTTTCCTTTGTCCCTCTTGCCTTGTGAGTGTCAGATTTTCCAATCCCACTTTCCCCATTGTATGCCCTAGAAATTCCAACTGTCACTCTTTGATGTTAAAAATGTCCTTTTTGTTTCCATTTTCTCTAAAACTTCGTCGTTGCTTACATGTTTTGTCCATGGTATCCTCAACACCTTCTGTAAAACCACATTTCTGTTGCTTCAAGTCTCTTCTTCATCTTTAAGGCAATTGTCTAGCATTTATTACCATATATGAGGACTGATATTATGTAACAGTTCAGTAGTCTTTTCTTTGCTTCTAACAAATGTTTTTCTTTTTTCTTAATACATTGCTTAGCTTTTGAAACACAACTTTCGTTCTCCCAATACGCTTCGGATTTCAGTGTCGAAATTTCCGTCCTCTTTTAAAACACTATCCAGATATTTAAAAGACTAGGATGTCTCTTCTCGCCAGACTTATTCAAACTGTACAACGAGTCAAACTCGGGAGAACTAGACTAATTGATTAGTTTTTTTTAATGCTTTATCAAACCTTTGCAGGTTATTTAAAGCCAGAAAATATTTTTAGATTGTGCGAATATTTTGGAGGTAATAATAATTTACAGATAAAATTCCTACTAATTAAGCTGGAGGGAGAAGAAGCGGATTCGTACCTTTTCCAAGGGTATTTGCTCCTAAGTGAATATAATGAACACGACTGGAATTTGAACCCGTCTCTCCGATTTTCAATTCCGAACCGTTATCCATTCCACCACATGCACATCTAAGTTTAGAGAACCTGATATTTCCAAGCGGTCACTCATCTAGAAACCGATCACGCACTATGTTGGTTAACTTCGATGATCCGGTGTCTCAACGTGATATTGCCGTAAGTCCATTTTATCAAAACTACACATCCAAGATTAGAGCACCTATTATTCCCAAGCGATCACTCAACTAGGTATTGATCAGGATCGACGTTGCTTAACTTCCGTACTCCTGGAAACCCGAAATTTTCGATATATGTAAAAATTAGTCGTGTTTATATTTGAGTCTGTAGGTAAGCACAGGTTGAGTTTATACTTGAGCCTATAGGTAAACACTGGTCGTGTTTAAAATTGTTTATATAGGTAAGAAATGACCTGGTTTAAACTTGGGTCTGAAGGTAAAAACTGCTCTTGTTTATACTTGAGACTTTAGATATAAACATTGGTCGTCAATATACGTGAGTCTATAGGTATAAACATTGGTCGTCATTATACTTGAGCCTATAGATATAATTGGTCGTATTTATACTTCAGTCAATAGGTATAAATATTGTTCGTCATTATACTTGAGACTATTGGTCATCATTATACTTGAGACTATAGGTATAAACATTGGTCGTCATTATACTTGGGACAATAGGTATAAACATTGGTTTTGTTTATACTTGAGACTGTTGTCAATATTATACTTGAGACTATAGGTATAAACATTTTTCGTCATTATACTTGAGACTATAGGTACAACATTGGTCGTCATTACACTTGAGTCTATAGGTATAAACACTGGTCTTGTTTATACTTGAGTCTATAGGTAAATATTAATCATGTCTCTATAGTGAAACATTGATTTGGTTTATAGTTGAGTCTAGAGTAAATACTGGTTGTATTTAGCCATGAGTCTGTTGATAAACATGGGTCGTGTTTTATATTTGAGTCTATAGTTAAACACTTGTTGCATTTATACCTGAGTCTGTAGGTAAACATTATTCATGTTTATATTTTTGTTTATAGGCAAACATGGGAGGTTCCTACCCAAATCGGCAAGCATCCACCGATATGGGTTTTTTTTTTTTTTTTTTTTGCTGTGTGCGACTAAATATATTTGCATCGGATGCAGCTAGCATATTCTAGACGACTGTTTCATGACTGTTGAAGAATTAATGGAATTAAAATCGACATCGTTCTTTTGTGGCCGAATACACAATTTAATTGAAGGTCGTTATCAAATGTTAGAAAACCAAGGGGAGATAATTTCATCAATGAATAATTTTTAAAAAAAAAAAAAAAAAAGAAATCCTGGAAACTTTTACATCAGCCCGATATACGGAAATCGACCCCCAGCTATAAATTAACTCTAAATATTCTTCAATTCAGGGCCTAGACACCTGGCGTTTAAAATCCACTTAAAGACGTCATTTGACACAGGACGCGACGTTTTAACCTAACGCGCCCAACCGCTTGGACTTATCGATCCCCGTCTGTGTTTACTCATTCAAGTGCATGTACTTCCGCATCATAGCCTCGATTTGAGAAACAGAGCAGACAGCGTCTGGCACTTTGCAGCCCGAGTGCGTTAACTTGTGGCCCGTAAAAACGTCCTTAATGTATGGGCTTGATTGACTGTGTATTGTTAGGAAGTATTCAAGTCAAGAGGATTAAATTTTCTTTACGGTTTTTCCTCCAGATTTCTTTTCTTTTTTTTTCTGCCTAATTGTCTCACCATTTCTCATCTTAGCGACTAATGTTTTCATTTCCCCGTCGTTTATTTTGTTCTTGCTTAAACTTATTCCTTCTTTGTTTCTCCATTCCCAAACTTATTTTTAATTCTTCTTTTGTCCATTTTCCCCATTGTCCGTTCAGCTACATCTTCGTATTTTTGTTCTCTTTCTCTATCATTTCTTCTTCTTCTTCTTCTTCTTCTTCTTCTTCTTCTTCTTCTTCTTCTTCTTCTTCTTCCTCCTTAGTAGTAGTAATAGTGGTGGTTAGAACTTTCGCATTCGGAACATGAGATCCAGGTTCGAATCTCAGTGGTCGATTTGTCACGAAGGAGATGATGCTATTGAACTGGAGGGGGTCGATCCAAGCCTGCATTTAGGAAGTATCTGAAAACCATACCACGGGTTGACTCAATCCTTGTGAGTGAAACTGAGTAGACGGAACAGTTGGGGGGCCGTCGATAGCTGTGCTAGCACGAAGTCCCAAGTCATCGTGGCCGAGAGTTTGAGCGTGCTGGCCTTGTTCAAGTTGTTGACAACGCTAGAGAACCCACTCTTTCCCAGAAACTACTCAGTATAGTTGCAGTATAAACCACAGGTGAGCTCCGTGGGTGTTGAATACACACAAAAGCGCCTGAGCAAGCGTATGCAGTAGGGATTGGCTATCCGCCCTAGTAGACGGGTATCCTCGAATACGTGTGGCCAGCTATACTAGTAGTGGTAGTAGTGTTAATAGTAGTAGCATATTATCATTCTGTTTAGGCTTGCAGCTATATCACGTTGAAATCTCGTATGATTCTATGAACTGTTATCGTGGACTTCTTGAGTCTCCGACTGGCCTCCCTAACCGAAGTTTTTAGTTCAGCTATAAACAATTGTCGTACGTATTCAGTACTGTTACGCACTCTCCTTGAGCATCTTCTTCCCATCTCGTCGTGTACGGACCCAGTTCTTTTGAATTTGTTCACAATTTCATGCATCGCTTTGTCCTTAGGACGGGTTTTGTTAAATTTTCTTGTAAATTTTCTCGAATTTCGTTACATTGAACTCCTTTGAAACAGAATATTACAACAAAGAGGCGTTCTTGTGTATTCATTATTGATAAGGTTATCAAAGGGAATAGGAATAAAATTAGAAAAATTTTAAACGCCGTTACATATAAAGGTATTATAAATCTATAAATAAAATTAAAAAAAATTATACACTTCTAACATATGTTACACATGATCAGCGAAAATAGTTTTTAAATGAGTTTTAAAAAAATAATTGTCCAATTTCCCTGAAATAGTTAATTCTGGGACACCCTGTATAGATTAAACATCGATTATTATAGCACAGTGTTTCCTGATTTTTTTTCTCTGTGCCGTCTTTTTTAAATTAAAATTTTCTCGGCCTCAACTAATTTTATGTGATAAAAAGTTCATTTAAAAATTTTAAAAAAAAACCCCCAAATAACAGACATGCAGTTAAAGGGAGATAATCGTGGATTCGAATTCCGGGTTATCATTGATAACTCTCTCCTTCAATATGCGGAGTCTAGTTACAATATTCTTAATATTTGATGTAAAACACAAATATCATAATGATAGAATCGGTCAATAATTATTTATCTTGTGATTGATGCATGCAATGACAAGAAATCCATAATAATATTTTAAATTTTGAAATCATATTTATTTTTGGCATATGAATTTTTGAAACTGTTTCTAAATCTTTGATTGTCTTTCAATGATTCCGCCTAACCTGCTATCCTCTTCTACCGCACATATGAGGTGTGCCACACGATTTGGGAACCACTGCTATGACATATTGATCTTCTGCGTTAGTGCGTGGGGTGATAACTAGCGAGTTAGTCTCGTTGATCATAATTAGTGATCCCGATCCTCACTGGGTGCGTTAAAATTGTCACCTTTTGTCCTAAGTTAAGTTTAATAAATAACCAGATTTTTTTCTTCTTTTTCTACAAACTGTTTTTCTTCTTTTCATCATCTTTTTATTTTCTTGATTCTTTCTCTTATTCATATCGCCTTTTTTTTTCTTTACTTCTCTTCCTCCTAACCTTTATTCTTCTTCTCCCTCTCCTCTTTTTTCCTCCTCTCAACTCCCCCCTCTCCCGTCTTTTCTTTTCTCACTCTTTACTCTCTCATTTTTTTTTTCACATTTTTCTCACCCATGCCTCTTGCTACTCCTCTTTATCTCTCCTCTTCTATTTTTCCACTCTTTATCTCTATGTCAATCCCCGTCTCTCATACCAGATAATTCCCCTTTACTTTTTATTTCCTCATTTCTATCCCTTCCTCCCACTTCCTTTATATAATCATTAACTCGTCTCAACATTTACTTATTGACCTTTGGCAGAAATTAGAGCAGGAAACATTCAAATTGTCGGATCCATGGACTAATGACTCTCACCTGGCAACTAGCCCTATTGACAGTCACTCCCTTATATATATATATATATATATATATATATATATATATATATATATATATATATATAGCGAGAGAGAGAGAGAGAGAGAGAGAGAGAGAGAGAGAGAGAGAGATGGATTGCCTATAGTGGACCATTGCATTAACCAGGGTTGTATGGTTGACTGCATTTCTCCGCTTTTCTCCAGGGCCAGGATTTACTAGCAAAACCTAGACAGGTGTACGTCAATGTGGAAAGAAAAAAAAAAAAAAGACAGAAAAGAATAAACGGAAACGTTACTCTTTGGCTCGATAACCATAACACTTATATATCATTTCTGTCTGACCATATAAATGATATATTATTGATACGGATAGAATGCCATATTACTGATATAGAAAGATTGAAGTCACACACACTCACACATACACACGCGCGTACAGCCCCGATATATATATATATATATATATATATATATATTAAGGCATTAAAAACAAGAAATTTTATATTATGGACCATGATAGATTTAAAATAAAAACAAACACCAGTCGACCGGTTTCGTCCCCTCTCATCAGAACTGTTAACGGGGAAATTACGAGGAAAAGAAAAAGAAGTCTGTTATGCATGACATGAATGATTGGACAGGAAGAAATAAATTATTATAAAAGTTATACCAACCAAGATGCTAGAAACGCAGCACAGCAAGTCCAAGCAAACAATCTCTTTGTTTACAAAGAGTAGGTTGCCTGAACCTGATGTAAAGCGTCTCTAACACCTTAAGATGGAATAGCGAGTGCGAACTGGCCAAAACAGAAAACCAGTTCACACTGAAATTCAACGCACAAGTAGGATTCTTTATAAAGTGATCCGCAATCGAAGACCCATACGTGTTACGAATGGTATCACCCAAAGAAATTTTTATTTTATTCAGTATTATAGCAGGTACGTGTTGTTTAATTCTAACGTCCAACCGCTGTGTCGTTCTACCTATGTAGTCGCATCCACAACTACATTTGAAATGGTAAATAACAGAGTTAATATGGTGGTGGGGGGGTAGAACGTCTTTACACATAGATGAAAGTACGGACTTAGTTTGAAAGACAACACAGTGGGTAAATGTTCGGTCTATCTTCGTTTGCCGTGGTTGGGTAGCATTAGTGAATCCTTCGCCAAGCGTATTTCATGGAGTTCACGTCAGTGTTATTTTGCAGCCAATGTTCGTGTTGTCTTTCAAACTAAGTCCGTACTTTCATCTATGTGTAAAGACGTTCTACCCCCCACCATATTAACTCTGTTATTTACCATTTCAAATGTAGTTGTGGATGCGACTACATAGGTAGAACGACACAGCGGTTGGACGTTAGAATTAAACAACACGTACCTGCTATAATACTGAATAAAAAATTTTCTTTGGGTGATACCATTCGTAACACGTATGGGTCTTCGATTGCGGATCACTTTATAAAGAATCCTACTTGTGCGTTGAATTTCAGTGTGAACTGGTTTTCTGTTTTGGCCAGTTCGCACTCGCTATTCCATCTTAATGTGTTAGAGACGCTTTACATCAGGTTCAGGCAACCTACTCTTTGTAAACAAAGAGATTGTTTGCTTGGACTTGCTGTGCTGCGTTTCTAGAATCTTGGTTGGTATAACTTTTATAATAATTTATTTCTTCCTGTCCAATCATTCATGTCATGCATAACAGACTTCTTTTTCTTTTCCTCATAATTTCCCCGTTAACAGTTCTGATGAGAGGGGACGAAACCGGTCGACTGGTGTTTGTTTTTATTTTAAATCTATCATGGTCCATAATATAAAATTTCTTGTTTTTAATGCCTTAATACGCTTCTGTACCATTTCAAATATATTCAAATATATATATATATATATTATAAGTTAATATATTTAAAATATGGTTTTTCGCTACACAGTTCCAACCATGTTTCAAAAATGGAAGCTAAAAGCCCCGAATTTAATTTTGTACTTAAATTAAAGACATTAGTTCCATTTCATCCTCAATCGAATTCTTTAATTTAAGTACAAAATTAAATTCGGGGATTTTAGCTTCCATTTTTGAAACATGGTTAGAACTGTGTAGCGAAAAAACATATTTTAAGTCAATTAATTTATAATATTAATGCTCTGTAAATTTACATTGAGCACTATTTTGTAAAAATAAAAATATCTATAAGAACACCGGATTATATATCTTACTGTTCTTTCTTTTTATTAATATATATATATATATATATATATATATATATATATATATATATATATATATATATATATGTGTATATTAAAATTTATTAAATAATGCAGCTTAATTAATACTGTAGTCATGCAAAGAATAAATCAATAAAGTTAATGCAATTAATGACGAATTCACTTCGCTAACAGATTACATAAGGCATTAATTTACTGACCACTCGCTGAATGAAACGATACTTGTTTTTATTAGTTGTAAAATGGATTAGATGTATGGTCCATATTGTAAGTACTTTCGGTAAAAACGTTTACCATCCTCAGGCATAGATGTTATTTTTTTCTCAATATCAGGTAATTTCGGGTAAAATTCCAAGACGAAAATGAATGTGATATTTGTGGAAAGATGTTTATTTTATTTTATTTTTTTTTTAAAAAAAGTGTGCTATTAAGAATTTTTTTTGAGCGTGCAGTAATGCAACGCTAGGTTTTGGAGTATTGTTGTAATGTCGTAATTCACGATTTTGCTTATTGTAAGTGTTTTCTTTTCCGTGACATGGACATATTAGTCCAATAATTAAAGCAATGTCTCAGAAGATTTCAGATATTTTTTTTTTTTTTTTTTTTACTGCAGATCGTTTCTTTATAAAATCTAAATTCAGTGCCATGCTAACGGAAAAAAACCCACTTACAATAATATCAATCGTGATTCTTAACTATTAATAATAGTACACTTAAAAAGAATCCTTCGAAAAGAATCACATTCATTTTTGACTTGGAATTTTACCCGAAATTACCTGAAACTCATTTTAACAAATATATTTACCAAGATGATACAATAATATTTTGAAATACTAAAGAGTAAATTGGTTTTAACAACAGGCTCTATCTTCTTTTCTCGCACTTCCTGACAGTAGAACTCCCTTCTTTTTACTTGCTTCCCTGATAATTACACTCTTCAAAAGTTTAAATGCAACGTCGATCGTCATCTTCTCGGTTTCCAATGTCGTACCAGACAATTCTTTGGCCAAAACCAATGTCTGATATTTATAAATCTACCATTCTTCCATGCATTGATTTTTGCTGGCATATTTGGCTATGGGATACTGCTATAAAACCAGAAATTCTGGACAAAAATCCAAACAAGAATCTGCAACTATTATCAGTCCTGATCTGGCATTTTGACTTCACTCTCCAAGAACCACGACTTAGCTTCCGTCTGTCTTCTCTATAATTCTTTTCATGGCCATTGTTCTGATAAGTTCTCCATTTTAGTACCTCGACCGATTGAATTGAAGCGTACTACTTGATTGGCAATTAGGTTTTATTGTTGAAATAGCTAGATGTCATCACAAGTTTTATTCTAATAGTTTCTTTTCTCGCACTTCTGACCTGTGGAAATCACTCCCGGTTTCTTACTTCCCTGCCACTTACGATCTTCAAAAATTTAAATGCAACGACAATTATTAATGTCTTCCTGGATTTTGTTCTTTTATTGTCTCTCACTAAAGTCTTTTCATTCTCTTTCACTCAGAGGACACTCTGGCGTCTTAGTGGGATTGGTTGGAGTGAATTGAAAAAAATGGCGTGGAAATGCTTCATAAACTAAGATAAGGGAAAGCAAAGTAAACATTTTTGGACATTGTAGATATTTTTTACCTTAAGACTCTGACTTTTATTAGTATACCATAGGGAAGATTTTAATTCCTCTATTTTTATATGGCATGTCCCTTCAGAACCTTGGCGTTCACGGTTTTCTACAATTTCCCGTCCTTTTGGAACTCATAGTAAATTTTGTCTTTTTGTTATCTCTCCTAAAACCTGTTTTGCCCTTCATTTATACCAGATATTTTCTAGGTCTTTCTTGCCTTTAATAGATCCTCTAAGTGTCAAATTTTCCAAGCCCTCTTTTCTCATTATGTGCCCTAGAAACTGTCTTTTTCTGATGTTAAGTATGTGTCATTTTTGTTTCCGTTTTCTTTAAAAATTCATGAGAACATTTTCGATCCATTGTATTCTCACCATCCTCCTGTAGAATTATATTTCTATCGACTCGAATTTCTTCTTCATCTATGCTAAGACGATCAAACATTCACTGCCATATAGGAAGACTGACATTATGTAACAGTTAAGTAGTCTTTTCTTTTTTTTCTGACGAAATGTTCCTGTTTCTTAATACTTTGCTTAGCTTTGGGGAAGCATCTTTAGCTATCCCAATGCACCTTCGGATATCGGTGTCACACTTTCTGTCATCTGTTAAAACATTTGCTAGATATTTAAATGTATATACTTGCTTGATTTTGGCGTGACCAATTTGTAATTTGCATGTTGGTTGTCCCTTTTGCTAGCAACCATGTAATCTGTCTTGCAATTTATCGTTAGTTTTTCTTCTCGATCCCCTTCACTATCTCCTGTAAGAGAGTGTTTTTGCACTTTCCTTTCGGTTTGTTATCAACACTGTTATTTGCATATC
This sequence comes from Acanthosepion lycidas, assembly GCA_963932145.1. Lineage (NCBI taxonomy): Eukaryota > Metazoa > Mollusca > Cephalopoda > Sepiida > Sepiidae > Acanthosepion > Acanthosepion lycidas. The sequence continues at coordinate 30,953,377 of OZ010586.1, forward strand.
TTATGTTGGTAAAATTATGGGCGCTAATAATGAATCCTGGCAGGACTTTTAATTCTCCCAGAATCGCCACACTATGTTGAATAAATCTGGCGAGAAGACACATCTTTGTCTTACACCCCTTTCCATTTTTGTATACTTACTGAATTCATTTTCTATCCGTAGGCAGGCGGTTTGTTGGCAGTATAGGCTCTGGATTATTCTAATATCCTTCTCAAATAGTCCAAGAAAAAACACGAAACAAAAACACAGATTAACCTGGAAATTAACGTAGCGGTAATTTGATAAATCCGTACAAATGATAATAGATTAAAATTTAATATGGACATCTTTAGCAAGAATCTATTGTTCAGTCCTGTTAATCACTAATCTTGCTAATCAATAATCCTTCTGCCCCTAAACAAAGATCAAAACAAAAGGGGACTGAAGAATCCCACAGATCTTAGAATGCATTCTACAAACACACTTTGTAACAAATAACTTCCTATCTCTGAGTTTTGTTCGTAGAAAACATCAAATGGGCACATGTTACCAGATCTCCTCAGCAACTTGTCCACTTAGCTATCGATAAGACTGATGCAACTGTCCCTATAATTCTTATGAGGGCTGATTAATACGCTCGAGGGTCGTAGCACCTCTTAGGGTCCCAGCTATGGGTAAATAGTTAACCCCCAAACTGGGGTCGAAACACTATGAAAGTATCAAAATAGATTTTTATAGTAAAAGTACCAGCTATACATTTTTGAAGAAAATTTACTAGCAATACATTTGACTCTCGACAAAAAGTTACTAGCAATACATTTGACTCTCAACAAAATGTTACTAGCAATACATTTGACTCTCAACAAAATGTTACTAGCAATACATTTGACTCTCAACAAAAAGTTACTAGTAATACATTTGACTCTCGACAAAAATCTGTTTATAAAAATACGTCAATGAAACCTGACCTATAAACTGTTTTTTTTTTGTTTTTTTTTTACAAAGAATACATATTCTAGTCATATGAACCTATTCTAAAAATTTTGTCGACATTAAGTACCCATTGAGGTTGATATACAGTAAAACGAATTAAATCAAAATCAACTTATTAATTCCGTAACTTGGCACAATAATAGTTGAATTTTAATCTCAAATTCTCACTTTATAATGTTTCATCTAAACAATTAATGTAGCAGCATTAGATTACGTGCAGTGACAAGGAAGGAAATTCCAGTGTAACCTCGTGTCACGAACGCCTCGGGTCAAGAACGCCTCGTGTCACGATCGCCTTGGGTCACGAATCCTTCTCATCACGAACAAATCGGTCCACGAACAAATTTTCCGAACCAATAATGCCTTCGGTGTCGAATGGTGTCGAGAGCGACGAACACGCAAGCCGGCGACAACGAGGAGATGATGAGAAGGGAGGATGTTCCTAGTTCTTTGATCCGCGAAACTTGTGCAAAATGGGGCGAGGTGCAAAGTCCCGGGAAAACGATGTCACCCTGATAAAGTAGTAACGAGCATGCAGCTAAAACATTTCCAAAGACAATGCAATGTCTTACTTTAGAAAGATTTTAAAACGGAGACAAAAACAAATCTCAGTGGACAATTTTTTAGCCTGACAGGGACCCAAACATTTTCAAGCAGAGTTGAGTTGTGCCAAGAGACAGAAAAGAAAAAGTAAAGAATCCCCTGAAAGACATCTACCTGGATTTTCTTTTTATAGAAGGAGACTCCCGTTCCTCACCACTGCCCCATTACATTATCAACATTCCTTCGTACAGGTACGGTAAAATTAAATTAAGTTGTCGTCTATACTTAATCAGTTTAGTATTGTGTTCCTTTTTTTCTGTAAGAGTTAATGATTTTCATTGGCTGTATGAACTTTGGGACACAGGACTGTTGTAAAAATTGAAATAAGCAATCATCCTGGGCCCAGGAACGGATTAATGCATTTTACATTGATTTCTATGGAGAAAGTTGTTTCGGCTTACGAACATTTCAGGTTACGAACAGGCTTCAGGAACGAATTAAATTCGTGAACCGAGGTCACACTGTATATTGAAAAATAAATATTTCTTTGAGTAAATTAAATGACTTTTTTTATCATAAGGCTACATATGTATTGATGTAACTACCTACATGCATATAAGTACACACACACACATACACACACATACACACATACATATATATATATATATATATTAAGAGATTTTTATGTTTATACATTCTATTTATAGATAGAAATATTTAAGTAAATGATCTGTTTTATAATAAACAGTATTAGACAACATTTACCGGCCTGAATGTCCGAGAAATTTTCATTCAGGCCGGTAAATGTTGTTTAATACTGTTTATTATAAAACAGATCATTTACTTAAATATTTCTATCTATAAATAGAATGTATAAACATAAAAATGTCTTAAAATAATTGTCAGACTTTGTCCATTTCATAATGTGTGACGTCACATATATATATATATATATATATATATATATATATATATATATATATGCTGAAAGGTTCTTCGCCTAACCCAAAACATTTATGTTTTGTCAGATTGTTTTTAAATGGTTCCAGTCAAGAAATTTCCAGCAACCCTCTCCCATGTCACTCTCTCTCTCTCGCGCGCATACACACACAAACACAAGCGCGCAAACATACATACATTTAAATTTTCATTTGAACCTAAAATTTTAAACCTAAAATTTCAACCAATTTATAATATGCATAAATTATATAAACCCCCAGCTCTCTACAACCATTTTCGCAGATGAATGGTTAAATGTGTCTGTGAAACAATGAAGCCTGCAGATCTTAGTGAGGAACATCAGTGTTCGAAACTCGTGGACAAATAGTAAAAAACCACATCACTTAAAGACTTCCAGCATCAGAAACAACTAAAAGGGATAGCATATGTAACTTGAAGAGAAAATAATGATATAATCAGGAGGCTGATATTCCACATTACTTTGAAGAAAAAGTTAGGAAACCCCCATTAATAATGGAAAGAGTGCTAATTACTGGACTTGGCAAACCTATTTTCCTGAAAAAATGTTTAATAGAAAGATTTTAGAAATTTCAAGACTTTATTAAGTTTTCTCAAGTTCGTAGACCTGTATATATATATATATATATATATATGTATACATATATATATATATATATATATTATATATATATATATATATATATGTATGAGTGTGTGTGTGTATAATTATTTTTAAAAAATATGATTCCTTCGCTACATAAGAGTTCTCATGTTTCAAAAACAAGAGCCGAAATCTTCAATATAATTATTAAAATTAAATTGAATTAAAGTATCAAACTCTGTTTCATCTTCAAGCGAAATTTTCGGAATAACTAATCTTGAAATTTACGCATCTTATAATAATTAATTTAGGCTTATAATAAATTTAAGCATTTTATAATAATAGGCTTATAATAAATTTATGCATCTTATAATAATTAATTTAGGCTTTACTTTTGTATTGAGCACTGTTTTTTTTTGTTTTTTTGTTTTTTAAATAAAAACAAAAATACTAAAGAACTTCGGATTATTTACCTAACGTGTTCTTTCCTATTTTTCTACATACCTGCACACACACACACACACACACACATATATATATAAATTTAGGCAGTAGATATTCATTCAAGCAGGTTTGGTTAAATAATTTAGATGTATTATGTATCTTTATTTTAGTTTTCATCCTTTCAAGTCCACGAATTAATTCCTTGGTTACCTTCCTTGCATAATTGAAAATTTTGAATTTGAAAAACTATAATGTAAATGAACAGTGAAAAATTATTTTGAATTTACGGAGCTACTTTATACGCATCCACAGATATTTTAACCCTTGAAGATGCTCTCAATTGAGATTGAAAGTACTTGGGAAAATAAAAATTATTTGAAAGAAAATTTTGGTATTTTTCTTGATCAATTTTCTACAACCAACAAGAAATTAATTCATGGGCTTGAAAGGATTAAAAATAAAGTAAATAGACATAATACATCAAAATTATTTAACAAAACTTGCTTGAATATATATATATATATATATATATATATATATATATATATATATATATATATATATATATATATATATATATTAAAACACGTAAATTTCAGAAATAAGTTACTCCAAAAAAAAAAAAATTTCGCTTGAAGATGGAACAGAGCTTTCTTTAATTCAATTTAATTCAAATAATTATATTGAAGTTTGCGGCTCTTGTTTTGAAACATGGGAACTCTTATGTAGCGTGTTGGAATCATATTTTTAAATAAATAATTGTATATATATATATATATATATATATATATATATATATATATATATATATATATATTCTAGTAGGTTTCGTTAAATAATCATAGTATCATTACTACGAGAACGTGAAATCTATAACGGTCAGAATATGTTCTGCAACTGAAGATTGTAAGAACTGCATGTAACTCCGAATCGTGCTATCGACGTTGGATATTATGTATATTCACCCACCCCCACACTCATTTAAGAAATTCTTTCAGAACATTTTGAAACTACCAGCGTTTCCCGTTCATGCGCATGTCAACAAAACAAGTCCGATGGAGTCCTAACGGATGAAACACGTCATAAACAAACTTTTTTCCATTTTGTCTTACAATTTTCTCAATACTGTTCCTGATAAATAAAAATATATATCGTAATCTTATATATATATATATATATATATATATATATATATATATATATATATATATATATATATATATGTATGGTATAGAAACTGACGTCAATACGAAGTGGTAAAATTTGTTTCATGCCTGAAGATTGCGTTCAAGCATGGAACAGTCTTTCGCCGCTCGCTGTTGAGATCAGTTCACACATTTTATATTTATATCCGCTCTATTCCGGATATTGACCACTTTTATGCTATAAATATGATACATTAAAACTACACACACACACACACACACACACACACACACACACACACACACACACACACACACACACACACACACATATATATATATATATATATATATATATATATATATACATATAACCTTTCTTTTGAACCTATTTCGTTGAATATGACAGACAAGGAACATTTAATTAGTTTTTAATTAGTTTTTTTTTTCCACATTCTTACATTTTCCCATTTGGTCGGAGTAATGGAGTGCAAAAATTGTCCGTATTATCCATTGTTCCAAGCGCTTTCGACAATTTTTTCAGCCATTTTCAAGGGTAGGGGTTGTTGTTAATTTTTCTTCATGTTTGACGGTTCGAGGTGTGTGTTTTTTTGTTTCGTTTTGAATACTAATAGGAGCGTTTATTCCGAGTAATTCAAATAAGCATCTTTCTATTGTTTTTAAAAATACTTTCGTCACCCCATTACCAATTTTGAATAAGGTGAGGTCGATAATGGAGCGAGGTGTTTTATATACAGTGCCTCTCTGACAGCTAGAAGTCTCCGATAATTTGATTTGTATAGATTTTTTTTTTGTTTTCGACCAGAATTTTCCTTAATGGATCTTGTAAATACGAGGTGGTTAGATGTTTTTTGTCACTTTTTTATCTGACAAGTGACATGTGAGGCGTCTATTCAAGGAGGTGGTAGTATATTCGATATAAGTAATAATAAGCATTTCACCTACTAGTACGCAAGGGGTTACAGAGTGTGAAAGTAAGAGAAAAGTATAGCGGGGATTGAGGAAAATTTATAAAGAACTACGGAGAAGGATACAAAGCAGAATGGGGATCAAGGCATCAGAAATCTTTGAAGATTGTAGTTATCAGGGAAGCAAGTAAGAGGAAGGGAGTTCCACTGTTGGGAAGCACGAGAGAAGAAGCTGTTGGAGTAGAAGAAGCGGTTACATTTAACCGTTTCGATTGTAAAAGGGTGGGATCGAAATGCCAACCTAGTAGCTTGCTTAAATTCATGCAGTTGAGGAACCAGGGAAAATAGCTCGTCGGGGGAGTTGTCATGAAAATGTTTGTAGAAAAGACAGAGGGAAGCCACATTATGTCTGTGAGAAAGTGACTGGAGTCTAGATCTTAAGTCAAGACCGATCACATATCCGTGTTTGGATTTTGTCGAGAGCCACGAGATGAACAGCGGGGGCACCAGACCAGATATGGCAACAGCATTCTATGCATGGACGAATGGTTTTGAGGGGGTTATTTTGAATAGTGGGTTAATTTGATATTTATTGGTAACAGCGCTCAATCGGAGAACATTTCAGTCTTCCATCTTAATTTCGACTAATACGACCGCTTAATTTATCCTCAAATACGGACGGCGTGATGTGACTTTTTAATCCAGTTAGAGACTTATATTCACTTGCTCGGATATTAGTATCCATATTTAATATTCTACGTATAACGTCTATTGTCGGAAAAGTAGCCTTTTATGATTATTACCTCTGTCCCATAATGAGGGGTACATTTATATACGCATTTCCTGCCATACATGTAACGACTATTACGGGACAGAGATTGTATATTTCTTTTGTTTAGTTTTGCTGTTAATGTTTCCCTCTTGAAGTCAAAAAGTCCGGAAGAGATGGAGGTTGAGCGTCAAGAATGAGAGCTGGATTTACGAAATTGGTTAAAGAAAAAAAAAAAAAAAAAAAGAAATGATTTATTCTTCCCATTGTAACTATCACCTTCTCACTCATAAAGCCGAACAAAAAACGCCGAGACCTTCGAAACGAGATTTACTGAGGATGAGAGAAATAAAATAAAATTAAAAAAAAAAATCTGCCCAAAATTGCGACCTTGATTTCGGCTTAGACGCTTAGCACGAGATTAAAATCAAATGGACGTTGGCACGCCTTACCGGAACAAGGCATGCCGGGAATACCAACAGTGTCTAACGATGCTTTGGCGAAGACATTTTTAACAAATTGATTGCTCCGCCATTCAATGTTGATATTTGTGTCTTTGTCGATGAGCGGAGTGATGACACCAATGTATATGCGCGCGTGTGGGTCACTGGATGTTTGCATAGATTGTGTTAATAAATTTGTTAAGCTTAGCGTCATCGAGCAACGGAGTATAGAAATAAGGTGACCAATGACAGACGATCACTAGAAATGACTGACGGATTAAGACAGCCCACCATCATTTTTCAACGGGCGCTTCTGGGTATTTTGCAAAAGAACTTTGGCGTAGCAGATATCAACAATAATTACAGAAGCAATGAAAATCCAATGTCATAACAGTTGACATTCGCGGCTGCAGTATACAATATTGGTGCTTTGTAACTGTTATACTGTCTGTTTCTTTTTTGCGCCGGGAACTGTTATAGTAATTACCCACGCACGCATGGACATTCTCAGTTATAAATAGGAGCAGGTACTGCCTTTTGGAAAGGGAAGTTTCCAGCAGTTAGCTCTGACAGTTGGACCGAACATTCTTGGTTTAACACTCTCGATTGTATATGTTTGTATTACTGTTAATATATTTGTTTAACTCAATTCCTCTCCTGTGTCTTTATTTCTGGCCCTAACAAGGTCACAACAGAACCTTCAGGACATGGGTGAACATGGCTCTCCACAGCTTTCAATCCTTTGTAGCTCTAAGCAATTATTATTCTTCCCAGTTTAAATTCTATCAATAATTTACATAAGTTACTTAAGTTATCGTTGTTTTCTTCTACCCGACTTACTTTCGTCATATCCTGTGAGTGCCAAATTCTGCAAGCCTTCTTTCCTCAATATGTATCCTAGAAATTTCAGTGGTCACTTTCTGATTCCAAAGCAAAAGAAACAATTTTGTTCACATTTTTCTAAACACTTCGCAGTTGTTGAAATATTACATCAGTTGAATTCTCATCATCTTTCTGTAGAACCAGATTTCAGTTGCCTTACGTGTCTTCTTCATCTCTGATGATATTTTCAAGCATCCACTGCTATACAGCAGGATTGGTATTACTTAACAGATAAGAACTTTTTGTTTTCAACTATATGGACAAATAATATTCAAATTAATTTGATTTATTTCAGTTGATTTTATCTTGATTATTATAGACTAGCAGCATGGACCGGCCTTGCCCGTGCTTGATTCAAAAATCGTACGACTCATACAGCAATCGCTATCACTTGACTTAAAATATTTTTGCCCTTCCTGGAAAATTTAATAAAAATCTTAATCGTACTACCTTATCTGTTTTTTTAATGAAACATACATAAATGAAGGGTTGCTGCCAAAATACACAATATATATATGTACACACACACACGCAAACACAGAAGTATATATATATATATATATATCTGCAATCCTGCCTTTCTGCCTTCCGATTTGTTGACTGAACATACGCACTCAGGTTACCTTCAGTTAAATATGTATTCTCAAATACCCTCTCTCTCTCTCTGTGTCTCACTCTGTGTCTCTCTCTCTGTCTCTCTCTCTCTCTGTCTGTCTCTCTCTATAGATCACGGGTTAATATTCCTATTTCACAACATGGTAAACGCCTCTTTGAATGGAGGTCTTCTCACAATGAATGAAAGCATGTATCCCGGCTTCGTAAAACATATTTAGATAGATAGTTAGATAAGGGACATACTGAGATAGATAGATAGATAGATAGATAGATAGATAGATAGATAGATAGATAGATAGGAAACCTACTGTGATAGCTATCTATATATCACTTTATCTCCTCCCTGTCTCTCTCTATATAGATAAATAAGGAACATACTGAGATAGATAGATACGAAATACACTGTATCTATTTCTTTATCTCCTCTCTGTCTCAGTCTCTCTCCCACCCTTCTCTCTCTCTCTCTCTATATATATATATATATATATATATATATATATATATATATATATATATATGTATGTATATATATATATATATATATATATATATATAGAGATAGATAGATAGATAGGTATTAAGAAACTTTGTAAATAGATATGAAGAGACTAGATAGATAGATAGATAGATAGATAGATAGATAGATAGATAGATAGGTATCCACCCTTTATGTGAAACTTGAATAAGAAAAATATGTCCTTTTGACTCTCAGTATGCCACAGATACCTGATGAAGTAGGCCAAATGTTATAGCGGTCGGAACGTTGTGATAAAATTAGAAAGTCTTGGCAACTGTTTCGAAATCGTCAATTAATAAAAGTAACAGTATAATAGTTTCAACAACAGACAGTTGGGTATGGCCTGTAATTTGAGATGATGAACAGACAAAATAACGCTAATTGCGAGGCTTTACGAGATTCTCATGGCGACGCTCGACCATAAATTAGCTACAATATCGCCCCTTAGTTTTCTTTCGAAATTAAACGATCCATTGGCGATGAATTGATGTTGCTATTATTATTTTAAACATTTGTAGTCACTGATGCGTTGATAGTTAATTGGGGCTTACAACGAGAATGAAGCGATAAAATGGAGAGAGAAAAGGGATACTAATTTGTTTGGCATTAAAATATCTTTTGTCCTGTTGTTTCGAATAATAATAATGATAATAATAATAATAATAATAATAATAATAATAATAATAATAATGTCTAGCTTGCTTCTCGGCCATTTCCAGGTAACTAGCAGAGGTCTTTAGCGAAATCAATGAAGGTCACGCCAAATTCAAAAGAAATTGTCTTAGACGGAGACATCCTGGTACGTAAATACGCGTTTATGTATCTGAAATCACAATTCAGATATATATATATATATATATATATATATATATATATATATATATATATATATATATATACATCACAATTCATATATATATATATATATATACATCGCAATTCACATCTATCTATCTATCTATCTATCTATATATATATATATATATATATATATATATACATCACAATTCACAATTCATATATATATATATATATATATATATATAAAAGTGAACATAGAAGTCAACACTTAGAGGCGACAGTCTGTTTCATGCTATATGCAATCGTCAGGCCACATATGCTGTTATTTTTTTCGGCTATTTATATATATACCGGTTAGTGGTGCATTGTGGGTATTCTATTATGGCGGTTATTTTACCGGAAGTAGTTTGTTTATTTATTTGGGTCAAATTATATTGCTTGTTTTTATTTTTTATTTTTTTGTTTCTTATTTTATTTATTTATTTATTAACGTAGTAAAAATTTGTTTATATCACTTATTTAACAGTTTTGTTTTGGTTTGAGAATTTAATTAAAGCTATTTGTTCAATTTTGGGGTTGATTATTGCAGTTCATTCTAAGTATTATTTTGGCGGGAACAGTTTTTAATTGATTATCTTTATTTGGGATTGGTTTGTTTATTTATTTACTTGGATGAATTTAGGTCAATTTATTTTACTTGTATATTCTCTTTTCCGTTTTCGATTTTTAAGTAACATAGTATTTTTTTATGTTTTATTTCTTTTTTTTTGTTATTTTGTTTATTAGTATATTTATTTGTTTTTATTTTATTTTTTCCGTTTTTCATTTTTTAGGTTACGTTGTCAAAATTTATTTTCATGTCTGCATTTTGAGATGAGCTCGGATCTTTTGTTTAATAATTTAAAGCTATCATTACTTTCCCCGACCAAAATAAATTATTAAACAAAAGATCAGAACAAATAGCTTTAATTAAATTCTCAAACCAAAACAAAACTGTTAAATAAGTGATATAAACAATTTTTTACTACGTTAATAAATAAATAAATAAATAAAATAAGAAACAAAAAAATAAAAAATAAAACCAAGCAATATAATTTGACCCAAATAAATAAACAAACGACTTCCGGTAAAATAACCGCTATAATAGAATACCCACAATGCACCACTAACCCGTATATATATAAATAACCGAAAAAAATAACAGCATATGTGGCCTGAGGATTGCATATAGCATGAAACAGACTGTCGCCTCTAAGTGTTGACTTCTATGTTCACTTTTATATTTACACACGCTTTATCTCTGATATTGAGCACTTTATTCCATATATATAGCATACCTTAAGACTATATTTCTTTATATATATATATATATTATAATTAGAAATTGCCATGTTTCGAAATCAAAACCTAAATTTTAAATTAAACTTAAAATTTTCAAGGGATGCTGAATAACTTTCAAAAAATGATTTATTCTTTTTATATAAGCTAAATTATTGCATAGTTTAAGTTGGTAGGGAAAAGAGAATTTAAGATTTTTTTTTAAGGGGTGTTGGTTTTTTGACGAATGAGGATACACGTATAATTTTTGGTGGCAAAGTAAGTATCGGAGAGAAAATTTCAAACCCACACCTGAACTTAACCGACACTTACTTTGTCGACGTAAATTATACGTCTATCCTCATTCGTCAAAAAAAAAAAAAAAAAACACTCTTAAAAAAATTTTAAATTCTCTTCCCCCACCTCCAACTTCAACTATACAATAATTGAGCTTATATAAAAAGAGTAAATCATTTTTTCAAAGGTTATTTAGCATCGCTTGAAAATGAAATGAAATTTTAAAATTTAAGTTTAATGTGAGATTTGGCTTTTGGTTTGTAAACAGGGCAATTTCTGTGTCGCGATGAAAACATATTTTTAAATAATAATTATAATACTATGCTCTACTGTGTATCAAGCACTGTTTTTAAAAATAAATGCTAAAGAACTCTGGATTATAATTCTGATTGTTCTTTATTTTTAATTTGATACATATATATATATAGTTGACCTGGTTAGGTCCGCTATGGAGTAAATTTGAAAAAATCTGACACATTGACCGCCGCATTAATTATATTTACTCCGTAGAGGACGTAATTAATGCGGAGGTCAGTGTGTCGGACATTTTCAAATTTACTCCGTAGAGGACGTAATTAATGCGGAGGTCAGTGTGTCTGACTTATTCAAATTTACTCCGTAGAGGACGTAATTAATGCGGAGGTCAGTGTGTCGGACTTTTTCAAATTTACTCCGTAGAGGACGTAATTAATGCGGAGGTCAGTGTGTCGGACTTTTTCAAATTTACTCCGTAGAGGACGTAATTAATGCGGAGGTCAGTGTGTCTGACTTATTCAAATTTACTCCGTAGAGGACGTAATTAATGCGGAGGTGAGTGTTTCGGACTTTTTCAAATTTACTCCGTAGAGGGCGTAATTAATGCGGAGGTCAGTGTGTCTGACTTATTCAAATTTACTCCGTAGAGGACGTAATTAATGTTGAGGTCACTGTGTCTGACTTATTCAAATTTACTCCGTAGAGGACGTAATTAATGCGGAGGTCAGTGTGTCGGACATTTTCAAATTTACTCCGTAGATGACGTAATTAATGCGGAGGTCAGTGTGTCTGACTTATTCAAATTTACTCCGTAGAGGACGTAATTAATGTGGAGGTCACTGTGTCGGACTTTTTCAAATTTACTCCGTAGAGGACGTAATTAATGCGGAGGTCAGTGTGTCGGACTTTTTCAAATTTACTCCGTAGAGGACGTAATTAATGCGGAGGTCAGTGTGTCGGACTTTTTCAAATTTACTCCGTAGAGGACGTAATTAATGCGGAGGTCAGTGTGTCGGACTTTTTCAAATTTACTCCGTAGAGGACGTAATTAATGCGGAGGTCAGTGTGTCAGACTTTTTCAAATTTACTCCGTAGAGGACGTAATTAATGCGGAGGTCAGTGTGTCGGACTTTTTCAAATTTACTCCGTAGAGGACGTAATTAATGCGGAGGTCAGTGTGTCTGACTTATTCAAATTTACTCCGTAGAGGACGTAATTAATGTGGAGGTCACTGTGTCGGACTTTTTCAAATTTACTCCGTAGAGGACGTAATTAATGCGGAGGTCAGTGTGTCAGACTTTTTCAAATTTACTCTGTAGAGGACGTAATTAATGCGGAGGTCAGTGTGTCTGACTTTTTCAAATTTACTCCGTAGAGGACGTAATTAATGCGGAGGTCAGTGTGTCAGACTTTTTCAAATTTACTCCGTAGAGGACGTAATTAATGCGGAGGTCAGTGTGTCGGACTTTTTCAAATTTACTCCGTAGAGGACGTAATTAATGCGGAGGTCAGTGTGTCTGACTTATTCAAATTTACTCCGTAGAGGACGTAATTAATGTGGAGGTCATTGTGTCGGACTTTTTCAAATTTACTCCGTAGAGGACGTAATTAATGCGGAGGTCAGTGTGTCTGACTTTTTCAAATTTACTCCGTAGAGGACGTAACCAGGCTGACTCCGTAAGCAAATTAAAAACAATCTGGGCCGGATCCGAACACGCGATTGGTTTCGGCGTTTTTTTTTGTTTTTTTTTTTTTACGCAATCTTTTGTACGATAACAATTTTTTATTATTTGGAAATAAATTTAGGAATAATCTAAATTAATTGCGAAATCCAGTGAAAGTCACCCATGAAATGAAAATAATTGCTTGTATGGAAAGTAAAGACCTACGTACATCAAATTGTCTTTAAATTAAGTGGTGACAGAAGAATTGCCGTTAAGGCAAGCTTAAATATTGATGCAATGCTTAAATGCAGCGATCAATTTTGACTTCTTCTGTAGTTTATTGTTGCGTATCTACCTATTGTGATGAAGGCCCAATCAAAAGCCATCCGCATGAACTAGCTTGAAGACGGCGTTTAAGCTAATATATATATATATATATATATATATATATATATATATATATATATATATATATAAGGAATTTAAAATTACCTCATGTTATGATCTTTTCACCTTACGAATTAAAATATTTACTCGCAAGGCTTTGTTCTAAAATTCACTTTAGGTCTGGTTTCTTTTCGTTTTATTTAATCTTATTACCTTGATCCTTGCGAGTAAATCTTAACTCGTAAGGTGAAATGATCACAAAATGAGGTAATTATAAATTCCTTTTTTACGTAATTTATATGCTCTATTAAAATAAATACATTGAGCTCTCTTTGTGGTTCAGTTTTAATATTTAAATTATTGAGATTGATTATATACCAACGGATCATTACTTATATATATATATATATATATATATATATATATATACGCATTCACACGGACACGCACATATATGAGCGTGTTTTTTTAACAGTAATTTTCACCCTGTACAATACCCGAGAGGAACACGTGGTAGAGTGTTGCGTTAAGGGGCAGTTTATGTGGATAGGAGTGGAAGATAAGAGTTGACTCTAGATTTGAACAGATTAAGATTGTAGTGATCGGAAAAACATCCTGTTGGGAGTCGGTTGCACAGAGCAGTGGTTCGCGGGAAAAAGTTGCTCGAGTAGAACTTAATTTTCACCCATAGAATACAGATGGAATGTCGGTGGTTTGCTACGATGTCCGTAGCATGGCAGGTTCTAGCCGTGAAAATTAGACGTGGCCTAACCAAGAAATGTACTCTGAGTATTGCGATATCTAGTTATCTATACATAAAAAAAGAAACTATTTGAAATTTGCTATATTTATCGGAAGATGGAGAGAATTCAGTTTTATGGATAGTTCGTTTGTAGACATTCACATGAAAGGCATACAGAGTTTTAGCTTTAGGCATAATTTAGAGTCTTCTCAAATTAAAAATTTTGAAAACATGACGATGTTTTCTTCCACTTCTTTGTATAAATACAAATTAAAGAATAACATCTTCAAATTTACGTTGATAAAGTTCTTCAGAGAACGAAACGCGTTGGTAAAGAAAAAGTTTTTTCTAATGTCTTTTATTTATGGTATCTTTACAGATATATTGTATTTATTACTGAATTTTTACCCCCCTATATATATGGATTCCCACTTCGTGAGCCAACGCATGAGTATTCGATCTGCAAATTACCAATGAGTTCTTTCGTGAGATTAGAGTCCAATTCTAGAGCCGCAAGCCCTATTGCAGATGTTTCATTGATAAAGTGTGTTCTTTGCTACTGTTGGTCTTCCTCTTGGCACGTTTCTCAGCGAGGAGATTGGTACGCCTGTTCTGAAAGACATCGATGCCCTCTTTGCAAGTTTTCCTTTAAGGTTGCACTGGCCTGGGTAGTACTTTCCCAGCTATCAAGCTCGATGCCACATCTTTTGAGATTGTATTTAACACTGTCCTTGTACCTAAGTTTCGGTCTGCCTAACGGTCTGCTGCTGTGCTCTAATTCACTGAAGAACAATGCTTTGGGAATTCTTGATTCTTCCATCCGATATACGTGCCCCACCCAACGAAACTGTGTCTTGATTATTTGGCTTTCTGTGCTGGGTACAACACATCGTTCTAGAACCTCGACAATGGAGACTTTATCCTGCCATTTTATTCTGCAGAATAGATCGCAGGCAGCGTTGTTTGAACTGCTCGAGAAGCTTAATGTAGTGGCTATAGACTGTCCGTGATTCGTAACCATACAAGCGCGTGTTGAGTACCACAGCCTTGTATACATTGATTTTGGTTCAAAGTCTCGCACCATGTTTATCCTATAGCCTACGTCTAAGCATTCCAAAGGAACTGCTTGTTCTCGCAATCCGTTGTGTGCTCTCGGCATCTATAGTCACTGAGTTTGACAAAATATTTCCTAGAAACTACTTTATGGCGACGACTGCGTTCTCATGGCCTACACCTGTAAGAGATCTAGTTGATAACGTCAAAGTTTGATCGGGCGTCAGAAAGATTTTAGCTTGACTATCAAACACAAAGAAGACCGAAGACATGTAAGAACCATCTACACCACTACTCTTTTAGCATCCCGCTACCACTTTCTTATCAATGTTGAATTTTATTCAGCTTCATACAGATTTTCAAGAAATATCAAATTCTAATTGGTCAATACACACAAGTGGGCGTTGCAATCCACCCACGTTTAAATATTTTTCCAGCGCGTGACCAAGTCAAGTTTCCCGCCAATTTTCTGTGATCCTCTCACGTGATTACATTAATTATAAATAGCAGACACGAGCTTGCTTTCTCTCTCTCTTCTCTTCCCTTCTGCGAAGATGTAACCATAAAGGATCCCGTATCGGCCATGGGCAGTTAGACGTTAAAAAATATTAGGTTGGTGCAAAAATAATGACGTAATAATGTCGTTTTTTGACGTTCAAAAAACGACATTATTACGTCATTATTTTTGCACCAACGTAATATATTCACGTATGCACGTTCGTACGAAATTTTCCAAACTACATTAAAAACATACGAAGGATTTGCAAAAAAAGCAACAAGAATTTTTCCCTTTGAAGTTTATTATTTTGTCTATATTAACACCATTCCTCTAAAGTCAGTAGAGAATTTCTGTTATCTAGGAAGTACACCCTCATATATATATATATATATATATATATATATATATATATATATATATATATATATATATAAAAGAAGAGAAGAGAGGTGCCGTAAACGTTTGTGGATTTATTTAGAAAAAAATATTTTGCATTGTTTTACATAATGTTAAACTACACGTGTTTCTGGTCTCATGACCGTCTTCAGGTAAAAGTGGAGATTTCCACATATTTTTAAAAATAATTAATTTTTTCTTTTGTTTTTCAATGTTAAATATTCTCGATATGAGACATTTTCTGTGTTTGTAATCCGAATTTCTTTCTTGAATTGGCAATGAAGAGTTCTGCGCGAAGGGTCATAAAACAATTGTTTTAACATTTGACATTGAAAAACAGAAGAAAAAATTAATTATTTTTAATAATATGTGGAAATCTCCGCTTTTACCTGAAGACGGTCACGAGACCAGAAACACGTGTAGTGTAACATTATGTAAAACAAAGCATAATATTTTTTTCTAAATAAATCCACATTACAACCAAAAACGTTTACGGCACCTCTCTTCTCTTCTTTTTAATATACATACTTTTCTCTCGTTGGAACCATACAACCTCTTTCTTTTATATATATATATATATATATATATATATATATATATATATATATATATAGATTGATGGATGGAGTAATGGATAGCGGCTCGAATTAGCCGACTTCGAATTCCAGTCGAATCAATTGCCTTCACTTATGTGCTAATATCATTGGGAAAGGTATGAATCCTCTTCTTCTACCCCAGCTATAGGTGAATAGTAGGACAATCTGGGTGGTAAGCGACCTAAGAGAAAGACAATGCTGAATTCAAAACATGCGGAAGGTTGTTTGGGGACATTGTGGCACGTTGTACACCAACAGTAGGGTTCTTCCCAAAGTGTGGTTGGTCCTGCACAAGCCTTCAGCACTATAATCAAATGATATGTGCAGGTAGTCTGGCTGTCGGCTGTCGGTTACTAGGCACTGAGTTGATTGATCCTCGTGCATACAGTAATATATATATATATATATATATATATATATATATATATATATATATATGAAGAAAAGAAAACCTTTCTAAACTGAGCGTTTCTTTCAGATTTTATTAAGGCAAATATAAGGATTAATTTTGTTGCACGTATTTATATACAAGAGTAAGGATGTCATTGGTTTAACAAGGCTTTTAAATGTGAGAACGTTCATGAATATTCATCAGATGGTTGCATGGTTAGTCAAAACATATGGAGGACACAAAGTGCCGTAATTCAAACTGTCGTAAGACACAAGTAAGCCAGTAATATCCAAGATTTTTTAAAATAAATAAATAGCATCTTATTCTTTCAAAACCTAGAAAGAAACACGGGCATATATTTATATTTTGATAAGATTCGATAGCGGCAATCTCGAGAATTTTTCTTATGAGTAAATTACAATATTTTGATAAGTATGGCATTTTTAGATTAAGATTGTGGTTAAATTTATTTCTGTGTACGAACAGTGCATTTGATAAGTTATTATGTATAAGGTCCCTATTTTGTTCATAGGTACGTTTTTTTTTTTTTTTACATTTCTGCATATTTCCCTAATGCATTGTGAAGAACAGTTTTGGTAATTTTATATATACCTGTTTCTGAATTGTTATTGGTGTTTTAGTTTGCTTTTATTAATGCTTCATCATGGAAAAAATATGGTCATTTAACTTTTATGTTTTTTGTTTTTCATTTGTTCATCACATGCATTTGACTAGTCAAGAAGCGTTAGTGTGTATAATTTATGTGTCTATGTGTATCATAATTCTAAGTTGCCTATGCAGAATACCAATGATAATGTAAATATATGTATGTGTGTGTGTGCGTGTCAAGTAGGAGGTATTTATGTTTGGAGGTTGTCCGCATGTTGATTTTGGGACGTTTGTACGCCAACACCGGTCGTGATATAATTTGGTGTATTCATGGCCGAGTGCTCAGTATCGGTGAGCATTTTAAACCACAAAGTGGGCATAAATTATAATACTGCAGTTTCACTCCATTACCGATCAGCAAGCCACGATCTCTCTCCTCCACCTTTCTCCCTATTCCACTCCTTTCTCTCTCTCATGAAATATATATATACATATATATATATATATATATATGAATCATTATCTCTCTCTCTCTCTCTCTCTCTCTCTATATATATATATATATATATATATATATATATATATATATATATATATATAGCTCCTCTACCGTGTTGCTATGGTTACCCAAGACATACAGCACTTTTTTGTCGCACTGGTAAACCATTTCGTGTGGATTTTTTTCTCTGCTATTTTGCATTATTTCCATTATTCGGGCTGTTATCCTCATCTTCATTGCCATATTCACGACATTCCGGCCGTTGTACGCTCCTACCTTCTTCAGGTGATTGGAATTTCGAACCAAACCCTATATTTCGTCCACCGGCGTAGATTGTTCTAGTTCCACGTGCCATACCTCTTCCAGATGTCTCCGTTATTTCCCTTTAACTCAACTCTCCAAAGTTTTACTTAACCACTGCTGTAGCCTGGTTTTGAACTCACAACTCTTTGGGCCTAGTCACTGTATAAATTATGTAAGTAATCATAATACCTCATCCCAGAGAAAAAAAACAGATATTTTGATCTAAGTCCGACAGGTTACTCTCTCCCTGGTGAGTTTTGTTGTCTTACCATCTTGGACTTGCCTGGTGGTATAAGAGTGCCTATTTTCACAGACTACAACTAGTGACCACCTGATTGTGTGAAATAGTATGAAACTGGTAGTCGTAGTTGGTCACTGCCCACTTGAAATTTGACAATATATATATTTTTGTAACCTAGGGAGGTTTACTGAACGAGGAATAACCAAAACGGGGATTGGAAATGAAATAGTAATCTTTGTAACATCAACAAAATACAATACTCGCCAGCGGCGTGAAGTAGGTAAACCACTGCTAGTGGTGGATTACATAGACATCATATTACCCCGATATAGTGTCCAACGTATTTATGAGGAGTGGGGCATACACACTAGTGTTCATAGGTACGGCATATATATATATATATATATATATATATATATACTTTAAACTGTTACATTGGAACATGCAAGTTACCAGGACAAAAATGCATATTTGTTTCGACATCCAAAAACGTCTCGTCAGGCGACTAACAATGGTGGTAATATATAATAATGGTAATATATATATATATATATATATATATATATATATATATATATATATATATATGTGTGTGTGTGTGTGTGTGTGTGTGTGTGTGTGTGTGTGTGTGTGTGGGTGGGTGGGTGCAGATATTGAGAGAGAAATAGATAATACATATACACAGAATGCGCGAATTATATGAAGCAACACAAACACAACAATATTCAATAGAAATATTAGTTTATTTTGTTAATATATACTGTTATCAATCTGTATAAGCTTGTATATATAATCTTGTATGTATGTTTGTTCCCAAGATACAGCTTAAACGACACATAATGTACTAATTTAGAGGCATATTGTACATTGAACCCCTGACGAGTGCAGTGTCAAATTTCATTAAAATTAGACAAGGGATTCCTGAGGTCAGGCCTTTTTTGTGTTTTTACCCTATTTTTAAATATCAAATTCAATAATTTTTTTATGCAAATTCTTATATCATTTCACCTATTTAAACAAGACGCTTGCATATTATATTCCATCTGTGTTAAAAATAATGAACATACATAATACATTATAAAAACAGTAATAAATAAATTTAAATATGCATAACACACCATATATTTATACAATTCTCTACACTACATTTTGTTTTATAAACAAATATCTCGGATATTTAATAACAATTTTATAGCTGAAAAAGATCAGTGGGTGTGTCATTGAAAAACGTAATCTGTATGGCGAGAAAATTGTGACACATAACGGTAGGTAAAAAAATAAATACACGTTAACATATTTTGAAATGGAGACGAGGAAGACACAAAGTATGTATAATAACAAAATATAATAGTTTGTAAAATTACCTTGGAAATAATGAAACTAAGTGCACAAAAAGGAGACATCCACTCTTTATGTTATTCCAATAAATATAAATTTCCCTAAGTAGACGACAGCTATTTGTTTTTGGAATGACTTTCAGCTTTGAAAATTATAATATGGTAAATACAAAAAAATATATAAATTGTCATCCACGGGTCTACTATTACTTGATCTGAGATGTTTTTAGTGTGATATCAGTTTGTAACTACATTCTAAAAATGTTAATTCTTTTTCTGCAGGAGAATGTTTGCATTAAAGGGACGTTTCAAATTAAAGCTAGGTTATTGTCCTGGAACAGTAATAGGCCGCTTATATCATTCTGATATTGTTAATTTATTGTTCATTCTGAAGTTGTTTGATAATTTAACGGCTATCATTGAATTTCTAGATGAATTTCATTAAGAAAATATACGAACTGTTAAAACTATTACATTTATATCAAGAAATATCATATTAATAATTTTAATCTGTTGAAAGTTTTTTTTTCTCTGTTGTTCCGTATATCAGGGACTGCATTTTATTAAAAAATTCTGAAAACCTTGGCATTTATTAATTTATTATTGCATTTCAATTAAGTATAATGCGAGTAGTAATCAGTATTACAATAACTTGTATTGCAAATACAAGTTTAAATAAGTTTAATTAATAATAAAATTGATAATATTGTTACTGTATCATTTTGTAACAGGAACTTCTTTAAAAAGGGAACCAATCGGTTTATGGGGTGGTCTAGTATATCTTATATACAGGGTGTGTCAGGTAATTGAGAACAAATTATAATATTAAAAAAAAAAAAGTATCCAGTAGAAATAATCATTATCTTTTCTTCAGGACTTGTACGCATGTTTAATTCATAAAAACAGAAAAAAAAATGTCATTGAGTAAAATCGCCATCAGCCTTGTAGACGCCTTCGAATGTGGCCTTGAAAGAGACTGCAGGCCAAGATTAGGCAGTTCTCTTACATGTGGGCCGTCACGTAGACGAAGGTGTCCTTCAACGTGTCCTTCATATTATGGATATTTTGTTTGGTCTACCTCTCGGCAATATCCCAGACACAGGGGATTTAAATCGGGGGAAGTTAATAGGCCGCATGTTGGGTGTGACATGATTGTGAAACATTCTCGGTCAGCGATTCCAGGGTTACGTTGACCATGTGAGAGGGAGCACGGTTTTGGAGGGGAAAAATGCGGCCAACACCTTGATGTATGCAATGGTATTAACCTTGAGCACTTGCTGAAAGTAGCAGAGCCAAATGACTTGGATGTCGTTGCTCGGCACACCCTGACAAGGTGAATTCGGCGTGTATCAGTGTAGTTACCATTGTGGGGTCTGCTCGTGGTCACCTGTTGTTGCTCCTATTCACCTGGTCATTTTAAAGAAGATGGCCATTTCTAAGTCGTTGCTACCTACCGATAATACAAAGAGTACGGCGCGCATTTTTTACTTCCTGTGTCAGATTGAAAGCTGCTGTGTTAATGGTCTCAATATGTTTGAATGACAAAAAAGAATGTTAAAGTTTAGCGCGTGCCGCGTAATATTACGCTAGGTCAGCTTTAATTTATGGACAGCTAAAGTTTTTTTTTTTTAAGCAAATCACCCCAAAGCAAGGCAGGAGTGCCACTAGCACGCAAGGGGTTACAGAGGATTGACAACAAGAGTAAAGAGGCGTGTTTGAGGAAAGGATACAGAGAAGGACATGGAGCAAGTTCAGGGTGTCAGATGTCGATTGACATTACACTTGAATGTTTGAAGATTATAGTCATCAGGGAAGTAAGTAAGGGGAAGGGAGTTTCACAGATGTGAAGTGCGGGAGAAGAAAATGAGTGTTTCTAAATACAAAAGGCGCCATGAGTATTTGCTTATGTAATATGAAATCTGATACAAAGTCAACAGTGAGGTGTGATGGTAGAGTCTTCATGGTCCTATCTTTTAACGAAAGTAGTTCCAATCACTAATCTAATCGTACAATTATTTTTCTCGTTACTATAACATGACGTTTACTTTTATCATGATTTTCCCTATAAAGCATCTAACTCATTTGTCCTGGGTATGACCATAAACTACCCCGGCATCAAGGCCTCTGATCCACAGCTTAGAGATTTTGAAGAGCGTGGAACCACCTCCTAATTGATGTTTTCCGCAGGTCAACTCTGATCCGGAGTGGTAACACCTGTTAGGATCCCAGATATGGGAAAAAAGGAAAAGAGGAAAACGTCAAAAAAAAAAAAAAAAAAATACAATGAGAGTATAAAAATACATTTTTATAGTAAAATTACCAACAATACAATTTATAGTGGACGTTCCAACAACATATTTCTTTTTTTTTTTTAAGCAATTCACCCCAAGCAAAGCAACAGTGCCACAAGCATGCAAGAGGTTACAGAATACACAATAACAGCTACTGGACTTGAGAAATCTGTTTTCCTAAAAATATGTTTTAAAAGAAAGATTTCTGGCTGCTCGGTCAGTGAATGGCAAATGTTTCCTTGTAAGGAAACGGCTAATAATACCATTGCAATTTTTATTTACTTATTTACACTCGGACCATTGTCTGCGTCCTTGCTGCTATCACCACATCGTTTCGGCAGCTGTACTCTCCGGCCCTCATAACTAATAACAAAACACTCTAGAACGAAAGAGGTCACCTCATTCGCACTCCGATACATAAATATTAACTTAATATAATCTGAAATTACTGTATATTGTATTTAATCTGTACAATTAATAATCACTACTGAATTAAGTGCATTGACAAGAATAGATATTAAAAGAATAATGCGAATCTCTCTGTTACAAGGCGGGATATGGTGAGCCTATCACTGCTCCGTCACTACATCCATGGAAAGTGCTCGGACGAACTACATTACTTGGTTCCGCCAGTAACCGTTATCTTTTCCTATCCGTATAAACTGTGCCTCTTAAAATGACCCCGAGTGGCTCCCAGGCCTTTTAGGGGTTAAACCTTACTGTTAAAAAAAAAAAAAAAAGAATTCTAAAAATGAAAACAATCGTATTAAACTAATCTAATCCAATACAATATTTATCATTTACCAATTTTTAAAGAAAAAATACGAAAAAAAATTTATTGATAAATTTATAAACATTTACGAAATTATTAAAATATGTGAACCAACTAAAAGGAAATCCTGATTATTTACCATTTTATAAAGTTCGAATCGATTGGTAATTAACCGATGTTTTGCCAACCATTTCAATAAACAATATAATAAATAAATAGTCTAAATAAGGAATCTAATAAATAAATTCTGTTTATTATTTTTCTTATCAAATCTCAAGAACAAAAAAAAATGTATGAATTCACTTTCATATGTATAGGTTTTATTAAAGTTTTAACAATGGCTTTTTAAAACAATAAACATTTCCGAGGAGTAAAGGTAGTTAAAATAATAGCAGTGTCAACGGAAAAAAAACGTCCTTCTGATACACTGTTTTTTGCAGCTAAGAAAGTTAAGGATTGCCAATTTTTCATTATTAGGTTAGAAATTATTCACAAAAACACACACATACACACGTGTGTGTGTGCTTGCGTGTATTTTTGAATAGATTTTTATCTGAATTTTTTCTTACTACTATAAACATTATTTTTAGTAGGTATACATATATGTTGAAATGATTAGAATTTTGAAACAAACAAAAAAAAATGTCATGAAAATTCAAAGAGCTTCAACAAGTCTGAAACGAAAATAAAACATATATAAAAATACATTCATTTGTCTGGGTAATCAGAGATACTTGACAGTTCCCATCTCCACCCCCGTTAACAAATTATACGGATTATATGGAATAAGCAACACAATTTGACCTCTGAGTGACTTATTATGGAACGACCCAGAAGGATTGTCTGTAGAAGGCCAAAGATCTACAACCGCACTTGGTAAAAAGTAGATCCTACCTTTCCCAAGGCCATTAGTGCGAAATGAATGCAGATTGTCCCTTCTTATGTTTGAGCTCGGTTCGACTCGTCCGTTCTCATCTCCGTTAACCGCTAGTTTTTCGTACCTCCATTTCCCACCATCTACGCATATACACACACACATAGCTATAGGAGCACATTCATAATACACACGTATATAAGAACATGCATAAACACACACGAATACATTAATACAATACGAGACCAAATTAGGAAAAATGGAGGTAAGAAGATAGGAGTAAAAAAAAAAAAAATGAAGAGGAGGAGGTGGAGAAGAAAAGAAGTGGGAGGAAATAAAGAAACAAATGTGAAAGAAGAAGAAGAAGAAGAAGAAGTAGAAGAAGAAGAAGAAGAAGAACAACAACAACAACAACAACAACAATCTGTGTCCTTAGGTAAAATGAAGAAAAATCAGTTAATCTATATATAAAATTCTGTGATTTCCGTTAGTGCGTCATACCCTCTAAAATAGCCATACATCGACCGATCGAAATCAAATTTTGGAGAGAAGTTCAAACATGTAAGTAGGGCGGAGGGTTTACAAAATACAGTTGATTTTACTAGGGTGCGTAGTTTAGTACAATAAATTTTCATTAATTTTTTACAAAAATTATAAATTTTATTATTTAACATACAAAATACTCCCATTATTTTAAAGCCAATTTAATGTTTAAAATAACTAATAAAATGCAATATTTTTTTGGGATATTTTTCCTGTAAGTTTTTATATACAAGAATCCAGTTCACCCTGCGAGAATTATAGACAAATCGCAAGGCCAAACGCTTCAAAAAGTTGTAATTTGGCTCTAGAAAGAAATATTTACACATAGCCAGTTGTATGTTGCATGCTCAAGAGTAAGAAATACTAAGAATTTCATCTTCCCTGTTAAAAAGGAAAAAAAGAAATTTTCTTAAACAATCTTGTTTACCATCAAGTCATATAAAATTCAATTAAAGAAAATATTAAATCTCGAAGTAGGGTTTTTTGTCAAAGAATTTTTCCAAAGAAATCAACTTATTCAAATTTCATCGATTGGTTTCCGAAATTGAATGAAATGTAGAGTTTGTAAATCTCGACAAAAAATGTGAGCGATAACTATCAACAATAATAAATACTGTGAGGATTTCAACACACGTCTGTTCGTGCCAAAAATCTTAGTAAAGAAAAAGGAGAAAAAAGAAAAGAAATTCATTCGCAAGAAAATAGGTAAGTCAAATTTGAAATGTTTATTTGAACCCCCGAAGAAATAAATCTAAAACAAGAAATGAAAGAGGATGTAATAAGATGGCAAAGTTTAACAAATATACACGCCAAAAGAAAAAAAAAAAATAATAATAATAATATTTGAAAAATCGATGTTAGAAATACGATTTCTCGATTGACACCGCTATTAAAGTAAACTTTTCCGGGGCTTTTTTTTACCGTTTTTAAAATATATTTTTTTATAATTTTAATAAAACCCAAACATATGAAATTGGTTTATACATCCTCTTCTATTTCTCTCTAGATTTGCCAACAAAACATTAAACACTATTCTTGTAAATAAACAGTTTCATAAATAAATTGTGTTTGTTTATTTTTTGTTGTCAGTTCTCGAGAAAAAAAAGTAAATGTTTGCAAACTATTTTAGAGAATTTTTTAGCGAAAGCAAATGAAAGAAATGCCCTAAAATTGCACTTTTTCAACATTTTATAATTTTATAATTACAATTACTCGTCGTAATGTCTTTATTTATTTTTTCTTGTTCGCTTGTTCACAGACATTTTTATAAATTTCTGAATAAAAAAATTATTTTCTACTTATTTATTTATAAAATGGTAAATAATAAATATTGCGTTGTAGTTTTTATAAACTTATAAATCGAAAATATTATGGTACATAAACAATCTAATAACATAAATAGGGTTTAGTACATTTGTTGTCGATCCTCGAGAAAAAAATGTATAAATCCAGATTCGTATGTTTGGCTTTTATTAAAAATCTAAAAATGACTTTTTAAAACAATAAAAATCGTGGCGGAGAGTAGTAGTAGGAGAGAGAGAGGAAAGTAGAAAAGACATTCACTAATAATGGGAGTAAGAGAAATTGCGAGAGAAGTGTTTGGTTGAGAAAAAAAGTAGATTAATGCAAAAGAAAGAAAGAAAGAAAGAAAGAAAGAAAGAAAGAAAGAAAGGGAGAGAGAGACTGACATACAGAAAGAAAGAAAGAAAGAAAGAAAGAAAAGGAGAGAGACATGCACATACACACAGACAGACAAATAGACAAAACGAAAGAAAGAAAGAAAGAAAGAAAGAAAGAAAGAAAGAAAGAAAGAAAGAAAGGGTGAGAGAGACTGACAGACTGAAAGAAAGAAAGAAAGAAAGAAAGAAAGAAA